>VZSE01005046.1:270354-546790 GCA_013398275.1 Promerops cafer
TTTTTTTTTTTTGTTGGTTTGTTTTCTTGCATAAGAATGTTCTGCATGGAAGCTTTTGAGCTAAATTTAACCTATCTACTACCAATATGGATATCAGTCACCAACTGAAAAGCAGACATAGGCGCATGTTAATTTCCCTTTACTTACTACTCCTGACATACCATTTCACTAGATCAAAATGAAAAGCTAGCATGCTGAACTATTTACTCTGAGGAAAGCTAGAAGGTGTTTGTCATTCAGCTGATTACATTTTAAGTCAAGTAAAAATTGTTGAACTGAAAATACTTTTTTTTGAAGGAATAGAAAAACAGAAATGTCAATTGTTTAGCAAAGCTATCCCTATGATTTCATATACTTGCATTCTGGTATTTAGTCTGTCTAATTTGGATTACAGCTTCTTAGCAAATGTATTATAAAAGAAGACATCTGAGGTTAAGAAACATTTTTTTGAGAACAGTGTTGCCTGTGCATGCTTTGAAACTTACACTTGTTTCCTAAACACACTGTAAATTTTTAGTTTCCAAACCATTGGTATTTAATTAATCTGACTGAAAATGAAGCAATTTCCTGCGTGATGATGCTCTCAACAGAGTGGAACAGGACGGCAAGGACAGGAGGAAAATCAGAGGGAGCTTTCACTGGGTGAAGGGGTCAATGCATTATGCAGTCACAGTCTGACAGACACCTCTGGCACTGCTACTACTACTAGTGCTACTGTGTTGGGGAGGTGCTGCTCTGACAATGCCAAATACCCCTGGCATTATAAAAACCGAGAGTGCTCCAATGTGCTTTAGGATGTACTGTGCAGATTTAAAATGGATATTTTACATTTATAGACCAAACAGACGGTGTGCTCTTCTGGGACAGCCCTATTATGCAGTTGCTAAGCAGCCAGAACCTCACGTGCACAAGGCCCATGTGCAGTGCGATGCCCAGGCAGAGCGGCTGCGTCAGACCTGGCTGCAAAGGCACCTGCACAGCTCCTGGCACACAGCAGTGCTCCCAAAAGCTGGCTGGGGCGCAGGGGCCACACCTGCACCTCACAAAGTGCCTTCTGGCAATGCCACTAAGCACACAATCCCCAAGAACAGCCAGGGCATCTCCTTGTGCGCAGATCTGCCTCCCCCATAGTGTCCCGCCGGCAGCGGCGGAGCTCTGGGAATGCCAAAACTACTAGATTGCCCCATCTGCTGTGAATGCAGAGGATGCCAGAAACACATTCACCCGTGATGCTGTGCAGCAGCACTGCACCAGGAACGGCTCAACCAGTGGCCTGAGCACAGGCAGGAAAAGGACTCCTGGTCAGAGTGACTCCAGCTCTGAGCTCTCCAGCCTGTTGGCGTTTGTCTCCGCTGGGAATGTACCAACAGAATCTTGCAGCAGCATTCTGCACGAGCTAGTGTGATCCAAACCAAGCCACCCCTCTTCTTCCCCACAGGAATCTTATTATTTGGTAAGAGGGGATAATATCCAGGTTCTCAGACTGTAACATTTCATGGTACTCTTGTGAACACATCCATCCCTGAATTAATTGGCATTTGAACTGTTGACTGGAAAAAATAACTTTAGTTTTAAAAATTTAATACATGGTAACCCTGAGTGTCTCATTTGCCTCCATTGCTAAAAACGTGCTTCATGTCTAATCTGAACAGGTTCAAGTTACAGCCAGGGGATTGTATTATACTTTGGCCGCGAGACTGAAGAACTATTACCTGGTATCTGTTTCCACAAACACTGCAGGAATACTTGAAAAATGTGACAAAGTCACCTCTTCACCTTTATGGCTAAACCAAACAGATTCAAGTCTGACTTTAATATTTCTTCTGAATTCCTCTCCAACTTGTCATGTTCCTGCTTGTGCTGCATGCACCACTACTGGACAAAGACAGCCAGGAGAGGTTCAAGCAGCTTCACACACAAGGATGATGTAACCTCTCAGCCTATGAGCCTACAGACACCTTATCTCTTTGCCCTAACACCACAGCAGGAGCTCACACCCATTTAATGTAGTTTGCTAGGCTCTTTAACTACCACCAATTATGAGAAAAAATATCATGACCTGTATAAATGTGTCCCAGACTAAAAATCCCTTCATAAAAAAACTTCATGTTTACAACCTACCATCATTTACTGAGCTCTTCTAATGCAGAACCAGTCATCTGCCTTTTAGCAACCAGCTCCCCAACCAGTAAAACTTCTCTTCACATTTGGGTTTTGGTAGCTAAGACAGTGTAGTATACCACCACCCTGAAAGCTATGGGGTGTGCCTATCAGAAAAACAATTTTTATATACCATTTTATACCTACTGAAGCATAAGAAAGATGTCTGTGGGGCTGTTGCACTGAAGGAGCTGTGAGAACAAAATGAATTAAGCTTAACAGTGACAAGCTAACACTGATGGACAAATATTTTCTTAAAATATTTTGCTTACTAATAAGTCATTATGACTGAGAAGCCTTCAAGAGAGTTGGATATACACAAGTTTACATAACAGGAGGACCTGTATCAAAACCTTAGGAAACAAAGAATTGTGTGCATTCTATACACACACAAATATATACGGAATATTGCCAGAATATTCTGTATTGTTATTGACGGAAACTGCATGACAAGCTGCTGGAGCAAAAATGATAGATGAGATCATATTTGTTGCCTCTACAGCTTTGGAACTGGAGAATAAATGGTATACTATATAGTATAGTATATATACTATATAGTGAATGCATCACAGACCACTGAAACACTGTAACCTGGACCAGGCAAGCGCAAAGGCAAATTCCAACTTATCCGAATTTTAACTAATGTAAATATGATACGTCACACTCACTTTAGCAAAGTTTTTCAAGTGTTCAAGCAAGAGGCATATTCTTATCAAAACTTTAAATAACACTCCACATTACAGAAGCTCCCTAGATATTTTGACCTCTAGTTAGGCTACCAAAACAATTAGGTCTTCATCACACATGATTTATTTAAATAAACTCTTTAATAAATATACTAAAAATATGCATATATCCATAAGCTATATAATAAATTATATTTAGTTTCCACTCATCTAGTTGCACAGTCATCCAGGTCATAACATACTCAGACATTTGATTACAGCTATAGTATGTGCTGTGGTGGAAGAAAGATTGGAATTGGAATTTTAATCCTCTTGACATGCTGCAAGCTACACTGGCGTACAGGTTTATCTATTAAATGTGACTGGTTAAGGAAGACACCCTCCTAGATTATGCTTAAAACACTCTGTCAATCATACATCAACAAATATAACTGAAAAATGGCAGTTTTCTCAAAATGACTGAAAAAAAACCTGAACATATAAAATTTTCTCAGACTGTAACCTGATGCTGATACTCATCCATGAAAAACTGGCTTCCACTTCTCATGAGTGGGAAACAGAAAGAAGAAATTTAAGAAGGAGATAAAACAAATGTGAAGACAGCAAGCTTTGATGTTAGGAACCTATTTAGTTTTATTTAGGATTCATTGCAATTCCCATGCTCTCTAAAAAGTTTTGTGATTTATAGTGTTCCAAAAGATCACTCAAAACTTATTATTTATTTAGTATCATTCATCTCCCAGGTGCTTTAATGACTAGAACATCACAAATGAGTGGCAGAAAAAAACCAGACTATTATCTGCTTCAGCACCTACCAGCATAGATCTTTTTCTTGCCCTGCAGTTATATTGCTTTCCTGTGTCTATTTTAAATATAATTAAGGTATAAAATCAATTTTAATGAATTCCCTTTTTTTAATCCCATGCCTTCCAAATAAGAAACGCATACAGTTAAGATAAATTCTGTTGAGAAAAAAGAAATCAGAATCTCACGAATACTGTAATTTGAAAAGAGCACTTTACACATTATTTATCCAGCCACCAGCTGAATACTCCAATTCCCCATAGTAGGTGGGGGGATGTTGCAACTTTATTGTTGCAATGGTTCTTTGCTGTAATGCCTCCTTCCCTTAAAGAATGAAGAAAAAAAATAGTTTTAGAATCATTTTACTGGTGCTTCTTCAATTTCCTTTTATGTATATTTTAATTCTCAGGAAGATCTGATCAAAATGAAATATCAAATGACTTTTAAATGACATAAGGCAATCCAGTGATGAAATTTCTCGTGTTATATAGACTTCATAGCTATAGACTGTATTTGCATTTGTTCTAGTTTTTATTTCTAAATTCAAAATTACTGTGCTTCAAAAACTACATATACAGATTTTCTTAAAAAAAATGTGGCCTATAAAGCTGTTTAAATGACAGAATGGGTAAAGTCTGTTTAGATTAAATCAGGAAACCCTTCCAGGCATATGGGGGTACAAATGAGTTTGTACAGATACCTGTGAGCAGAGGACAGCTCTGGAAAGACTGAAATATTCCTGGTCATTCCAGACAGATATTCACCATTCTGCTTAAATGGTTATGCACCACAATGATGCACGGACAGAAAAAGGTATGGAATATTATCTAAGACATGTCTCTCCTATCTGTCATTAATATTCCCTTCAAAATTCTAGTCAGATTTATAAAAAAACCCCAAACTTTCAGGCCATTCAGGATGCTTCTGAAACAATTGGTATAACTCTTTTTGTCTTTAGAATGAAAGTTTAGGATTGGATTTCCTTAATTCTGTTTTACATCCCTGATCTTTTCCTCTGAAATTGTCTTTCTGGAACTACAGACTCAAAGTGACACCAGTGTCCCATGCACTGAAATAAAAACTGGTTCCCTGGCAACAATATTGACAGAAAAGTTCTCATGATTTTCTCTCTCACTCCTATGTCTTAATGGATTGAATAATCCAAATAGCAGAGGAAAGCAACATGCATCTGATCATAATGAACTGTAATAGCTGGAGACAGCATGAAAGCAAGCAGAGGTATTTGTGCTATTTATAAACTACTGGATCAGCTGACTCAGCTTTACCAGCATTTGGAATAATTCATATTATATTCAGTGAGTCATTTAATGAGACACTTGAGTCTGTCAGGCTATGTGCAAAATATTCTTACACTTCATTTTTACCAGCAGCTTGATCTGATAGCTATAATACATTGGAGATTAAGAGAAGCATGGGTGATACTTTCAGTATGATCAAGAGGTGGGGAAAAAACAGCAGTTAATTAACAGACCACAGAATGGAGTGGCCATTTGGATCCAATGCTCTAAAGAAGGCTTGAATCAGTTTGTGATTGCTTAACCCTCAGCTAAATTCTCCTCAGATCTGTTACCCATCACAGAATCACAGAATCAGTTATGGTGAAAAAGACTTCTGACATAATTGAGTCCAGCCTATGACTGAACACCACCATAGCAACTAGCCCATGGCACAGTTTCAACCATTTTGAGTTTCTCTTGCCACTTCAGCTCACCCTACAATAGTCATTCATTGGCAAATGGACTTTTCCCATGGCTATGAATGTTGTGGAAAATAAAAGGGAAATAAAATGAGAAAACCAAACTGTAATTGTTTGGAAGGAGTCATTATCAGTCTGCTTTTGTCAGGTAGCATTCACACCATCTATTCAGCATTTACATTTACAGATTAGTGTCACTATTTATAAGATGGCTTATCCTTACAGTTATATATCTATATATCTATATATCTATATATCTATATATCTATATATCTATATATCTATATATCTATATATCTGTATCTTTGATGTAAGTATAGGTGAGGACCTTTTCTTCTCCATATAACTGTGGGAGATGACTGGGGATGCTAACAGTGGATGTGGTCTTGTCTGTACAGCTACTTCTACAGCAACCTGTTTTTCATCATTCTTTTTGAGAATATCCAACTAAAGAAAATGCCAGTACTATAGTTTGTACAAAGGAAACTCTCCCATACTCCAGCCATGACTAACTAACAAAGTTCACTCCACACTGTGGCTACTAGATGCTGAATAAAATAAAGAGTACAAGTTTACGAGCTAAGGAAACTGGAAATATTGGTCTACAATAAAGCAGAAAACAGAGCACTTCCAAATCTTTCACAGTCTAATTCTACAATTGTGATCTAGAGGCATTTGACACACAGCCAAATACTTGTCTGAGATTTCATGTGATAAGCGATGTGTAATTTACAAAATTCTTTGCTGGTTCTTCTGGGACTGAGAGAACATCTAACTGTCGTTACTGGATGCCAAGACCAAATGTATAAATATTACATTACTCAAACATGAATATAAATGAAAAATGAAGTATGTGAAACTAGAGCATGAAGTGAACTTAGAAACAATTGGCAATGCCAGAAACATGGAAAAGAAAAAGATTCAGCTGCTGCAATTGAAAGTTCATTGTTAACATTAACAGAGACTGAGACTGAATTTTGTAACTTCAGTCTATTTCACTGTATGGAACTGGGCAATTGATTAGAAATCCTGGACCCACATGTCCACCTTTAGTGTATAATCTTCCATGATATCAAGTGGAGATCAGTATTACAGGCCAGCTGACTAAGTACAAGTGCCCTCTGCAGCTTCGGAGTCAGTAAGATGCCTGGGGCATTCACACAGGACTGGAAGACTTGAAACAGGACTCCTGGGAGACTTGTGCCCTTCTGGAAGAGCAGCTGAAGGTCCAGTGAGTTATACCACGTCGTATATCCATTTGGGCATTGGAGTCTGGATCAGAAGTGCACATGTGATGCAACCCCACACTTTTGGGTGCAGTTCTATATGTTCCTATTTCCCATGCATTGCTGTGCATGTGGAGCCATCTCAGAACCCACAAGCTGTACCTTTTCCTGATGCAACTAACACAGAAGATGTCCTCTGCCCCCTAAGTGTGTTCAACCTGCAAGACTGGGATAGAGCCTAACCCGCAGGATGTTCACAGTGACAACTGGGACCAGAGCACATGAATGGTTCTCCTTTCAGAGCTGCTCCCATATTCCTCTACTACCTTCCAGTGCAAAGGCGGGTTACATTTTCCCAAGGGATACTAAAGGACTTTCTTTTCAGCAGCTGAAATCCCCTGGCCTGACACTGGAGGGAATGGTTCAGTCCAGCCTGAAGCTGACATACAGTGGCTGATCGCTGAATCCCTCTCCAGACTCCCCTTGGCTAATTAACTGGATCTCATTAACAGACCGTAGTAGGACCTCAGAATCCTAGACACAAGTGTCTTTGCATGGACCTGACTCCCATCACTTGTGTCAGCATCACAGAATCTTTTAGGGAGCATAGTTTTGTTACATAGAAAATTCAGCCTCCCTACAGACCCATCTTCTGTTGGCAGTGGTTGAAAGGGTGTCGGTGATCTTGGGTATCTGGTAGGCAAGCAGAGCCCTTTGATGCTCTTGTCCCCATCCAATATCTTTCAAAACCTCTACACTAAGCATCAAAAGGAAACCGAAAAGTCAAGCACAACTAAAATCTTCCGTTAACAGAGAACAAATTACAATAAATATATAAGCAAGAGGCATGAGGGCAGGTTACTGCCTGTGAAAACCAAATTTCTGTTATCTGTAGACAGATGTTAGTTTCTGCTGTGAATTTTCCTTTTAGCTTTAAATAGGAATTTTAATTCATGGCACTATTCAAAAGCTGCTCCAATCTTTTAAAAAATGTAAACAAACAACACTTATTCACCATATGAATACTAAGATGAGTCTTGGAAAATAAACACATAAAAATTAGCATTTTTGGTCAAAAGTACAGATGGGAAAGATTTATTTTGTTCTTAAAGCTGGATTCCAGGGACTCTTAGGATAATAATTTTCCCAAATCATTTTCTCCGTCTGTGTTTTAGTTTACTTTTGATTTTCTAGAAGAGAACTTTGCTGCTACTTCTTTTCAAAAACATTTTATAACCCAAAGGATTTTGCTGTCAGAAATTAACCCTGAGAGGTAGAGGAAATCCTTTCTTTTTAAATTTAATTGGGCTATTTTACTAATAGTACTCACAACATCCTAAAAAACCTCTTTTTCTTGCTGACATTTACACATTTCAAATATTTGAGAGTGTGTTTTGCAATGACTTTTTCACTGTAGTTATATAAATAATTTAATCTTTTCATTATTCTGGTCTGTCTGTGCTTGATGAAAAATTAAATTAAATAAATACATTAATACTCTGAGTAACCAGGTAAAACGTTCTAAATCTATTTTATCCACACTACTTACAGCTTACTCCTTTGTCTAGTTTTGTTTCCCAAATACTACTATAACCCCTACCTGGAATGCAAACTTTAAAAGCATTCAATGGACCTTAAAGATCTAACTCACCCTGGCAATTTTAAGATTTTTGCCACAAGTATTTTCAATCATCTTACGTAATTTTCAACCTAAAGTAACTGGATTGAAAAGTTAGATAAATCTTCAAAAATTATATCATTATTTTAGCTAATGCTGAGATAATTGATAACAAAACTGCTTAATACCAGAGACGTGACTCCCAATGCAGGAGCCTGTTTTTACAGGCTCCTGTAATAATGAAAAACTCTGAAGGTATGAAAGTAAATGAGAAAATTTATGAGCCACATTAATTATTTTACACTGACAATAAAGACTTTTTCCTAGGAATTTGTGGAAACAATTTTTTTACTCACTATACTAATAGTCCATATGCATGTGAAGTAAAATGAACTAGAGAATGTGATTATAAAGATGTGTCTTTCTTTTCATTTTGTAGTTTCTCAAATTTACTCATTCTTATTGCTTGAGCTGTGTCTGTAGGTGACTAGTTTGTGGATATTTCATTTCAAGGATTATTAAAATTCCAAGCTGTGATTAGTCATTTGATTGGAACAGAGAAGTCACATGGTTTTGATTATCACAGGAATAATAATATAAAAATCCTAAATGGAGAACAATCATGAAAGAGCATGTTTATGGGAACACTGCAACAAATATTCACAGTGATTATTGATGTATCTGCTTAGATTCAAATATGCTCTAATAGAATCAGTAAAATAAGAGTAGAAAGAAGTAGTGTACTGGAGTGAAGGGCTATTTCAACTACTGAAGTAATAAACACTGAAAGAGATGTCATATTATTTACTGCATTTTCATTTCTTAACACCACTCATCTCAAACCCACAGAATAAATAATATGCATTAAGATAATTTTTGAGAACTAACAGTGAAAACATAATTTTAACTGAAAATGGAACACTAATCAGGATCTTTAGATTTTGGCTTTTCCTGCTCCATCAACTGACCTGGATGAGTACATCCTAACTTTACATTTGGATAGCATGGTGATTTATAAGTAACTTTAATATGAGAAAACGAAGGCTTATAATACTCAACCCCCAAACTTCTAAATCTATCTCATAGGCAATTTGCATGTTTAACTACCTTCTTAGCCCTGTGATTGCCTACTGGCATTAAGATGCTTCTAGCCCTATATTTTTCACATTATTTCATGTAGACTGCATTCAGGTATGTTTCTCAAAATGGCAAGCTATCTCATGGTTACAAAATTTACTTTTATAGCGTCTTGGTATGTTCACCAAATATATATCCCATGATCTGATTTCTAAACACTAAATCCATTCCTTGTTGGAATGTACATCTTAAACATAAGGCAACATAAAAAACCGTAAGTATTGGGTTTGGAATTAATATTTTAAACATATATAGCAAACAATTTAAATTACCTCAGGATGATATTCAATTTCTCTTTTTATAGAATTCACTGGCTAAATGATGTGTGACAACTTCGCCCCAGTAATAAGACAGTAAGACACACAAATGGGAAATATTATTTTACTGGTGATGCAACTACACCTTACAAGTCAAGCATGAGATTTTGAACATGAATCATCTGAGTAAGACTGTGAGTCTCCTGAGGACCAAATGCCACTTGCCCACTCAGTGATCCAGTTTCTTCACTATCACATTAATTTTCTTTGCTGATTTATAAAATGTTATTTAATAAAAAGGCCTTTTAATTTAATTAAAAGGCCTTTTAATAAGCCAGGACTTTAACCACTTTATTGAAACTAGTGACAATGAAATTATGAAAGGCAATACACAATTTTTCTAGCTTCAGATGCTGTACTCAATTTTTCCTAATTATCCAAAACATCAGAGATGCCGCTCTGCTCTCCTTAGAACAGACATGGGGAAGATCACCTAGATTTCCAAATTTTTTCCTTAATTCTGAAATAACTGAGGACTAATCAGGATTTTTGTCACAGTAATTTCATTGGAAGTGTGAAAAAATATCCCTCACAGCCTCCTCAACTAACACAGCTGCCTTGGCAAAAGCCTCAGAGTGGACATATTTATACTAGCAAAGAACGCCTCTTGTTGGGATAGTTTGTCTTATTCATGGAACCAGTGGGAGTTCTGTCCTTACAAAACCTCTCTTGCTAACATAAGGCACATTTTCTCAAGAATGTTTTACTGATGTGAATGTATCCGCAAATATGTCTTAGTGAAAGAAGACTTTAATTCAATTAGCAATTAATACTATTCAAGCCTAAATTCTTTTACTGGCTAAATTAATTAATATTAACTTACATAATAATTATGATTACTGATAGGAAAATTTTAGCTCATATTCAAACAAAGTTTTCATCCCATTCCTGATGTTTCCAAAGGTATTTAATGTATCTCAGAATTGTCAGATTCAGTATTTTTTATCTTATTGTTTTTAGAAGATGGTTTCTCTAATATTGAAAGTCCTCACTAGACCTTTTAGAAACCTTCTAGGTTATGTCTATATGTCTTCCTTTCTGTCTTTTGTTACTGCCTTATTTGTCTCTCATACTTCATTTTAGCTTAAAAAAATTGTATTGCTTGGAGGGAAAACAGAAGTATGTTTTCCTACTAAGGTAATTTTGATTTACCTGGTAACTAAATAGATACCCTTGGATATCAGGAGACAAAGTGATCAGATATAGTTCCCTTTTCACACATATGTTTGAAATCTAATTTTACTGCTGTGCTTCGGAAGCCATATTATCTCAGCCTCATGGATGTCTGTTTTTCTGAACTTATTGCTATCATAGTTCAATCCAATTGCCATCCTTGCCTTCCAATTATAGGTGAAAGATACTCAGTTTCAGTTATTTACTCAGAGTTCATGTGGGACCATTCAGGAATGTATCTGTTGTGTAAAAATACATCTTAAACATAGATCTTCAAAAACACTCCTAAGTTTTCTAGAGGAAAAGATATCATTACACAACATACCACAAAAGGACCAGAACAGATAGAAAATGCAGAATCTAGAAATTACAAATAATAATAAGTGCAAGTAATAAATATCTGTCTTATTAGAAACTATGAAATACTCAATGACCTGATGAACACTGGAATATTTGGTGAAGATGATGATGAGCATTTGATTGCATTTATTAAGAAATGGTTTCCATGAAAGCAAAAACATTAACTGTTGAGAAATACCCTTTACCCCAAATAATGGTGGGGAAGCTTAAAAGTTGCAAATAGGCACTGGGCACCAGCAAGCATCATCCCAGAGGGACTAATAAAGAGACAGAAAAGCTCCTTCAGGAACAACTTATATTTGCTGCCATGAAAAGAAGAACAGCAACATGTCTAGGAAAGAAGTCAGTGAAGGCATTCAGGAAAAAGAACTCATCAGTGAAGGACAAAATGAACTAATTCTAGCTAAGAGAGAAAGGATATATGCTGTGCTTGATCTGACTTGCAAATACAATGTATCAGGGGAAAATCTCTGGCATAAAGCAAAATTATTAATAAGTAATGATAGCTGGTACCCAAGCCTCGCTAGAGGAACAAGGAGGTCCTAGTGGAGAGCGTGGAGCTTCCAGGCTGCCTCTAAGGGCAGGAGTTCTTTCCCCAGCCTTTTTGAAGGGAAGGACTGGAAGTCTTGCTGCAAGACCCCATTCCTCTGAGCAGCAGGCCTGGCTGAAGGGGCCACAGGGACCAGAGCACCATTAACTTGATTTTCCTCTGTGCCACAGAACATGAAACTTTTCTAAACCAATTCTAGTGAACTAAAGCATAGATGCTTTCTGTGCATTTTTTCTCTGAAAAAAAAAAAAAAATTACTTTTTGCTGTAATAAGAATAGTCCATATTTCATTTTTTTACCCCATATATTATACACTTAATTTCCAGTCATTCTGCATAAATTTGTGGTACCTCAAATCTTAGTTTCCTCCAAGCTAACACCCTGCAATTTCCCATCGCTACTAAAAGATATTTAATTTTAATACCACCTCACTCCCTCTAATTTAATCTGTAAATACTCATTTCTTTCAGACTTTCCACTTTCAGCTTGATTCCTCTTGTCCCTTCCTGCGATGCTCTGTGATGAGGTCCCAGGTTACACAGGCCAAACCCATCCAACTGCTCTTGAGGAGAGTGTTAAAGCAGTGAAGCTGGTGCAGAAACAACAGTGAGCACTGACTGAAGGAGCTGCAGTGAAGTGATATGTTGATAACTTATACCTCGGATCCAGAATTTGAAGCATTTCAGTGCCAAAAATAGTGGGAAAAAAAAATCCCCAACATGAAAGAATAGCATCAGAGTATATGCAATGGTTCTAGGAATACTTAGACAGTATTTAGGAATAGTTTAGTTAGACTGAACTAATTACAAGTCAGGATACAGTGTGGGGAAAAATCAGGGGGAAATTCGATCATTACCTCTCTTAGGAGGGTCAAACCCAGAGTAAGAAGAAAAATTATTTTGAATGTCCTTGGTGGATACAAATAGGAACAGTGGATTAAACCTGTGCACAATAAAACCTCCATCCAAGTATCAGGAAGAATTTCCTCCCCATTAGGATGCTAGATCACAGAGCTGTCTCCCAAGGGAGGTGGTGCAAGGAGCTTCACCATATGAGTCATTTGAAATTAGACTGAAATAAAGCACCTGCATATACCTCAGGCAACATAGCTTTGTTGGCAGGCAGACAACCTCAATGACCTGACAAGACTTAACCAGCTCTCCTTTCTGTCATTCCATTTAATTTTAGTCTATTCATATTAAGCAAAATGTGAAAAAATAGCATTCTGTGTAGCACTCATGTATTTGTTTCCTCAAGTGACTGATTACAAATGAAAAATACATAAATTGTCATAAATATTCAGGCATCTGATAGGTAAATCTAATGACTAGCTCTGGTTTGTGTTATTATTTAGGAAGTTATTTTAAAACATTCCCCCTCTCCCCCCTACTGAAATGACAAATTTTCCTTGCCAGAAGGTGAGCCAGCCAGGGGTAATCAAATACATAAACAAGATTTAGTTAAACCTGGGATGATTATGGTTAGAGCATTTATTTTTGGACTCCTACTGCTTGAAATATCTACCTTTTCAGACACTTCTTAAGAATGCCAAAGCAAAAGTGGTAGCAGCAGAAAAGAAGACAGTGTGGATAAGAAAACATTAATGTCTGAGCAGCAAGACATTCCAAATTTGCTCCCCTGAGTTTTTCAGCATGTACTTCAGAGGTCTGAATACCTCATTTGCTTTTTTTTTTTTTTTTTTTCCTAATTCCAACCACCACGAGTTAACAGAGAAAGGAGAATATTTAGCCTTCACTTTTGGGGGAATTTACAGGAAAAGAACACAGGGAAAAAAATTATTAATTGATTCTTAATCCACTTCTGATATTGAAATTCACTTCCCTCTCCTCTAATATTATTTACAGTTATTTTCCATGATTGAAAAGGAATGAATATATCTGTAATTATACACTGCAGAATGTGGGGGAGGAAGCAGAATGGCAGAGAAAAGTTCAGTGTTCTCAAAACAGGGGTAACAGGTAACTTCCACTGCAGAAACCCAATACCTGACCTCTTGGACTGGCAGTGAGGATATTAAATGAATATATCTAATTTTATGTTTGAAGAAAAGCAAATAAAATATCAATATTAAGAAAAGAGGGGAAAAATATCCAACTACACAGTGGTCTATTATTCTGCCCTCAAAACCATAAAGGGCTTTAAAAAACACTTTGAAGTCGAAGAATGGGAACCTGATCTCTCTTCAGTTTGAGTTTTAGGTGAACCCTTGCATAGGAAGCAACTAAACCAACACAGGTTCATTCAGCTTAGCAGAACAAGAATTAAGTAGAACACAAAGATTCTACATTTGCAAGGGGTGGTGTAAGAGTAAAATGAAAAATTAACTGGTACTTAAACATCATTTAATGCAATTTAACATATTGTAGTCTGACCTGTGTAGCATCTAGAAACTATTAAGGAAAAGTGTGATACTTACAGGTCATATGTAATATCGTCCAGTCCCACATGGGAACTGTGTTGGATATCAGTCACACGCAAGGATATATCAAAAATGAAATGTTTAGACCATTGATTAGCTACCAAAGCAAAGAGTCATGTAAAGGAAATCCAGTACTGACAGGAAAGTGAACAATGTCTTATAAGGAACAAAATCCAGAAATTAGAGATCATTTTCTATGTAGATGAGTAGTGCTGTTCTAGAGCAATATTTTAACATGAAATAAGAACAAGATATTCTATGATTGTGACATAGAGCTTGGTAAGTTTACAGCAGCAGAAGTCTGGAATCCCTTTCTTAGAAAGAACAGAATGATGCAGAATGAGGAAGCAGGTTCTTGTGTCCAAAGCATGTGACCAGAAGCACACAGTGTGTGTCAAGGATGGCCAAACTGAGAGCTTTAAACTGGTAATTACAGGAGAGGTGGAGATTCCTCAAAAAGCAAGTGAATAAGCTGAGGAGGGAATACGCAAGGTAAGAGCCAGGGGAGATGGGAGGAGAAGTGACAGAAATCAATGAAGTGGATGAAATGATGAAGTGGAATCACTTTAAGCCTAGGTCCATAAGGAAGAAGGTGCAAGTGAAAGGATCTCGAGACTGTTCTGGTGAATGACCATGTCCGGGTGCCTCTCTGAAATGCTTGACAATAACGGATATGGCATGGCCAACCAACAGGAGGAATCAGAAATCCACATGCAGTTACAGTCATTGAGCTAATGGACACATGATGCAATAGCAACTAAATATCTGAAATGGCTGGATAGAGACTCTTTTGGAAAGACAGGCTGGGAAGGCGAGGTGACTTTTTTTGTGAGACTGGAATGCCTGGAACTCTGCCTGGGGATAATGTACTGGTGCACTGGTTATTTTTCCCCAGTTTTGCTGAACTTCATGAGTTTACGCTCAGCCTAATTCTCCAGCCTGTTCAAGTCCATTCGAATGGTGACACCCCTTTGTCTCTATCAGTCACTCCCAGTTTTGTATCATATACAGACTTGCAGAGGGTACACTGTCCCATTTTCTGGATCGCTAATGAAGATGTTTGAGGAAGAGCATTGGCCCCAGGATCAATCCCTGGCATAACACCACCAGTGCCTTACCTCCAACCTGACTTTGTACCGCTGATCTCAACCCTCTGGACCTGGCTGTTCAGCCAGTTTTCAGTCCATCATACTGCTCTCTTGCCCATATTTTGCCAGCTTGTCCATGAGAGTGTTGTTGGAAACAGTGTCAAAAGTCTTGTTAAAGCCCAGGTAGGAAACATTTGCTGCCCCTCTTCATTCACAAAGCTGGTCACTAGATGACCTGAAGAGGCACCTTCCAGCCTAAGCAATTATGTGAGCCTGTGATCTTGAGGGCGACCATTTGTGTGTGCCAGACAAGAGCAGACAGACTGTGGCAATCTGTGTGTCAGATCTCAGACCACTGCAGCGCCAAAGTGGCTGGCACTGAGTAATATCAGGTTTACTGATACGAGTAAACCTGGAGCCTGACCCCCACCTGTCAGGCTTCTTTTGAAATCCTAGGGAATCTTCGAACTGATTTCCTCTGAATTTATGCTCATCAGGGCTATTGATGGAAACGGTAGCTCATCTCTGTATCTGTATCCAACAGATTGAAACACTGATGCGTTTTCCTGTCCTCTGTTTGATCATCAGCCCTGGAATACAGTCCCTGTTCTGCTAAGGGCCTCTTCTGGGATCTTAAACAGGTCTTCAGCTGTATAGGGGTGTTCACCTCATCTGCTTAACTCCTTCAGCAAGTGCCCTGTAATTTAGTGCACCAAAAGTTAAGCACTGAAATTCTCAATACAGAGAATGAAGAGAATTGAATGCATTCTAGGGGATGATTAGGAGCACTAAAGTTAAAGAATTTAAGTTACACGAATACGTAAATAACCCCTCAGTCACATGCAATTTTTCCTGGTGAATTTCTGACTCATTCATACAATGAAAATGTACAGAACGAAATGAAAGAAGGATATTCAATACTTATTTTTTTCTGAACGCTGTGTGTCTTCATAACACGTATCATGCATATTGTGCAGTTGATAAAGTGGAGGTGCTGTGAAGAATTTTTTCAATACCTAATCAAAAAATACAAGGAAGGCATTGGAAGTAGCTGGTTTGTTTTACCTTCTTCTGCCTTGATGACTTATTTGGAATGTCACTTCTGAAAGTAAATGCTATCTCACAAACCAATGTTTTCTGAGCATCTTTGGAATGAGGAATGGAAAAAATGAGATAAAGCATCAAAGGAAAGTAATTATTTTGTAAATTGCAGGTCAGCTGCATAAGAATTCTATAAAATATATCACTATGCTTTGCCCAACACTTTTTTTACAAATAAAGATTATACTTATAAGTTGAAAAGTTATGGCAGTGCTGAAAACAGTGCAATCTGCTACCTGTCATTCAAGCAACAAAACAACTCCCTTTCCTCCTCTCCCCCTCCCTGCCCTAGTTTTTCTGTACATTAACAGTATTTTGACAGGACAATGCATTTCTATGGGGAAAAAACCTGTCTCAAAAAATTTACTGCCTATGTGATGCATGTTTCTTCCCGAATCTTGCTTATCTAATTGGATTGCCACACTCCAAAAAAGGATCTCTTAAGTTCATGTGACCTGTTTCACCATTTGAAGACACATGCAAAAATTAGGCTCTGTACAAGCCATGTACCATTAAGATAAACACTCCAATGCTCTATATATGTACAATGAGGAGAAATGATGAAATTTTCAAAAACCCGAATGATTTTCCTTAGGAAAAGACATTGTCTTTTAATCTTTTGCTTGGAATGATTTTCTTTTTTTCCCCCATGTGACTTTCACTGACAAAAACAGTAGTACCAAAGGTCAAAAATAGTTTAGGATGCAGGAAATTACTCATAACTGATAAAACTATAAAAGCATACAAAAATTAAAGCTAAAGACTGCTTAAAGTCCAGAGGGTCACAGATGAAGGCTCTGCTCCAGTTGATTCAACCCAAGCCTCAACATAGAAGTTAATAAATTTTCACCTCACAGTCCCTAAAAATATTTTTCTCTGAGCTTGCATTAAAGGTGAGGCAAGAAGGTTATTTTTGTGCTGTAGTTGGCTCAGCCTCCTCACAAAGCACCTCCTGTTGACTGTGTTCCTGTTAGTGGTTTCTACCTCACCCTCCAGTACAATCCCAGTATGGAAAAGGCAAAAGCACCACCCCTCCAATGGGTGGCAAAACAAATTTTTGCTTTACCCTGATCAACCAAACATTTGTCTCAACCTTATTCCTTTAGGTAGAACAATCCACTCTAGCATTGATGGTAACCCCTTAATACTGGGGTTGCAGTGAGGTACCAACAGCTGGGAGCTGATACTGTAAAGGCACTGCCAGGTGAGATTATGAAGGGAAATTGTTAAATAGTGCTATAGGGAAAGCTCCTTCATTTCTATCACTTTAATTTCCTTCCTTTCTCTTTCCAGCTAAATTTTTCCACTGAGCAAATAATCATGCACATCTTCATACCATCTGTCTTCTTTCATATTTTTTACAGATGAGTCAATCAGAGTTTTAATTTCAATTTTCATCAATCAAGAGATTTTTTATCCTGTCTCAGACAGAGAGGTAGAGGTGTTCCAAAGATAAAAACAATCTCAGTACCCAGCAGAAGATTTTATTTCTATTTCTTTTAGCTGTGCAGTTTTTGTGCTCAGCAGACTAGTATAGAAATACAGCTGGGAACAATATGACAACAAAACGTGTGCTAGGGATCACCAACACAGGTACCTGCAACCAAAATCTCCACAGGGAGGTGAAATAGAATTTTTCTCAAAGGACTCTCAATTATGAAGTTACAACAGCCAGCGGCTTTTGGTTAAGTCTAACTCATAAAGAAAAACTCATGTCTGACATATCCCAAGTGCCAGCTTGGTGAGGAGGATGCTCTTTCCCTCATCACACTCAGTCTATCCATAGCAAATGAAGTTCTCCTCAAAACAGTGATAGTGCAGGATCTGCTCCAGAGCCTGCACCCTCTGCCACGGAGCCTCTAACAGGCCTGGCACACACTGGGCAAGGGAGGAGGAAAGACTTGCACATTCCTCCTTTGTCTCTGTGTAAAAGCCTTTCAAAGCCTTATTGTAGAAGACTGTTAATGGGATATTTGGTGATAGCATGCAGCCTATCCTGCCTACTCTAGTAGAAAAAAGGAAACCAACTTGCTTTGGATAAATCCTTTGGAGTTATAATGAACCACACTGAATATAATTCTCTTTAACAAAATATATTAAAAATGTTGACAATAATATTGTTCATGCCAGAATCTGTGCTTTAAGGTTTTTTAGTTGTGAATTAACTTTCCTAGTGAAGATTTAAGCGATGAAATCATTCAGCTGCTCTCATTTTAACATGCGGTTATTAAATTAATACAACATATTTCTTATTAAATTAAGCAAGA
This sequence comes from Promerops cafer, assembly GCA_013398275.1. Lineage (NCBI taxonomy): Eukaryota > Metazoa > Chordata > Aves > Passeriformes > Nectariniidae > Promerops > Promerops cafer. Next base: position 288,999 of record VZSE01005046.1, read on the forward strand.
AAGCAGCTGTGAGCTACGCCAGTTCCAGATCTTCCCAGTGGTGGGGAATTCCAGCTCCTCAGAGTGAGAGAACACTGCACTCCCAGCTGCAAGAGCCATTCAATCCTCACTGTATTTACCTACCTTTTAAACACTTTGCCACTTTTGACTAATTTACCAGCAGCTTTTTATTCATCACAGCACCCATCTCTTTACCTTCCTCACTTATTTTCCATACCAACATTATTTTCCCACTTGCATAACTCCTTACTCAACTCAGCATTTGCTTTACATTTTCTGTTCTTGTTAGCACCCGCTCTTACAAAATCTCTTTGTATCTCCTGCTGTTCCTGATGTGCCCTCAGGAAGAATTATTTATAGCCACACTGTGATGTCACCAACTTCACACAGATGAAGTTGGAAGGGACTTGCAAAGATCATTTTGTCCAACCCCACTGCTTAAGGAAGGTCACTCAGGGCAGGGTGCCCATGGCCAGATGGCTTTTGAACGCCTCCAAAGATGGAGACTCCACAACCTCCTTGGGCAACCTGTGCCAGCACTTGGACACTTTCACAGTAAAAAACATTTTATGATATTCAGATGGAATGTGTGTTTCTGTTTGTGCCCATTTCCTCTTCAATATTTATCTCTTTCTCATTTCTTTCATCTCTAATGTTCCAAAGTACAGCTGTGACAGCAGTCAAAGCACTGGTCCATGGACATCCACTGCTTGGCATTCATCTGGTTTCCCTACTGGCTGCTTTCTTCTATTGTCCTTCATGTTACAATATACTCATAAATTCACAAAAGAAAGGACTTTCTCTATTTTTTTCTCTGCCTCTGTAGTACCTAGGCAATGGTTTCCAGTCCATGCCTGGGGTTCTCTGACACCACATAAATAAAAATAGCAACAATTCTTTCATCTAAAGCTCCTAAAACCTTATTAGGGCAGAGCATTCATATGCACAAAACATGCAGGAAGAACAGCAGCATCATTTCTCTACAATCGACCTCAATGTCTGTGGAATACCCCATGAATGTGTCTACCCAGGGACAGTAAAACTATTTGATTCGTGGTCACCAGTTTGGAAGTTCAGTATTCTTATCAGGCACATCGTTATGCAATTCAGAAGGCCTTCAAGATTTTTTTTTAAATTGTAGATTTTTTTCTCCCGTAGTCCTGAATTCATTGATAGAGTATGTAACATAATTTGGTGGTGAACTTAGATCAAAGCAAGACTTTTGTCTTTGCATTTCTCTGATCTTCAGCAGCCTTGAGGATGCTCTAAACTACATCAGATATCAACCTGACATGGTCATGGCTATCATGCATCCTATGTCTTCCTGGTGATGACTGAAGCAGATTAGACTTACCCCCAACTGAGTCTGGAAACAAAAATCTCTGAAGAGCCACTCATTTTGCAGACTGTGGCACCTCTCCTGCACCACTTTCAGTGCTGGTGAACTTTCCTTATGCAGGCATAGTTTTATGCTGCATCAGTAGTATCTCTTAAAACTTATTCTATATTGGCTATTTTTTTCACTATGCACAAAATAAAATAACTGTAAATGTAGGTCATCACCTGTGCTTTATATTAAATTCTCTAGCAGCATATTTGACCTTGATTTCTGATTGCTTTTCCACTATTTTTTTGGAAATGCAAGAAGAACCTTCCACTGGCCAAAACCCCCTGTAGTTCTATTTATGCTTTCATTTACACAAGGTAAAACCTAGAGCCATTATTTTTGAAAACAGCATATAGCAAATACACATATTTCTCTACACTTGAAAGGTTTTGTTAATTTGTTTTTAATATCTTCAGGGTTTTTTTGTTTTATTTTTAATCAGAAACTCCTTGCTTTGAAACACAAACACTTCTTTTAGTGCTTGTGTTTTTTTGGTCTTTTATCTTGCTTTAATTAGCTCACTTGGGAAGTAATGTAACGCTATTGGAGAAAAAGCTGTATCAGTAGCTGAATCCTTCTTTTCAATTAACCATACAAATCCAGGCCTTCTTCCCACACTCATACTGCATTATTTCGCACTTGGCACAACCTACTTCTCTCAAAGTCCTTCACTATTTCAAGGTCATCCTGACAGGATGCTTCCTGTCTTATTTTGTGCCAGCAGGCAGGAAGATGCACACTTTTTTTCACCTGTCTGGAGTCCACCATAGCAACCATGGCCAGGGCTGCATGCAGGACTGCAAAGTCTTACAATACCTTGCTATTGAAACAGAGTAATCAATGTGAGATTCAAAAAAATTCCACAATTTCTTCCAAGGCCATAAAATGGAATTTTTTGTGTCCTGCTGTAAAGCAATTTCTGCTGAAAGAATAGAAATACAGAAACTGCAATCCTTGCTAGTATAGGGGGACCTTATACTGATTTTATAGAACATTGTGCAAGCAAGGGAAGACTGTAAGGGTCAGTTTTGCTCCCAGGAAATTCCTCACTACAGGTGTGTCAGGAAGGCAGAAGCATGAACAGGCAAACAAGGAGAAATAGAGAATTGTTTCCTGGATACACAGGGCAGAATTAGGAAGACCAAAGAAAAGGTGGAGTTGAGATTGATGAAGCACATCACGAGAAGCAGGAGAGGTTTCTACAATCACAACAGCAGCTAAAGGAAGACTGAGGAGAATGTGGGACAGTGACCCAAGTGATGGAGAGTATAGGAAAGGATAATCTATGGCAGGGAACTGTGAAAGACTCAATATCTTCATTTCCTCAGCCTTCACTGGCAAAGTCTGCTGCTTACTCTCAGGCCATCGAGGTCTTTGCTTAGGACCAAAGGATGGCAGAGACAGGTACTACCATGGTACAGAAGGATCAAATTAGGTACTAATTAGGTCAGCTAATGTGCAAGACACGTGAGTCCATAGGACTGGATAGGATGCATCTGAAAATGCCAAGAAACTGGCTTGTGGTTGTTTCGGGACCATTCTCCATCATGTGTGAAAAGTTGTGATCTAGAGAGAAAAGACTAGAGAAGACACTTATCAGTCTTCAAAAAAGGCAAGTAGGATTTAGGGAACATAGGAAAAAACATAACCTTTTGATTCTTAGAAAGATGTTAATGGAAAGATATTGTAGAAGCTTCTGTATACCTTGAGTTTAGAAAATATAACAGCTTGAATATTTTTGGAAAATTCTGAGATTGGGAGAAACAGAAGGGGGATTTTCTCAGTCTGTTTTCAAAACGCCTTTTGGACTGCAGTTTATGGTATTTAGCAGAATACTATTTGATACAGGAAAGTGGTCTGAAGCTTAACATTGAGGAACATCACAAATATGAATGTGGAGTATCTGAGAGGATATGAAATCTAGAGCATCTTCCCAAAAACATAACAACATGAGTAATACATGTAAACTGGATATAACAAATATTATGCCTTTCCAGTAATGTACTGAAAAATGGAGATCTCTGTAACTGAGCAATGTAGATAAACATTTTCGCAGAGAACATCATAATGGTTTGCAATTTGAATGTTAAATTCTTTTACATCTTTTGTAATACCTACAGGTACATGTGGCTTATCGGTGTGATAGCCTGGTAAGTCAGGCTGTAAAGTTTGTTTTTTTTCTAACACTGTTTGCATTTAAACTAAAGCTACACAATATGAACTGCAGGCAAAGTTCACTTAGAAATGTAACTGAAATGCAAACGTGAACTGGTTGTGACCCATTTTATAAAAAACTCCACAATGAAAACCTAATGTGTCACACAGACAGCATTAATAAATATTAAACATACAATACTATACTACAGCATTTAATTAATTCTTCTACTAGTGCAGGAATATTTCTAGTAATATCTACTTTTAAAATTTCTAAGAGATGCAACTTGTATCTACACCTCTGGAGGTTATTTTAGCTTTTCAATCACATCAGTATGAGATTTTTTTTCCCCAATATTAAATTGAAATTTTAATCTTTTCAAGCTTCATCACATTAGTCCTGGTTATTTATTTGCCCAACTTTGAATTGTCTTTATTCATCCATTGGGTTCACTCATTTTAAATTCTCTGAGCTTCTCAATCATTACTCAACAAAGCCCTATCTGATGAGTTTTCTAAATTCATTGCCTACAGCTTTCCTGGTAATTTGCATTACTTTTGCCCGGACACTTCAATTTGTTAATAGTTTTCTGGTAGTAACTGCACAGAATTCTTAAGATTAGGGCTGAGGTCTTGGGCTGAGCTGATACATGGTCAACTCAGCTTGGGAAAAGGCATGAAGGCAAAATTTCTTGATTTCCCTGCAATTGAGATCCACTTGGTGCTGATCTAGGTTTGATACAAAGTAAAATATGTTGACAGTTGTTTCGGTGAGCCTGTTCAAGCAGACTGGGTTTCTGGAGCACTCAGACCCCCATAATTCGTGCTCTGTTGTATCTGGTCCTGGTCTATATCCTGGGAACACACATGAGCAGAGTGTTGTCTGCCTGGTGAACATACATCCTTCTGATTTTCTTGGGAAAATTACCAGCCAATAACATATGAAGCAACTCTGAACTGAGAATAATTTTCTGTTTGTAGTAGTCACAGAATCTCAACAAGTCCCAAATCAGATAACTGAGTGTCCATGCAGCCTCCATTGAACTACGCAGCCCCAGCCAGCAGAATTATGGTTCTACCAAGCCACACGTGACAGTGGCCTAGTCTGGGACCTTGTGCCTGACACACGTGATTGAAAGGAGCACTGGACATTGACTCAGGAGGAGCCCCAGCCAGCACCCTGGTACAGCCAGAAAGTGTTCTGGCCTCCTAGAGCCCTTGGCCTTGGCAGCACAGCTGTCTGACAGGCTGGGCAGAGAGCTCAGGTGTGATGCACCACAGCTCAGTCAAGGGCATCCCACTCAGCCTTCTAAACTCACACACAGATCAAGTGTACCCATGGCTACCGGCTGGGCAGGGGATGGGGCAGAGCTGCTCCTGGAGACAGAGAGAATTCCAGTGACTGTTGGCTTCCTTTCAGTTGAACCCTTTTAGAAGCCGTGGGGAAGCCAGTGATCTCTTGGATTCCTCTGGAAGTACACAGGATGAAGGAGCCATTAGATCTTTGGATGATGTCTGTTTAAATGCTGAATGGCCCCACTCTCTGAATTTCATGCATAAAACCACAGTCCTTGAGCTTCTATTTCCTGGATGCCTGTGGGAATGGGCTTCACCTGTACTGACACATGTAGCCCCCAGGTGACATTTTTTAATGCTACATTATGATGCACACCTGGATGTTATCTTTTCTTATTGGTTACATTCTTGCAGTAGATCAAAACTGACCATATCTTAAATTTTTATGAAATAACAGTATTTGTCTATTGACATGATCTGCAGCCTCGGGTATCTGTAAGCTTCCCAGCAGTGTCACCTGTGCTGTGGAGTATGATGACCTGCTGTGGACCCACCCAGGGCAGGACCTTCTAACCATAAACCTTGTTGCTAACCACACACCAGGAATATCAATTATCAAAATAATGAGCATTTATGCAGCCTCAGAACAGACTAAGTACACATTCTGCAACACTACTCCCACCTTTCAGAGTTTAAAAAGGCACTGCAGGAATTATAAAAGTCACCCTGCACAATGTAAAAGTATAATTTTTAAAAGCAGCTGTTTTTCATACAAAAAGGAAATAATATGTATTCAATTTTGATTCCTTCCTTATAATTTCCCTGAGAAAATGGCAAAATACTTAAATAAAATTTTAAAAAAGTAAATATGATGTTTTATGACTTAAAATGAGTTAAAAAATATCATACATGTTGATATATTTGCTGCCATTATATTTTTGAGCTTCTGACCATTTACATTCTTTGCATTTCATATTTATTGATGAAATCCAATTCCTGCCTCTGCACTAAGAGAGGAAACACAACAAAGCCAATAAAATCTTACTAATTAGGATCAGGTGCAAGGACTCAATCAGATCAAGATGTCACTGACTGTATCTAAGATTTCTTCTCCTATTTGTTGACCTAAATGTTGAAATATCCACAGTTACATGTTCTCTGAATATGGGGGTGAAATGCTGACATCATATTAATATGAGATCTACCTCTTCCAGAGCACTTTCAACAGGAATATGATTTTTACCATCAAGTATCTCTTCTCATTCTTCTATACCCTTGAAAACACTTTCTGCTGTTAAAAGACATGGCTTTTGAAGGACTACTATTTTTATCTCTATGCATCTATCCCCATAAATGCTTTGTTTTCCATTTTAAATCAGAGTATTTCATTAACTACTGTGCTTAGGTCTTAGGAGGGTAGCATTTTATTATCTTTATGTTGATTAATTTCCTTTGTATCCATCTGCTATGGAGTGCTCAGGATGTCCTGCACACAAGGGAACACTGCATACAGTAAGTGGGTGGAATTTTGAATACCTTACAATTTTTACAAGGAAGAGTGGAATCAAAAATACTGGAATCAAACACCAGCACTTTATAAAACCATTATCACCACAAAGCAGTAATTAAAATCTCCATTGCCTACATGGAACAGCCCTTAACTCTTTTTTAAAATTTACAGATATTAAAATGAAATGTTAATTGAAAATGCATTAGCTGAACAGAAGGGTTTAGATCATTTAGGCTAAATTTGGCTTGAGAGAAGAACTGAAAGCCTATGTAAAACTTAATGTCTTCTTAAAGAGACAGTATGGGGACTGTCTCCAGGTGAATGGAATCAGAGTACCTCCCAGTGTTGCTTATGTGCCAGTTGTTGGAAGAGTCACAGGCAAGGCACTGGCTGTGACCCACATTCTCTTCCCCAATGGAGCTCATTATGATGCTGACCCCTTACACCTGTGCCTACAACAACTGGAAGTTTTGTCCCTGAATAGTCAAAACACTAAGGTTTCACCCATGGGATATATTCTACCTCTTTTTTAAAGACTTAATACTTACAGATTTCTGGAATGATAGGGAAGTCCCAGCTAACTCTCACCCTTCTGCCAAATAATACTCCATCAGTGAAAAAAACAAGGGTGAAATTCTGATTTCATTTAAGCTAGCTGGAAATTTACCATGGAATTCAGTGGGGCCAAAGAAAGTCCAAAGTGGTTAAATAGCTTCAGTTATCTCGGAATTTTCACCAGTGGATGAATTTGAGACAATTCCGAACAATCAAACAAATAATAAAAAGTGGATTTTTGACAAAATTAATGGCACAATAACTAGAATCATTGCTTTTCATGGAATAAATTAAGGACTATTATATTAAAAGCAAATAAGATGTCTTTTACAAAACACCTATTATGGAGATTTTCTGAGGAAAACAAAAATTTGATAGAAAAAAGTTCTACTTAGTGCATTACTGGTAAGTGTACTGGTGGAATTAGTTTATGTTCTTATTTTTGCCACATCTAACTGTTATGAACAGGCTTTTTCATGTTGTGATTTGTTATAGAGCTCCACATTGCTAAAATACTTCTTGCTTTAATGTATTTGAAATACATTTCTATACTTATGGATTGCCAACAACCATGTTTCTTTTTCTTACAGTATTTATACACTGAACATCTCTTCTTATTTCTGGTACTGCCACTACATATGTCACTTTTTAGAGGCAATTCTACCCATAGCATGCATTGCACTTAAACTCTTATATTTTTAACACTTCATAATGATGTCTTACTATAACCCTCCATCATGTGCCTTAACATATCTGGGTTTTGGAAATATTGAAGCTGTTACATTCCTGTTAATGAGTGTTTACATTCTTCAGCAATATACAGTTCAAGTACATTTTAATTCTACTGATACACTGCACTGGCTAAGAATTTTGCTGATCTAATAAGGAGATGGGAGCAACATTTGATATCAGTGATCCATGAAGTCTCCATGCAAGTTTTGACATACTGGAGATATGACAGTGTGCTGAGCCAACCTCTACTGGAGAAGTTGTTAAAGCCTGTACACACACACAGAGACACAATTTGTCTGTTCATCACAGGTTTTGCTATTCTGCATATTATAGATTGACACATTGTGTCAATTCAAGGACCATCTTTGATCTTCATCCCAGAAATAAGGAAAGGAATGTGGGTTATTTTGCTGGGGTATGTCTTCCTGTGTTATGTGAGTCTGCATGGCAGTGGCTTTCATTCTGCAAAGGAACACCTCCTCTGGTTATAGAACCATGGTTATGTCATCTAAATAAGTATGTTGGATAATGAAGTTATCTTTTGAGCCAATTCAGAATTCCTTTAATCAGTACAGTAAATTGAAATTCTACTAAAAAGCAAACATAGTGAAACCTTTAGGATTTGGTTGTGCTATTATACAAACACCTTGAAATAAATGTTTGATGTGCTTCAGGCAAAAATCCCCTGCCTCAAATACCAAGGTGCTGGTGTATAATAAATTTTTAATTTTAGATAAATGTGCATAATAAAATTTGTAATTTTATTACAAATTCAAAACTCAATAACAATGTCACTGAAGTTAATGTGATTTCGACTGTTGATCTGAGTGAGAGTGGAACTGCCTCTTGTATTCTATCTCTTGTTCTGCATTGAATAATGTTACTTAGATTGACAGGGAACTTAGTCACAGGTGCAAGCTGCAAAACATAGCAACCCTTTATGTAACATTATGTATGTTCAAAATAATCAATATCTATAAAAATAGCTTTCTTACCAGCAGTTGCTCAAAAAACACATAAGTAGAAAAGGTCAAAATACTAATGGTCCTACTGAAATGAAATATTTTCATATTTGCAAAAATGCTAAAAAAAGAGGTTTTTATCATGAACATACTATTGCTTTTCTACAGCACTTTGGAATACTACAGTCATTCACAATCATCACAAAACTGGTAGACAAAGAAAGGTGTATCCAAAGCCTAAAGCAGTAAGGAGGTCACAGAGCATCCTATTTTTAATTCTAAAGTATTTATAACCTAAAAATATATTTTAAAACTAAAAAAAAAGTGTGCTTCAAAGAAATAAAAATAAAAAGAACTATACAACTCCACCTTTCTAAGAATATATTTTGCTTTCACTTTTAGATTATATCCTGTCAAGTTGGAATCACAACTCTTATTTACTGCAATAGAACAAAATATTTCTGATTATTTTGGTTTTGTCATTACTATAAGAAAATATCCCCCTCCCAACAATACCAGATACTACAATGGACACTACAAACAGTGTCAGGTAAGCCTGCACTTGACCTCCTTCTCCTCTGGCTTACCTGGATGTTCCTGATTCTCTTTGGAATTCACACAGTAGAAGGTAAATTGACTGAAACAAACCTTCTAGTCAAAAAGCGATGAAAAACAACACACATATATAGTCTCAATTTTTATCTCAACTGAATGAGAAATCCCTTCTTTAAAACATTTTTCTGGTGGAGATGAACTGCTTCATAGCGGTTGTGGTTAGATAATCAGCATAGACTGACTCAGCTACTCCACATAGAAACTTAAGTAAATACAGAATGATTTTCTTAAAACAAACAAACAAATAAATAAGTATTCAAACCAATCTATTACCACTGAGAACTATTAAAAAGAACGCTGATTTTTTTTTCATAAATCTAATAATCAGTGTTGATAAGGAGAGAAAAATTTATCTCCCAGAGTATGTATGCTCAAATAAGTTGCTTGATCTATGCAAGAATTCAAAAATCATCTCCTCATGAGGGAAATTGAAAATTTCTTTGCACTGGTTGGTATAATTTTCACCAGTAAACTTAATCACTGAAGACCTCATGTGCTCAGGAAAGCTTGTGACAGGATGATTAGTAAAATTCTTCCCCAGAGAAGGTGTTACAGTCAAGAATTAACCAGGAAACTGGAGGTGTAACTTTGTATGGTCATGTCCAAAAGACTTTGCATGGGAATGGGAGAAATAGCATCTGTAAAATAGCTATATTTTCTCATGTGTTACCTATTTTTTTGCCATAAGGCATAGGCAGATAATATATTATCTGTTTTTTTTTTTTTGTCAGAATGCACATCTGGTGATCAGAAAACCTGGGAATCAAAGACAGGATTTAGGCAGAATTGGTCTGTTGAATTTAGTTAGCTGTATGTTTAGTTTCTGATTTCCTGACTTCAGTGAACTCGTCACCTGTGACAAGCACATGACGTGACAGATGTTGTACAGTCAGGACTCTGGACCTCTCTTCAGCTGTGTCCTCAGCTGGTTGGAGGAGTTATGCAGACTTCATCAACCAGTATTTCACCTTGCTGTCCACTCAGCTCTGGTAGCTGGTATTAAAAGACACATCTCAGTATCCCTCGAGGGACAGAAGAGCACTGTGAATTAATTTAACGTAGCAGTTCAATCTCTACAAACTTGCTGCAAACTAATGAAATTACATGGTCAAGCAATGACAGACTTGTGCTCCATTTAAGCTCCTCTAATGTTACTTTCAAACACCTAAGGTAACAAAAAGACACTTCAAGAAAGGCTCGTTATTAAATGAACCTGTGATAAAAGTAAAATTGTGGTGTTGTATTAATGCTTAGGTAACTTGTACCGTTACATGTGAGACAGTGGTGAAAAAAGTAGAAACCTGAAAGATGACATACTTTCCTTTATTTGACCTTCTTTAACGGAAATCTTTGTTACAAGTTCTGTATTGATATAACTCTTAATGAAAATTTATTTACTGGACAATGGGTACTTCGTGCTGATTAGGTGGGAAAAAAATTACCTTCTTTGCTGCTATTTATAACACAGCTAATGATTTTTTTGGGGTGAATAGCTTCTTATTTATCTTCAGATGCTTTTCTTGGCAGGGACAAAGTAAGGACAAAAAGGTCTTCATTGCTTTTTTTGCTACAAGGTGAAAATACGGGGCTGATTTCTGTAAAATGGCTCTACTCGTCCAGGTATTCCCATATATATGGGTCATATTTTTCCTATAAAGGGTGTTCTCTCTAATTCTAAATATTGCAGTAAAAAAAGCACTATCCATTACCCAGTTACTCTAAAAACTAGCATATTTGCAAGAAACATCTGGTTTAAAATAGTGTATCCTTATTCTGGTTTTATTAAAATATCCTGCTATGTAACTGCCCACCTCTTTACAACAGTTTCACTTTCAGGACAGCTGTGTTTTGGAAAAGGATTAAAATCAGATGAATCATTGGTTCTCCTGGGAAGCAGAGTCATGCAGTAAGCTGCTGGCTCTTTGCCCCATAGAGAGGCATTTCTAATACAACCATTTGGACAGCCCCTATCCCTCTGCCATTTACAAAATTAATGAATTCTTTTCAATAACTTTGCAAAGCCCGTAAGACATGACATAGTGAATTCTTCCTCTGTTACTTAAGTAGTGAGGTTTCAACTTCTGATATAGATGGATAATTGCAAGACCCCACACAAAAAAGAAAAGTGTCAGCCTTACACCTGATTTCTGTTGCAGAATGTGTTTGTCCTATGTTAGAAAAGCAGCTGTTTGCTGAAATTCTGTGGAAATGTCCTCGAGTATTTGGTGCAAAGGACTAGTATTTCTGTAAATGCAATGTAGTACCATGTTTCTCTTAACAACTATAATATACTAAAATTACAATGAACCCATCTGCATTTAGCTTTTACATATGAAAATATTTTCATAATGGCCATATGGCTCTTCACAAATTTCTGATAACAGTAGCAATGACATATTTCTAACAAGATATCCCAGTGCAATTCCATCAAATTAGAAAACAGTACAATGGAAGCATGATACAAATTTAGCAGTAAAAGAGTCTTTACCTTCATATGTTCCGCTTTCTAGGAGAGCACCACTTTTCTCCAATTCCATAAAATCTTCAACAGTGATGAAAATATAGTCCACACCAGGGACTTCCCCCTCCTTATGTGGCCTTGTGGTGCCTGTTAATAAGATGAAGGACACACTGTCAAGCACATGGCTTAAATGCAGAATGATCTTTTTGAAAGCTTTGGAAAAATCACAAAGTAAACCACTTACACAACATCTTTCATAGCACATCTTCCTTGTGAGGATGCCTTTCAAAGCAATCTAGCTAGATTTGCTGAAGCTGACAGAGGTATATGAGATGTATGTTTAAGATCATGCCAGATATTATTTGGATCCATATTTATTCTCACTAATGAAAAACTATCATACTGTTGTTATTTTTACATTACTAGAAAGACCCTTAGTGACATCAAGAATTCAGAGGCAACACAAAACAAAGTATTTTCTACAATTAATCTGTTTCATGATATTTTAAATATTTATTTAGAACACATAATAACAGTTCTGTAAGTACATTTGTAAGGGTTATATTCACCCTGCTTGTTTCAGTGCCATAAGTGAACTTGACAAATGGTTAGGCTTTAGGGCCTGTGGGATTAAAATCACCTGCTAACCATGCTGTCAAACTGCACAGGTGTTTATATTTAGTTATTGCCTCTATTGTCATCTCTGGATGACAGAACTCTGTAAAAGCTGACAGACAATATTACACAGAGCCTGAAAAGTGACTTGGCTTAGCTAGCAAAAGTTGGGATGTTAGCAGAGAAGAGTTTGAAACTGACCTGATTTCCTCATGGTCCAGTTTATTGTGGTCAGACTATCCCTGCTTTGACTGAAACCACTAATAAAGTCTCAAAATTCCATTTGGAAATGGAAATATTTTTGGTGCTCCTCAGTCTCAGAGTGTTTGAAAGATTCTAATCAATTCTTTACCAATACTGTACTGATTACATCACACTTACAGGGTTTTGTTTAAAGACTACTGACATTGGGAAGTGGCTAGAAACCTGTCCAACCTCCTTTCTGTCACTTGAAGACACAGAGACATAAAAGTGTTAGGTTAACTTGATTGCCTGTCATAGAGACCTTTTTCTCCTCAGACACAGCCTGAAGTCCATGGCAAGGACTGAATGAGACTGTCATGACAATATTTCAGTACTCCCCCATGATGGGGAATATATTTTGATAAATCTGTAAGACCCTCCCCTCATTTTCTCTGATTCCAATTCCCTTCTATCTCAACATTTACAACTAAAACTGGCTGTTAATTTCTGAGAATTCTCATACTATTATCTAGAGTACTCTGTCCATCTGGAGTACTGTATGCAGTTCTGGGCTCCTCAGTACAAGACAGATGTGGAGCTCCTGAAGTGGATACAACGGAGGGCGACAAGGATGACTGGAGGACGTGAGAATCTCTCTGATGAGTAAAGGCTGAGGGAGCTGGGCCTGTTCAGCCTCGAGAGGAGATGGCTCAGAGGGACCTCATTAATGTGTATAAATATCTAAAGAGGGGATGCCAAGAGGATAAAGCTAGGCTCTGCTCAGTGGTGCCAACCACTAGGACATGTGGCAAGTTCCATCTGAATATTTGGAAGAACTTCTTCACTGTGCAGTGACTGAGCACTGGAACAGGCTGCCCAGAGAGGTGAGCAGTCTCCCTCCCGGGAGATATTTCAGAATCATTTGGATGAAATCCTGGGCTGTGTGCTCTGGGATGACCTTGCTAGAGCAGGGAGGTTGAAACAGATGACCCACTGTGGTCCCTTCCAACCTGATCCACTCTTTCATTTTGTGATTACTCTTGTGTTTTGGAATGGTAAGGTTAAAGCACTCAGACACTTGAATTATCCATAAGTATACTGAATTTATTTCCCATGCATTAACTGACCTCTGGGGATGCAGCAGCACCCCCAAAGATCTCCAGCCCTTTGTGAGAACTACGTTGGAGCACAGGGATTCTGGTGTGCCCCTGAGCTCCAGGGAGCTCTGCTAACAGCACAAACATCAGATGTTTGTTCTGCATACTCTCTCCTGAGAAATTTTTCACTATCAAAGAATATTGACAGAAACTGTATCTTCCTCACAAAATACTCTGGCAAATCAAGGCTATTCCCAGACACAGCACAGGGAGGAAGCTGGCATATTAGATGAGTATCTCTAGCTTACTGTTTCTTCAATATCTTTTTTTATGTAGACAAGCTTGGATTACCAGTTTATCAATCAAACAAAAATCCAAGTTACATAAAATATTAGCCCTGCTTTGAGTGAAAATTTGGACCAGATGATATAAAAAGCTCCCTCAAAATTGAAATTTTTAATGATTTTTTACTACTTAGTGTTAATACACCCCAGATTGTTTTAAATACATGGATATTTAGCAGTCATTCATGAGGGATGATGGAAAAGTCACAGGAGGTCCAACAATAGACTTGGTTATTCCTGTGTTTCTCTGCTTTGGTCACAGTCTTTGTTCAAATTGTGTAGAAAACTGTAATGGACTAAATTTTGGATTCTGAATCCCTCTCTTAAGTTGGAAGCTAAAGACCTAATCTTTCTGCTCTTATATTACTTAGTCCCGTTTTTTTTTTTTTTTCAGATATGACACAGATATGATACCTTTTGCATATGTCTTGCATTAATTAACTATTAATTAAATATTCTCTCTAATCTGCTTAGACAACAGCAGGAGATAACACTGTGTCTTGGTTTAGGGTTTTCTGATAACAAACTCTGTGCTTCTTCTCTCCCCCTTTGCTCTCGGAACCAGTGTTAAAGGTGCAGAACTTAATATCGAGCATAAACAGAACAGATGTCTGGGGATACAAGCATCATACAGTCACCCAGGACACACTGTCACTTGGATGGTTCCATCCTCTTATAATACTGTGAGCCAGCTCCAAAAGCCCTGCACTACATTGTGTACTGAGGGCTACAGACCTATAAAAGATCAAGTAGCCACTTCCCACAAAAAAATGGAGAAAGGGGAAAACCATGGTCAATAACTGCTTGAATTCAGGGTGGCTCTTACCCCAGATAGAGCAGCTTCCATCCCCAGCAGAACTTTATTGCTCTTGATAAAATCTTGCTGAGTCCCATTTCCCTCCTGCATCTGTTCTCATTCCCTCAGGCTGGAGGACCTGAGATCTTGGAAATGGTTAAAGCAACTCCCTGGCTAATGGAATAATCAACGGTTATTGCCTCTTTTACTCTTTCACCCTGGAGGAACAGAGTTGTTGCTAATAGTACTTCTGTCATCCTTTATAGTTTTCTGGAAGCACCATGGACTTGGTAATGTGCATATTTACAGAGTTGGACACAGTTACTGGAGCATCGTAAACACCCATCAGGGTATGAACGTCGAGATCTATATATTGGAATCTTACAGGCAAATTCTTTCCTTGCTTTTAACCTAGAGCTACACTTCTTAATAGATTTTAACTGCATTCATATAGACCGATAAGCAGGCCTAAAACTTATGGTGATCTAAGATTTAAAACAAAGGACTAATTCCAAGACTCATATTTCTGCAGAAACACATCTTTTGTTATGCAGCATCAAGGCTTAGTAGGACACAGTTGCTACTACTTACAATATTTAGCCCTTTATTAATGCAAAATGGAAAAAAGAACTCAGTTACAATTTTGTTACCAAGGTAACCTATGAAAAAATTATCTCTGAATTCCATAATGAAAGAATATTATGCTTTTAGATCTTTCAGGACCAAAACCAGCAAGGGGTATTTGCACTATGCATATTTCTGACAAATACAATTTATTGGTGCAGTTGAAGACACAAAATGAGAAGCTCTCAAGTAACCATGACCAGTCCAGTCATGCAAGTGCTGTCACACAACTTGTAGGTGCCTTAGAAATTGCAGGACCTTGGTCTATAAAATCTGGACTGGTATTGACCTTCCTTGATTTCATGACCACTTCTTGCCTTGTTCACCAAACAATCTGCTCTCAAAACCAATATTAAGGTCATTCAGTGAGCAACTACTTTGTTTGGATTTATAGCTTCAAGATGGATAGTTGGTACAGCTTAGAGATATTTAAGGTGTGTACTATATCTTTATTATTATTATTATATTTTAAAAAAACCCCTTTGCCTTTGCAGCTGGTTTCTTCTCTTCTACAGGGGAATTATGGTGATTTGCCATTCTTGAGTCCAGGCTTTCCATGATCATATGTGTTGTAGGATGGTGCTATATTCCAGGAGAGATATTAAGTGCTGTTTACAAAAATAGTGTCTGAAAAAGTATTTTTCTTTTAAATGAGTTTAAGGCACCTGAGGGTAGGTGTTTAGACATGTAAGAAATCTTTACTTCTATTAAAAAAAAAAAAAAAACAAAAAAGGAGTGTGTTAATTTAATAGCAATAAACTATTTTTGAAATACTGCTTTTATGAGCTTGGGGAATAATAATTAAATGGAACTCTTATGTTGACTTCTAGTGTAGATGGGAAAAATGGTTGGTTCATGTAGTGTTCAGTCCAGATTACCTTTATTAGTAAAAAAGTATAGAATTATTGATTCTAGAAGAGTTCCAGGGTTGGAAAGCTCTGCACCAGCTTGTAGAGGTAGAAGAACAACTAGGAATTTAAGTATCTTTTTAATCTCAGAATTCATGTACATAATTATAACATTTTAGTGGTTATTTGGGAGCAAAGTGCACAGCCTGACTTTGAACATATTTCTACTACTTAGAGGGCACTGAGTCTTCACAGTCTCTGTCCAGCTCAGCTACTTTTAAAAGCAGGAAAAGTGCTCCCTCAATTTTTTCTCTTTTTTTTTTTTTTGCTAACTCCATGTAGTTATGGAAAAGAAAAAGAGGCAAATTTATTTATTTGTCAGCACAGGAATATGAATATTAGTTACAACTCCCAGAACTATGACAGGAAAGGCTCACTCAATACTTTAGACATATTTTAAAGAACATTTCATCCTTGCAGTAAATAATCTGTATTTTATAGTCTTTAGCAGCATTACAAGGTTAATATTGTACTAGTCGTGTCCTTGTAGAGTCCATATTATGGTCAGGAAAGTAGAAGTAAAGGCCTTGCTTCCCTGCATGGTCCAACACCAACACACAGACTGGGCTCACAGGTTTCAATGCTCCAAGCTTACAGGCATGTTATAAATATTTAAATTATTACCTTTTTTTGGTAAGTTTAGGGCAAACCTGGCACACCACTATCCAAACATCTTCACCTGTATTTAGCTGATTTATATATGGATTCACAGATTAGTTCCTACTGCATGAGGTAATTTCAAAAGCAAAGGTGTGTCTTTGCCACAAGGATTTACAGTGTAAATGAAGAGCACAGGAATAATCTAGTCATTTTTGCATAATGACCTACTTCTAGAATAATTTTCCAAACGCATGGAAGAGAATAATGTCTTGTTTTGCTTATCTGTTCCAAATGTAGCAAAATGCAAAGAGAAAGATATATTTAATATATGAAGCCCTTTTATTAGAAATCCTACTGAGAATTTGTTCTGTAACTCTGCTCCGTACAACAGCTTGCTGTGGAACATGGTCCACCAGGCTGTCATACATTACAGTAGCTGGAGGGATCCCTCCTGCAGAAACAGACTGCTAATCTTTAATAAACTTCAGCTGAGCCCTTGGTATGACCTTGTATACACTTTGCCTTAGAAAAATTCAACAATACTTAATTAGGTCTTTTGTTTGTTTGCCAAATTACTCTGGAACACTATTACTGGGAGGAACTGAAATGTATGGGAAATTATACATATCTTGTCAAATTACTAACTGCATTAAATTGAGAAGCACTACATTTGTCTTGATCTACTGAATTTCCAGCTGAAGAGAATAATAAACATAATTTTCAAGTAAAGTGATTTAAGACATACTACAAAGCCAGAAGCTTCAAGTGTTTATGACAATTCTCATAACAACATAAACCATGATGGCATAAGTCCCCTCTTGCCAATGGTCATGAAGAATAAAAGTGTTTCCCCCTTCCAAGTGTGCAATACCAGCAATTTCTCTGATGTATTCCTATTACAAAAAAAAAAAAAAAAAAAAAAAAAAGCCGCAAAAAAAAAGAAAAAAATCCAAATTTCCNTGCAGAAGCAAAGGAATGAATTCCAGATTCCTAAAATTGTTTTTCAGATATAATAGTTTCAAACTGCATTAATAGTTGGCAAATGTGATCCTGAAGAAGATCTGAATGTTAATCAATTCAAATTTAGCAAAGACGCTGAATGCTCTACAGTGAGGCAAGAACAGAGCTGAGAGGGGATCTCATCAATGCATACAGATACCTCCAGGGCAGGCCTTAAGAGGATGGGGTCAAATTCTTTTTAGTGCTGTCCAGCGACAGGAGAAGGGTCAATGGGCACAGACTGAAACACAGGAAGTTCCGTCTGAATATGAGGAAAAACTTCTTTACTGTGAGGGAGACAGAGCAGTGGAACAGACTGCCCAGAGAGGTTGTGCAGTCTCCTCTGAAGATATTCAAAACCTGCCTGGACACAAGGATGTGCAACCTGGTGAAGGTGAATCTGCTTTAGCAGGAGGTTGGACACGAGGATCTCCAGAGGTCCCTCCCAACCTCAATCATTCTGTGAAAGTGGGCATTTAGCAGCTGCTGAGCTCTGAGACTACAGAATTATTTGCAAAGTTACCTGTACACAGAGGGAAAAATCACATGCTATTTTGAAGAAGCAGTGTGTTTTTACTATGTCC
Source organism: Promerops cafer (assembly GCA_013398275.1). NCBI lineage: Eukaryota > Metazoa > Chordata > Aves > Passeriformes > Nectariniidae > Promerops > Promerops cafer. The sequence continues at coordinate 307,421 of VZSE01005046.1, forward strand.
TGGATTATCTGATCCAGTTTTAGTAGAAAGTGAAAAGCACTTAGCCACACTTCATCACAGAACTAAAAGCTTCATGTCTAGGTGCTTAATTCATGTGAACTAAAAAGGAAATTTTGCAATCCCTGTGCATAATTAGCATTCACTGAGAGTAGCAGAAATAACAGATGAACTACATGGCTCAATCTACTGTCCACTGAAATTAGGTGGAGAATTGGATTAATATCAAAAGAAACCTTTAAAAAGAAAATAAAAGCCTCACCTATGGTTTTCACCATTTGTATTGCAATTTGGGATTCATGACATTGTTGGATACATTTTGATTTTTGCTGAAGAAGCAAAACATAAGACTGAACAGCAGTCTTAAGGAACTGTGCACTGGGTTGTAGTGCACATATTCTACAACACCACATAATTCTTAGGACAAATACTTTATATTTTATAGTGTAAAACAGAAACAACAAATTCCTGAGATTTATAATGCACTTAGGAAAAGATAATCATGTCCTTTATGGAATATGCATTCTTTGAATGGTTCTTTAGATCTTCATTATTTCCAAACTTGAGACATATGCATCAAGTAAGCTAGATAAGCTCCTGCCTGGTGGTTAGAAGGATTATTAGATTCCAGATGCATACATCCTTTCAAATACCTTTTTAAAAATTATTTTTAGATTCAATATGCAGTCAGGAGCCTGTGATTAAACACAGCCTGAGTTTTCTATTTGTTCTCTTGGTTTCGTGCAATGTGACAGACAGTGAACAGCCCTAAGATAATTTATGCACTGTAAAATAAAGTCATGTTGGAGCTGAACAGAAAAGTAAAACTGAGAGATGCGAATGACAGTAATTCTAGCTAAAGACTGTGGGTAGGAACATTATATATTTGTTTATTTATTTGGTTAATTATGAGAGGACCACTGGAACCAGCAAGAAGAACCCAGAGAAGAAATGCAGCACAACAGCTGTGCACTGAAACAGATACTTGGAGAGTCTTCTTTAAAATGTGGCAAATCCAGAGTTACCCTTGCACAGTGCAAGGATTTGAATATTGCACTTTGTGCTCTTGTCCTTCCTTAGGCACTGATACACTCTGTGTTCCCTCTTCAAGGGTATGTGACATTGCTGGTTACTGTGGCATCTGTTGGGTCACTTTCCTGCACTTGGTGAATTCTCAGATCTGCAGGGTACTTTCTTTTGAGAAGGACTCTGACCCAGTATTAAGCCAGATGTCCAAGTTTCATTGCCAATACAGCATTTGAGCAAATAAAATAACTTCTTTTCCATCATCTTTGCCAATAGTAGTTTTCAAGTTGTTAACAATAAACTGCAAAGGTAATATCTAATAACAGAGAAGCGTGAATAATTTGTATAAAGTTAGGCATGGACAACTACAGAAAATACTTGTAAAAAAATCATGAAAGCTGTTGCTAATGCGGGTATCTTAAGCACTTAAATTATATTCTTCATAATTCTTGGAAAATGCTAAATTGTGAAATTGGCTGTTCTGGCATTTGGAAGTATAGACCTTTCAGGGGTTAGCCAAATCCCTAAAGGAATCTGATTTTCAATGCTCAAAAAGTGGAATAGATGAAAAGAAGGAAAATCAGCTAGGAATAATTTTTGGATTCCACATTATTGCCTTAAGAGGTTTTTGCATTTTATTTGATTGTTTGGTAGGTTGCTTTTTTTTCTAAGGCAAAAATTAGTACCAGCCAGGAAGCTCCAGAAGACACTAGGATTTTATTCATAAAACATGCTAATGTCTTAGCAAATACCCCAGCAATATTTCCCAATATATTTCATGCTTATTAGAAAACAAAAATTCCATATCAGCTTTCCAAACAGATATGAAAGAAAGCAGTAAACTGCCATAAAGAAACATTTGAGAACAAAACTTTGAAAATCTGATGATTAATGAGTAGTAGATTGTGGTGTATGAAGTCTGGGGTTTTATTTTGGTTAAAAAGGAACTTGTTGAGCTAATAAATAATTAATAGAGTTCAAGATTTTTTTTTGTACATGCTTTTGACAGTCACTGGTCTTCTTTCATGCATTTCCACTCTTTCAGGTAAAGATATAAGCTAAAACACGATGACAAACTTTTACCTCTTTTGTACATTTAGCCTTTGATTCCTGTGGCACATAGTTGTTTACACCCCCATAAATCTTTATTACAACTATAAAGAATAGGTTTTACATGAAAATGAATATATGTGCACCAGAGAACGATCTGAATTATAAAGACATACATAAGGGCATCATGATGAGAGACTCATGTATGCATGAACATTTACATTTTCACACAGATTTATAAAAATCACCTGCTAATGAGTTCCAGACAAACTTTTGATGTTACTAATAAAATAAAAAGTTCACCTAATTACATATGAAATGCTTTCTACTAATAGAAAAGCTTAAGTAGGAAATAGTTTCTTATGGTCTTTAGAAGAACAAAGTCTTTTCTGGGAAATGTCTGATTTTTGCAGCTCTTCAAGAGGATAGATGATATAATTAGAGAACTATTTGCCTAGTAGTCAGTTGGCACAGGTATCTCTGCTAAATAGTGAGGCATTACAGATGAATTCTTGTCTAGTATTAGCAAATTTTTTATTCTGCTGATGGTTCAATGGATTGGATCATCAGTGGAAATATTATTGAGATTTGGGATGATTTGTTTAACTGTGATGCCAAAACATCTATTTATACTGCACTTAATTAAAATATACCTCCAGAAATCCTGGAAACACACCACTTCTAGTGTAAAGGATAACATTCCTGCTATCAACAACAGAACTTGCTTTTTCACCACTTGATTATATCAATATTATAAATAAACTGTTATGGATGACTTCTGTTATGCAGCTTGTACCTATTACCACACAGAGCTGAAGAACTCTCTGAAGTCATACACACACCACAGTATACCTTGAAAGGTTCTGCAATGCCTGCAATAATAACTTTTCAATTCAAAAAACACTAATATTCTTATTTGCTTTTTATATTTTATTCAAACATAGGAAGCCAGCCACTCTGTATAATGTCTATTTAATAGAACATTTTAAAAGGATTTGTGAAGTTGTTACCTGTTGCTACTAAATCTCTGGAAATATTTAAAAATGGATTTTCTAAATCTACAGTCTTACTTTGAGAGGCATTAAAAGAGGGACTGTGAAATAGGCTACCATAGAAACCATCCACACATGTCTTCTTAACCAAACTCACATCAGCTGTTTAAATTTGTGTCAATAATACAGACCAATTAATAATGAATAAACAGTATGAAGCAATAAAAGGATTTCAGGAGTATCAGGGCAGATGACTAACAGAAAAATGAGAGGAGTTTATGCTTAAAATAGGCAACTACTTCATATGTGTGAATGAAAAAGCAATCTGTATTTAAAATGTGGCAGCCTTCAGATATGCCTATTCTCTCTCCATAGTCTTCAGATTTATGTTCTGATGCACCTCTGAACAGTATCTGTCCACAAGGCATGCCAGCAAGTCTCAATCCAGAGCACTTCTGGATCAAAAAGTACTTTCAAAAACTACAATGGATGATGTCTGAATGGTAGAAGAGAGTTACATGTTACTTGGGCTTCATATCTTCCTGTTTGTAGCTGGTTCCAATGGTTGTACTCCTTGGCTTTCAGCCCAAAAGTTGATATACACAGCCAGAACTCTGTACCCTTCCCCAGCCACCGGACTAGACCTTGGTTTGGTGACAAAAAGATGCTCAGATGTAACAGCAGATACTGTTGCAGTCATTTTTACTGAACAAGATTGAAGAAGAGAATGAGTGGCTGTGCAATACTGTGTGAGATACTTCCAGTAGATTCCCAGCTGAAATCCCTGGTGACCAACTGCTATCCAGACAGCACAGCAAATGCTCTGCTGAGACACAGGGAATGCTAGTTCCTCAGTAGGGATCCCATCAGTGCTAGACAGGATTTCTTACTGTGGGATGCCACCACATGCTGTGGAGGGCTTTGAGCAGAAGGAGAAGTCACGCTGTGGGACTGCTTCCCATGGCAGCACTGCTCTGTCCCTGTGGAAGCACATTTCTCATCTGAAGATTACAGACTGTTGAAGGCTGCACCTCTCAGGCACACTGGCAGAGCAAGCACATGTTTTCCTGTCTGCTTCTAGAGTAAGACAAAACATCTTGTTCCCTCTTTCCTCTCTTACTTTCCAGTACAGAGAGCAAAAGTGGGATATCCACAATAATGGTGTGAACCCCTGTGAGAGACTGAAATGTTATGGTCAATAGCTTAAACATTGTTAAAGTCACCAAAGGACAGATGCCTGCCCACTGTAGCAAACTGCTCATCTGTGACCATAGAAGCCAAATCCCTCCCACAACATGCCTCCTGACTGGAAATGGACTTTGAGTTCCACCTGATGGGAACCTGAGACAAGATAAATCTTGTACTATTGTCCAGTTAGGGACAAGTCAAGTCTAGGGAGAAGTAAACAAGCCTGAAGGGAGAAGAATGTACCCACAAAGGAAGCCTTTCTCAGTGTTGAAAAACAGCTCTGGTTGGGTTCAGTGGGGGGAGGCCAAAGCCCACACACTCCTTTGCTGAGGCCAGGTTTGCACTCCTGAAGGGGAGGCTCAGATCCTGCAGTCTCTTTATAATGGTCATTGTCCTCTGCTCAGGGGTAAAACTTCCCCCGGGGAAGGTCTGATGGGGCATTTCTGGCTCGACTTCGCTGAGAGGCAGCTGTCGTGTCTTAGAAGGTGCCACAAACCACCAAGGACCCTGAAGTGCCCCCAGACTCATTCCTGAGGCCTTCCACTAGATGACTGCACATGATCTAAAAGTGCTGCGACAGATCCAGGGTGTGTTGCAAGAGACAGTGTAAAGCTTCCCCTCCACGTGGGGAAGGCACCTGGGCGTCCCCACCCAGCCTGAGCCTATTTTAACCCACGGGACTTTGTGTTTCAGGGGTTTCTTCCTCCACCCCCTATGAATCAAGACCATCACTTTGCCCAATGGTAAACTACACTGCAACAAACAAGTCTCATCGTGAGCTCTGTGGGTGGTTATCTTTCTCTTTCTTTTCCCTCACACATTTTCATAACTGATATTTTTAGGCTTTCATATTGCTTTATTACTATAGGCAATAATAGCCAAAATGGCTACATACGTGCTTTCCTTCACAACCAAACACAACCAAATTGTTCTAAAATAAACTCTCTCTCTCTCTCTCCCCCCATATATATATATATATATGTATATTTACAAACACAGATCGTTCAGTGTTGTTTCAATCTAATCTACCTCAAGGGATCTATTAAGAACACGGTTTACTGATGTCATCTGGGTAACAACCCCTAAAAAACATTTCTGTTTCTCTTTTTCTTCCACTCTTCTTCATAGAGAATAAAGTTTTCATTGAACTAAGACCTTATTCAGTAAATTCCAAGGAAACACAGTGTTTTATTTTTCTGTTCTACCAAGTCCTGTTTGAAATAGTAGCAGAGAAAATCTATTCTTCTTTCACATCAATGAATGCATCATAGAACATTTCTACCACGGTATTCAGAAAAGAAATCTATTATTTTGAAACCATCTTAGTTTTTATATTAAGTTACTTTCCCTAAAAATATTACTTCCCATAAAACGCGAGTATTTGAAACAGACTTTTTTCCCATCAGTTTTTAGGAAAAAACTATTTTAAATTTTATTCACATTAATTAAAAAAAAGTATCCTTGATAAGTTGAATAAATTATTTATACAGAAGTCATTATTTTATAGCATACTCACAAAATTAAAAGTGCATGATGCAAACTTAGGTATTACTACTATCTTCAATTTCTAAAAATAAATTTAAAAACCTTGTTCATTCTTCTTTTCAAGGTAGACCAAAAAGAAAAAAGCTTAGATTTAACTTCAAAGGAGTCAAATACAGTGAAATTGAGGAAATAAATGCCACATAATTCTGAATGTGGGAAGCCCATTGCTATACTTAGCTCCAACAGGAATTATTTCTGAGGTGTAACTACAGCACTGGTGAAGGTTGTTTCATGAGGACTATATGATCCAACTAATGGATAAAATCCTTATTCCAGAAAAACATAAATGTTATGTCTGAATAAAGAAGGGCTTGGAACAACCTGAAGTATTTCAGTCCCAGGTGTGACCTTGATGTTTTTCTTGTATTTGACAAAGCTTAAAGAAAAGTTATTGTTGACTAGCAAGTGTTACTCTGGTTGGATAACAAAAATTGATGCTTTTCATATACAGTGAGGCTTCCTTTTCTGATGTGATGAGTTCTAATAATCAACCTTGCAACATTCAATTCAGTAGTCACTAGAGAGCAGTTATTTTAGCTCCAAACAGTTAGCAAAAACTAGCATCTGTTCCTACTGATGATAAGGGAGCAAATTAAAAGTACCTGTCTCAAACGGAGGCAAATCTAATTATACTCTTCTTATTTTTATATATGCAATAAATTATTATTTAGGAATTTGTTTTCTAATAATTAGTATTAGACAATGAAATTCCCTGAAAAGTGTGGGTCAATGATTTTAGCTCCTCAGCTATGAGAACATGAATATTCTGTATTTTTAGTGATACTCTTTCTTTCCTTTTAAGCATCTTAGGATTTCTGCTTCTTCAATGCTCTGTCTACCCACGTAGAGTATCACTATTGCTTTTTCACATTAACCATCTCTCTGATCCAAATCCTGACCTGTTGTGGGCTGGTTTTTCTTTATTTGGGTGGTTTTATTTTCTGGCACCACATGCCATTCATACAGCAGTCCCTTCATCCCAGTATGTAAAAATGCCCCTGCATTCAATAGCTGTAAAATTTGAGATGAATTTATAACTTGCCAATTTACTTCAAGTAATGTACATGGCATACATACATTGCCTGCTCCTTAGCTTGCTCTGTGCTTGTCAAATCCACAAACATGTGCTTATCATGAAGTATGGCTCAAGTTCAGACACTTCAGTTCTAGGAATTATCATGCCAGCCAAGCTTCTCCTTATTTGAGCAGTGGTCAGTCTCTCTAGGTTTTTAGCTCAAATAATATGTGGGGGAGAGTTTTCTCCTTTGGGACACCTTTCAGCATTGTGACCCTTTCTAGGAAAAGATGATGTCCCACACTTACACTGCAGGGCTGCCTTGCTACCATGGCTATTGTGGTGGAGAACACCGAGACAGGGAGCTTATTTTGGCTCAGGCTCCTTCCTTGTGTTTTTGCTGCACAGGACATTTGTCACTAAGCTGTTCAAACATGAGTACTGCTGTGCTCACTTGGTACTAGTCAGGATATACTGCTGCACTCAGACTTGCCAAACCTCAGCTAATTCTGCTGCTACAATTATTTCTCCAGGGGAGAGCAACAGTGAGCTCTGGAAGGACAGGCCATTGCTGCAGTTTTTATGGGAACAGCAACACATAAACACATCAACACTACCAACATCAACTCTTGTGCCACCATGCTCAGCAGAAGGAAGGAGTCATTTACACCACGGGAAATGACTTTTCCCCTCATTTACCAACAAGCCTCAGGTTTGCCACTCAGTAGGACTTCTTCCATACAGCTGTTGAACCAGCTCACAGAGAGTAACATTCAAATCATGAACTTCCTCTGATGGGTTACCCAGACTGAACTTTAACTCCCACTTTGTAGGACTAGTTTACCACAAAGAGGCATGGAACTCAAGAAATTATGCAGACAAAACTATTAGCCCACAGGAAACATAGATGTACCAGTGGTGGAGCATCTTTGTCAACCATTTGACAAAAACAGTGTAGTATCTTCAGTGACCAAGTAAATACAGCTCACATAAAGCTGTGACTTTAATGTCTAATCCCCACAGTTTAAGTTCATTGATTAACTATTTTGCTTGGTTTTAAAATGTTTGCTTGGTTTTATTTTTGTTTAAAAAGAACGTGTTTCAAAAAATTTAATTTGAATTCCAGTACAAAAGGCTCCCTGAATTAAAAAAATAATAAATCTAATAACACTTTTTTTTAGGTGTTGAAAACCTAGTCAAGAACTAGTGGCTACATCAGTTGACCTTGAAGAAGAAAAATTATGAGAACCAAGGCCTTTTTTATTTTAGCTATAGTAAACAGCTTCTGAAAGTAGAATAAAACAATGGCAGCAATAACAGAGTTTTATGTTTGCTGAACTCCACAGGAAGAAAACTTAAAAGAAAAAGGGAGTTTTCAACACACGGTGTTTGCTTAAGGCATGAAGCTGTCAAGGGCAGCAAGCATATTTTTATTAAAGTAGTAGATGCATTTGTGTATCTAAATTATACTGTTGGCTAAATTACATCTAATAAAGACAATTATAAATGAAGTAATGTTATAATTATTGCATAAACCCACCCCCTTGCATATCCACTGAATATAATTTTTGAGATTTGTATTGCTTGCACATCAATCTGTATAAGGAACATTGAATTGTAATGACACTTTTTGAAGATTCAAGATGTAAGAATTATGAGTGTAAATTGGCCTACTTATTATTTAATTCACAGTTGTTCTTTTTTTATCTGCATAGAGAAAATTAATTCACCACTGATAGGTTCTGTGATTCACAGGAGCTTAAAAAAAAGGAACTAATGATGATAATATATGTCCAGAAATCTTGCATTCAAGTAAATCTAATGAAACATTTCAACTTGTTGAGATATTATTCAAAATATGTATGCAGTAAAGCATATTTATACCATATATTCATTCATAACATGTACCACCAGAACATAAAAGATTGCTTAGAAGTTTTAGTAGTTAACAATATTTTGAATAAGTCATCTTATAAACTGATGAAGATTTTGGAAATGATCTGATAATCACTAGAGGGAGTATGATATATTTCTATCTGAAATAATCTATTAGCTATCTAAACTCTGTATCTCTTTCAGAATTTTTTCCCATAATGTAAACCAAGTTTTAAATAAATACACACCCATCTCTTGTCTTTTCAGAGCAGTCCAAACTGCCACTAGATAAGAAGGTAAAGGCACAATACAGGCTGTTGAATTTTTGATCAGCTACAAATAAAGAGCGATCAAGTAAAGTGGGCTCAGCTGATGCAAATCTCCCATAAGACTCAATTTTACAGTTCCTGACATTCTGAAGTATGGTTGTGGAGCTTTTCTTGTGAAATACTTGAAGGAAAGAACAGAGTTATGAAGAAACTAACAATATATAATCATACCTGCAACTAGCATAAATAACAGCACTTTCATTGATTTATACCAGCCAAGATGTTGATCTGTGGCTTTAAAAATTTCATGTAATTGAAATCAAGCTTATAAATCACACATTACAATTTCCTCATAATTTAATATTAATTTCAATATAAAATTTTGCAATAAATAACAATCTCTCTTACTGCTGCTTTTTCTATCTTAGAATCCAATAAAGTCAAGGAATTCACTGCAGGTGAATTAGTTCTCTAATATCACAGAGCACCACTCTATCACTTGTTAAACTTTAATGGATGATTGTGTGGAATTTTTTGTGGGCTGTTGTTATTTAAAAAGGAATAAGGAAACTGTATGACCTCCATAAATGTGCCCTCTAACAAAAATATAGACAACACAAAGTCTTGACATATTGCAAAGTTTGGACGAAGCAGGAGACTTCACAGGGAAAATGCTAGGAAGATAAAGCAATTAATATTGCAGAAGAAATTGGCCATGTCAATAGAAAATGTGTTTTACTGAGTGCAAACTCATTTCTCCCAATGAAGATAAATCTGAAATGTAATGGATCCTAAGCTCTTTCAAAAGTCCCCTTAGAGGAAGACACAAGAATGGAGAACAAATGTACAGCACCAGGTTCTTTGCTGTCTCCCAATGCTTCAGTACCCCAGAAAACCTTGTTTTATAGCAATGTGGATATATCTTCATCCTTTGGTTCTTGGATGTTCATATGTAGCTGTGTTGTTGCTTTGACGACAGTCTTGAGTTTATATACTGCTGGACATTTTAATAGTAATTGTGATTGTCCTAGCAAAGTAAAACTGAGTGACATAAATGTTCTCATTGTTTTTCTTTCTTGAAAGAGATGAGAGTCACAATGTTGCAAAAGCTGAATTGTATGTCAGTCATCCTTAAATTCACTAACTGCATTTTGGTAATAACACAGGTACAGGAACACCCAATGAATAATTATATACTAGAAATAAATGTACTAGCCATTAGAGAACAGAAAGAAAAATAAAAGAATTACATACACATTCTTTATTGAAATGATCCCAGAGTCCCTGAAGATTTTGTGCTATTTTAGGAACACATTTAAACACACATAAATCAAATGAACTCATAATATGTTCACACCATTATAGCAACTAGGGTATAAAGAGATAACAGGAGTATGAGTGAAACCAGATGCAGGTCCAAAGCATGTATGTTCTAGGATCTCACAATGGAAGGATTTAATTAATATTTCAAATTTTACATTACGGAAGAGTGATTGATGTCTCCAATTATACAGTATTTTCAAAGCAGGAATTCAGTTTAATGAATAATTATGTTCTTCATAAAATGTTTAGTACCATGATCTATCTAGTAGCTAGAAGGTGAGAGTTCATGTACAGAGATTAGAAAAAGGTGTATATTTTTAATACTGAGGCTAATTAACAATTTGAATTATTATAATGTAGTAGATTCTGTGTATCTTTAAGGTTATTTTCATAGGAATTGTCTTAATTGTTAAAAATGGTTGAAGAACTCCATCCTTTATGTAACACAGGAGGTCAGACAAGGTGAACATAATGATCCCCTCTGGCTGTAGAACTTATGACTCTATGAATTCAGCATGAAGTTAGTGATGATTTTAGCTACAGAAGTATTAGCACATTCATTTTTGGGCAGTGTACTCCTACTCTTCCTCAAGCTGCCTCTCATCAAAGGCAGGTAACTGGATGAGACACACACAGAAGCACCACTTTCCAATAATATGGATAGCATACCTCCATCCATCCATCCAGGGATAAATGATGGTCACTTATCTTGCATACTTAGATCTCAGGGATTTCCATTCCCAGAGTTTAAAACCTTCTCAGTGCTGATCAAGAATTGGTGACCAATCTCAAATATTTTAGCAGACTTCTAACTGTCACTCTCCAGTCACTCTTCCTTCACTTAAAAAAATATCCACTGCTTCCAACTGAAACTGGATCTACTAATACACTGGTTTTATTAAGAGACATCCAAGAATGAGTAGGGAATTAATTTTCTCAGCCTAAATTCTCCCCTAATTATTCCAAATACACAGAAATAAAAAGTAGAAAACACTATAAATTGAAATATTAAGGTGGGAAAAAAATTACATCAGAAGTAATCAAGCAGTAGAACAGGTATCCCAGAAAGGCTGCATATTGTTGTAGATTCTCAAAGTTACCTTAACAAAGTCTTGAGCAACACGATCTGCTATCCAAGATGGTTATAACTTTGCAGTTGTTCCAGCTGTGAGTGGAATGTTGGACCCAATGATCTCCAGAGAGACTTTCCAGGCTAATTATGAGATGATCCTGCCATAATGGAGTTTATCAATAAAGGAAGTGGTCACTGCTACTCAACTAGAAATGCCCAGGAGAGTGCTGCCTTTCTGAATGCGAAGTTCAAATGCACCAGCAGCACCAGGCTTTGCTTGAGATTTGTTTTGTGCTTTTGAATCTATAATAAAACCTGCATTTAGGAGGGAACACTCCTATTCCCTTCAGTTCAAAACTTGAGAGTGTCTAACAGAACTCCCAAAACATGTAGCAGTTGTCACAACTATGCCATGTGCCCTAAAGCCCATCCTGAACGTTCAATTACACCTCTGCTTTCTTGTTCTCAGCTGGCCTGCAAACAGGAGTACTTAAGAAAGTGTTACATGATGTAAAAATGGATCCAAGGAATATATTATATTTTGGTTACAGTAAGCCAGTCAGTTGGAATTAAAAATGGAAAATTCAACTTTTATATTTTAAAGAATGATCTGGTTCTTTATGACAAACAATGTCTATTTGCCTTCTGCTAACAGATGTAGTGCTATAATAAAAAGCGAAATGTTACGTAAAAGCAATGGTAGTAAAGCTTCTTGAACAAAGAAACATAAGATATTCAGCAGTCCGCTTTCTAAAGCCCCACAGGAGCCCTGAAGGAACTCATCCTTGTTAACTGGAACTAACAGAAGGGATGTTACCAACACAACAGGCTGTACACAATTGTATAGCTATGTGTTTTCCAAGGAATGGTGATGTTACATGATACTCTTAAGAAGGAACAGGATACAGATCAACCTGAAATCTTACCCTGTAAAGACATCTCCCTTGTGCTGTGTCAAAATGACTCAGTTTTGTTGATCAGGGAATACAGAAATAAAATAAGAAGCTTTATTGGAATAGTATGGTTTTGTTTTTTTTTTTTCTTTATAGTAAAATTATTTTATGCTGTCAAAGAAAACTAATGACTGGATTTTTTTTTACCTCATATGGCACTACAGCACATTGGCATGAAAAGACCTTAGAGGGAATTTGTAATTTCTCTGTTTTCCTTAACCTACATGATAGTACAGATGTGAAGGAGACATAGATTTTCCCATCGGCAACACACTTTTTTACTTTGCTTTAATTAACAGATTTGAAATTAACTTCTCATTCTCCATGGACTTTTTGATTCTGCAGCTTATTTAACAAGCTATTTTGATGAAGAACTTAAGAAGATTTCTAAAGGTTCATTATTGAGAAACCTACATTTCTGTTAGAAGGTTTTGAATAAAACTCATTCTTATGTTGCTTGTAACAAACTTCTAAAGAACTGCTTTTGCACAAAAATATATCCCATACATGAAGAGGTACTTTTCAAGTGCACAACTTTGGGATTTTTTGAAATGCTAATACATGGCTATTTTATCTTTGGAAGTGATAATATTTTTGCTGACATTTTGTACTGAAGTAAAATATTTATACTATGGCTAATCCTATAAAACTTAACATCTTATTAAATCTAATTATGGAATGATTTTTATAGATTGGCTATAGTAAGTGCACTATTTCTGTTCTGATTGGGAATTACATTCTACTTAGGAGAAAGGAGATCTTTTTAATTTCACATTCTAGAGTTTTTAGCTGCATGACACAAAGAGCTATAGAATAATTTTACCTCACATTGTTTTTTCACATGAACAGCAGGCAAAAATGTAATAATAATCATTAATAATCATTAATAGCAGTTCTGCAGACATTCACCACACCTGAGATTAAGATTCTTAATTATTTTATATAGGCCCTGTTTGTAACTTTTAAAGTTAAATAGAAGCAATATGGAGAGAATAGAAACCATGTGAAGTACACAGCACAAAACTACAAGCAAAATCAGAAAGCAGAAAATGGCATGAAGTTGACAACAGAAGTTCCAGTGCAGGTGTTAGTTCATATAAAATATGGACAGTACAACTAATGTAACTGTGTTCTTAGCAATGCAATATTAAATGTAAGAAGTAAGTTATTTTAAACGTAACACCTAAAACATTTAAACTCCAGAGTCCAGAGTGTAGTTAAAATAGTAGAAGTTTTTCAGCCTTGAAAGGTGAACAATAAAATACCACCTTATGCCTGAACTAAAAATTTTCCTCTACTGTGTTTAGAGGTACCCAGCATCCTTCCTTGATACACTGGGCTTTTTCATATCATGAGTATTTTTTCCCTTAACATCNAGTTCATATAAAATATGGACAGTACAACTAATGTAACTGTGTTCTTAGCAATGCAATATTAAATGTAAGAAGTAAGTTATTTTAAATGTAACACCTAAAACATTTAAACTCCAGAGTCCAGAGTGTAGTTAAAATAGTAGAAGTTTTTCAGCCTTGAAAGGTGAACAATAAAATACCACCTTATGCCTGAACTAAAAATTTTCCTCTACTGTGTTTAGAGGTACCCAGCATCCTTCCTTGATACACTGGGCTTTTTCATATCATGAGTATTTTTTCCCTTAACATCCACTCCTCCAGAAACATAATGACTATTCACTTTATAAATTTCCTAGTCCAGTTGCAATATGATCTCCTATATTTGGTTCACAGCATGAAGGGAAATCATTGCACCTTCATGCAATAAAATGTACTTTTATACCAATTTATGTTGTGGAATCAAGAATATTCCAGACTTCAGATTGCTTAGCAATATACAAAAAGTTGTAACATTAAATCCAGCTTTTAATCTAGTTTATTTTAAGATAATTTATGGTAAAATGAAAAATGAAATTTTACTTCTGATACTTCAATTTTTTTTATTATTGTTTTTACAATACTTTGCTACAATATAAAAATACTGGGTACAAATGCCTTGAATTAAGAGTTGAAAAGTGTTCTTAAAAAGTCATCCTACAGTGCAGTTTGACATACAAACCTTGACCTGAAATAAATGCAAGGTAGGAAATAATGTACATGCTGCAGCTGTTATGAAATTACTGTCTATTTTCACTCTATTTTCTTACAAAAATATCTCCTTATTTAATACCTCTTCTGAAAACTACAAATGCAATTCTCTTCTACATATAACAAAACAAGAAAACTAAAGCTGCAGAAGAAATGTCTTGTGGTTTTCTGCTCACACGTCCTTGAAAGAACCAACTCTTCACATAGGAAGAGAATTCAGTCTCCTGTCATTAATGGATTGATTTGTTGCTCCAAATGTGGCACACTGTGTCTATCCAAAAGGTGCTGGAATGAGCTCACCCATGTTTATCCAATGTACATTCACTGTGTGTCTCTCTCATTAGTGAAGTGCTGACCCAGAGGTGACATCCTCATTTTGGATTAGTGAAACAGCTAGAATGTGCCACCTAGAGCCACCACTGCAGATTTCAGTTGAGTCTAAGAAACAGGATAAAGTCTGAAACAAAGTACTCAGAAATCCTGTTTATTGTATTATAAAATTATATTTTGAAAATACAGTCCATAACAGTCACTGATTCAGAGACCTAATATGTAAATATAGCACAAATACAGCAAAACTTCAAACTTTACTGGGATATTGCCCCACACTTTGAATGCACAAAGCTTAGTTAAGACTTCAGGTAATCTTTAGGAAATAGGACCCTCACATCTGAAAAATATTTTGAAACTCTGTTCTGTTCTATTGTATTCTACTCTAGTTTTGTTCATCATTATATTATGTCAGTAACAGTGGCAAAATTAATAACTCAGTACTTATTCCCACAGCATGAAAGTGCTAGGATAGATGGAAAAATTATTCAAGCTAAAAATTAACAATAATGCATTCTTGATATCTTCATGCTATCATGCAGTGTTAGAAAAATAAGGGGTTAGAGGTAGGAAACACTGGAGGTGGAGTTTCATCATGAGTAAGATCACAAAAATCACTCTTTCAGCTCCAGAAGCATTCTCATATGATGATATGCAGTCTGCACCCAACATTTAAGAAATACATCTTTTTAATTGTCTATATTAGTTAATTGTCTGCTTATGTTAATGTGACAGATCAAGTACCACCTGATGTCTAACTGTGCAAATAATTTGGGGCTGGCTAACTTCTGTTCACATTAGTTGCCCCAGGAATATGGGAGAAAAAAATGAGCTCAGAATAACCATGAGGTCTGACAGGAGAGAGTAAAATACATATATTGAGGACAAATACAATGTCCACAAGACAGGCTAAGAATTTTCTAAATAAAGTACAAAGAGGAGGAAAGGGTGCAACAATGGTTTTTGGGTGCTTTTACAGAACAACCAGAAGAAAGGTCCAAGTCATTTTGTAAAGCTCAACAGTTGGACTATACATCTCATCCCCAAGGCACCTCAGCATTGTCTGCTCACTGTAGCATATTAATTCATTAAGGATAATTTAAAGAGACAGTTTGGAAGAACATTGCTACTTCTATCACCCTTTGCAAACATGTATACAGATTTTTTTCATTCATTATCATCAAGCTGAACATCACAGGGTCTGGTGAAATAGCTATGTTTACATTTTGCATATTATTGCTGATTTTACATGACAGGTTTTTTCTGCAATATATATAGGCACATATGCACACACATATGAATATATACTAAGTAGATACATTATAAAATGATGCCTGTAATGTATAACAACCTACCATTATTCTTGAATTGGTTTAAAACATAAGTTCTGCTGATCTTTCCTGAACATTTTCCACTCTGTACATGATTGTCTGCTTTCATCAGGTTGGATTTTAAATATTTAATCAATTGAAACATACATGAATCGCCCTGAAGGCACTTCCATTTAGGGACTCTGAATCAGCCATGTAAAAATATTTCTCCTGAGACTTTAAAAGACTTTGATTGCTCTGAAAACAATTCCATTTACTGAGGAAGAGAAAGAGGACTAATTTCAGATTCCATGTCTATGGCCAGTTAGAGCAGCAATAAATACACCAATTATTGGTACAAATAGCTCAAACTCCTGAGGATGGGGGTCTTGAGCATACTGTAAGGAAGAAAGAGTTGTCTCTCCTGTGTGCAGTTCTGCAGACATTTACTGTCATTGCTGTAATTTTTAAGGCAGCGCTGCTTCACCTCCTGTCTGTGACCTCTTTCTTCTGAAGGAATTAAGTATCTACGTGCTTGTACATTCTCCAGCTCATAGAAATGAGAAATTTAAAACACTGACATTATCTTCTTCTGTAGAAAATCTTCTGAGGCCACAATCAGAAACATTTCAAGCTAGAGATAGCGGACAAGCATGGGACAGTAAAAATAACAATAACAAGACAGACTGTGTGCATTTACAGGGTTCTCATCCTCTGTTATCTCTCAGATCATTGACAGACCTGCCAGGAAATGGCTCCAAAGGTGCAGCTTCGGCAGAACCCTGACTGCTTTCATCCTGCTTGTTTGCATTTTAGTGTCTGAGATGTCTTCAGGTATCCTCAGACTATTACAACTGCCTTGGTCCTAAATATTTGTGCTACGTGTTCTAATACACTTGGGCAAACAGCACTAAAGAAATGGCAATACACAAAATTCCTCTCTAAATAGTGATGGACAATTAAGTCTCTGCAGATCATGTTGTCTGGGTTAGACTCCTGTTAAGTCTCTGTTTCAGCAACTCTCTTTTACTTACCACAATCCCAACTGAAAATACCGTTCACCACTACTTATCCCATTTCTTCACAATCCCCCCCTCCTCCCTCTTCTTTCTCACTTAATTCTTACGGCCTTTTTATTTTAATTTATAAAGCATCTGGGGAAATATTGTGCAATAAAGACCATCAACAACTTTGTTTTATTTTACACTTACATGAGTTCTTACAAAATTTGCACACTCATTTTGAAACACCCATTCTGTAATTTTAAAAGCACACAAGCATTTCACAAACAGTCTTCAGGGGATGAATAATTGCAAAACATTGATGGATTACTGCAGAATAACAACTCAGTAAAGGCTAATATGATACTGCTAAGAGCAGTACCTAGAACATTTACATCAAAATTAACTGAGCAGGCACATATTCAGCTGCATCATTTCTATTGCTGTCTCCTATCTCTTAATAGAGTGTCTGAGATACAAATATCACTCACAGTGGCTCAGCTTTCTTGGTAAGCATCCTTTACATTGACAGTCTCAGAACCATTTTAGAGACTTGCAGAAGCTCAGCTCTTTAGCTGGTTTCCTATCTTGTGATGCTATTTCCAATTTTTTACTACTGACTGAGGAATTTACAAATCTATTTAATCTACTTGCTAAAAAGAAGGAAGTAACAATAATGCAGAACCTGCAGAACCAAAGACATTTTCCTAGATGTATTGAAGTGCTGATTCATGCCTTCATATATTGGTCTTATCCTATATAGCAGACATCAGTTTTTTATTTCCTGGAGAGGCAGGAAATCAAACTCAGAGTCTGGTATGGAAGAGATTACATGGTTTGAGGGAACCTATTGCTCTGTAAGAAGAATTTGAGAGCTGTGACAGCTTCTAAATGATAATGTATAATGGCCAAATCCATTCCTAAAGTAAATCCACTAGGTTCAAAACAACAGAAACTATTTAGTCCATGAATCCTGCTTTCCTTAAACATAAATTACATTTCACATTTCAAACAACTGCAGCAAGTCCTCATGTGGGTTCAGCTCAGTGCTTTCAAAAACATTTGCCTTTCACTGAGATTCAGGGCAGGCCAGATTTTCACAGATGGAAATGAATAGTTGCAAAAACCTGACAATATTTTACATTAATTACAGACTGCATCTGCAGACTTCACCAGGAGACATGACAACAAAAGCCTTCAAAACCACTTTTTCCCAAACAGGTGCATGTACATGTTTAGGTTTTATTCTCAAATAAGCCCAGTGTTCTTCTGCTTAGAGAACACTGTGTATAAACCACTGCAGAAGAGAAGATCCCAGTATCAGAGATCCATGTGCAGGGTGCAACCTGGGTGTTAGAGAAAGGCTTTGGGGCAGGCCTGACTTCTCCTCCATCTCCCAGAGTCCCATCCCAAGCACTGTGGTGACCCAGTCTGGGCTCTGTGATCATATGGTCTGAAAAGCTTTGGGCCACTTATGTCCACTGGCACTTGTCTGTGCAACTTGCGGCCGTGTAGGTTTGGGAAAGTATCTCTGAAAAGGTTTCTGAAGGAGTAAGCACTTCTGTTTGAGCTGTGGGGTGACAGGCAAGGTTGGCAGCACTGTGAAATTCTTAACTGGATATTTTCACTTTCTCTTAAAGAGAGATCTGTGTTGATATGGTTCCCTGTGGGTCAGATCCCTGCAGTGCAGAGGCGACAGCACAGGAAACAGAGAGCAGGAAGGATGACCCTCTTCCAGAACTGAACAAATTCCCCTCTTGGACATCAGCACATGTCGTTATGCCAAATGCTGGGACTTGCTTACATATGCTTCCATGAAGGAAAAGTTAATACTACACCAATTCAGGTGCAGTATGTATGTCTATATGCAGGTGCAAACACACACCCTGCATATAGACACACCTTTCTTCTCTGTCCTTCTATAATTTTATTGTATACACTGAAGACTCCTTCCAGGGTCTAGGTCTAACAGCTAGAATGTAGGCTGAAAGAAAATATCATCATGCCTCCTGTGCAAAAGGAGATCACCCAGCAGCTCAGTGAGACTGCTAGATGAACGAGGACTCTGGCCCCTGGGACTGTTGGCTGAGCCACTGCAAGAGTTTACAGGACTCTTTTACAGCTCGATTATGCCTAGATTTGTGCTCCTATGCTTGGAATTTTCAAAGCTGGATAGGTCTTGTCATGATGAAGCTTCTTCTACACATGTATTACAAGGCTCATCTCTAAATAACTTCTGTACCAATAATTACACAATTTCCATTGGCAGAATATTTCATTGTATAATTGTGTTCTATAAAGTTTATTTCTACCATTTAAGCTTAAAAGACTAAGCCCATTACTCCTAGTTATGTGTTTATTAATTAAGAAAAATAATCAATCACCCTTTATGGTATTTTTATATTGGTAGATAATTTTTCTGCTTCTCCTCTGCATTTTCCTCCAGTGAACATGGCCAGATCTATTACCATCCTTGTTAGTTCCTACTTTTCTAATCCATTCTCTTATCTAATGCTTTTCTAATTTATACTCCTGCACCCTCTTCTTTTTCCTTTATCCCATATGGACTGAAGACAATGATAAAGTTCCTATGATTTCAGCAGTTCATGATCAAGACATGGGTTGCAACGCTTAGCAGAGTAATTTCAAACAAAATTTGCACGTGCATAGATAACTTGTTTTAATACCCAGTTTCTAATATGTCCTTAAAATCACAGAGCTCAGCAAAACAAATGTGCACAGTTTGTGCACACATTTCTCTTTAATTTAAAGCATAATTCACCTTTTGCCCAAAACCATGTAACAGCAATGCAAGTTTCATACATAATTCACTCTCTTCCTAAAGCAAAGAGTAGGATATTTCTACTACTAAATTTTGTGGTTTTGGAAGTAAACAATATGACACCATACCACACCACCCACAAAGCAGACAAGGGAAAACCACAAACCATCATGCACCAAAGACTTTGATTTGAAATATATTTTTGAAGCATTTTTAAAATATATTTAAAAATATTTGAAATATATTTTTGAAAAAATCCAACAAATACTCTTAGTCAAAATAGTAATAATAAGAATTATAAGTATATATAAGTTATATGCAAAGGATAGTATTTTAAACAGGTTATACTCACTACTGCATTTTATTTCAGGGTTTGATTTATGTGCATTTTATAGAATTTGTAAAACAAAGACCTCGCATGTTATTTTGTGGGCTTATTTAAATAATTGATTAGGATGGCATTTTTCAATATATCTGCTCCACACATGTATATATTTTTATAAATCCTGCAATAGAAAGCCCAGCTAAAACGATGTCTGGAGCTCATCGATATCACAACTGAATTCTCTTCCTAAAAAAAAGGAAGAAACAAAGAGAACTGTTGCACAATCATAAAGTAACCTGGCAAAACTAAAGACTTAACTTCCGTTTGTTTTTTAAAGTCCTCAATATAATGGATGTTCCAAGGGAGCAGACAGGACTTTACTAGCCATGCAAGCCTACTGATTCCAAACAAAAGGGAAATTTGAACTCAGGATGCACAAAGACAGCTCAAATGATCTCATCTGACCAGACAGGATGTCAGACCATGCCTCAGTCTAGATTACTCACAGATTCTGACAAATATTCAAATGTAATTTATTGATTTGTTAATTATTGTTGGATGACTGAAATGCAGGGTCACCCTCCACTCTAAGATAACAAGAAAAAAAATAAAATCCATATACAATAAAATCCATATACAATACCAATTGAGGCTGCAGCTAGAAAATTGCCATCAATTCTCTCTCTACAGAGCAACCCTGTGTTTACAAAAAATTTGTTTTTCACTTATAATTTAGAGATTACATATATGAATGTACACTTTTACATTAATGATGTACTTTTCCCTGTCTATTTGTGAAAAAAAAAAAAAAAAAATTGCACAGATGATGTAATATAAATAGGAGAAGTTTGTAAAAAGTCTGGACAGAAATGCAGTGAATACGTGGTATTAATAGTAATAGATTCCTCAAAGAAAATCATACAATTTATCAGAGGGTTTCAGTCTCCATAAGATCTTGCACTGGATATGAACATTTTCTTTGGATTGAGTTTAAATTAATTTCTCCCTATTTTTACCTGTTTTCATTTAAATCCCATTTACATTTGATCCATACTATTAGTGACATTAAAATAGACCTTACAATTGTTTTTTATAAGTAAATGGAAGAGAGAAACAAATTCAGTCCATTCAACTGTAGATTCGAATTCCCTAGACATAATTTACCTTGATCTGGTTGGAATAATGTACAGGCTGGAAGACCTAAAATACGGGCAATTATGTTATTCCATATGATTATTTCTGAGTATCCATGACATCCATTACAAACCAAGCTCTTACTCTACCCCATTCAGCAGTCTCTGAAATAGGTTAAGATCAATTCCTTCTATTCACAGAACTGCTATATCAAGACACAGACAGATGAAACGAGCTGCCCAGTGTTATTCATTCTCTGAGCAGCTGGAAATAGTCTGAAGCCTGTGGCAGAAATAAAAAAGAGAATTTATGCTTTTGATGAGCAGGTTTTGCACCGGAACTGGAAGGACAGAGATTTCTCAAATATGATGAGAAGGAGGGGAAGAGCAGCAGGTAACAGCTACTTTGTTGATGGGTTAAGTCTAATTTTAAAAATGTTTGCATTGGTTGCAGTGGAATATTTCTGAAAGATTGCTGTGGAATGGCTGATTTTTTTAAAAGAGATGATTCTATTAGCAGCAGGACAAGGCGGGATCTGATGCACTACTGAACTCAGCACGACAAATAAGCCAATTAAACTCACATCACATATTCCAGTTACTCAAACCATGAGCATACACCCATAATAAATCTAATTACAATGTAATGATGTAACAGACAAAGGCTATTGTTTATATAGGAGGCCAGAGGCTTTCTCCTTTTTAATTTCTTTTTCTTTCTTTCTTGTTTTAGATTTCCTCAATTCCATTTAGGCAACCATCATTTTACAGCTTTGTTAATAAAACAAAATCTGAGAATGCTGTCTATTCTCACACACTATATTTCATTTTGTGGAAGCAAAAATATAACTGGAATAAAAAGAATCTTTTAATTTTTAACCTATCTCATGCATCTTTCTAGTATAATCTTCTATAAACAGGTTAGTCCTCTTAAATCCAAATGATGGTGCTTCAAATTAAACATTCAATGATCAAATAAAACTTTCCCACACACAGCAAAAGGAGAACTGAGACACAGTACTGCCTGTTAAAATTGCAGAAATCATATTTTAGTCTCCTTTGTGAGATTTTCCCAGGAACACTAATAAGGGAAAAGAAAATGTTAGTATTGTCTCCTGAAGTTCCATTCAGGGAACAGAGTGAAAAATTAGTTAAACCAGTGAAGAAATAAGATTTGGTTCCTTCAGTTTAATTGGTGGTACTCAGTTTCATCTATTTTCAATATATTTAGTTCTCTGATATGAAACAAAATCTTATTAGAAAAATAACATTGATAAGTGTAAGTCAGGATATCATAGTTTGCAAATTTTCACAGCTACAGCCACTAGCATGTGAATGGCAAATTGTTTTATAGCCAGATGATTGAATAAAGTACATAAAGGTCATAAAGATTGAATAAAGTACATAAAGGCTTCAGAAGCACTATGTTTGAAATTGTCTTTAAAAAATCTCAACTACAGATCTCTCCAGTCTCAAGTTTCTCACATGCTCCCATAATATTTCTGGAAGAATGTTGATAAGGTCGGAATTGTTTGTTATGTTTTGTTGTTGGTTTTGTTTGTTTGGGTTTTTGGTGATTTGTTTGGGGTTTTGTTTGCTTTGTTTTGTTTTTCACTAAGAGCCCTGAGGAAGCCATCCTGATTTCACCAAAGAATTACTTATCCCAAGTTAGATTTAACAGAGACAAAACCTTTTCTAAAAGAACTGTTAGTGGGTTTTTTGTTGGGTTTTTTGTTTGTTTGTTTTTGTTTGTTAGTTTTTTGGGGGTTTGTTTTGCTTTTCTTTGAAAAGAAACACTTTGAAAGAATAAACAATTCTCTAGAGTACTTTAACTGGAAAACTAAGAGAATCTTAATTACTACAGTGGAAGATTCTTCAGCTGGAAAGACAGCTTCATTATAATCAAAGTGCATTGTCAGAACATGTCAATTTAAGAAATTGTAACAAATGTGTGGAAATGAGGCATTAGGATTTTACTATTTCATCCTTATTCATTTTTTCTTATGCATTTTAATATTATTTTAGGTACTTAATATTGTATATTTGCTATTGAAATATTCCAAAATACAACCCACAAACCCATCAACTTTGACTATCAGTCCAACTGGAATGAATGAAAATATCAGTATCTTTGGTTTTACATATGAAAATTTCTGTGACTTGTTGTGCACAAGCACAAAGAAATAATTAGCTCTCAATTTTAATGAATATGTTTTCATCTCCTACTTATATGTGATTATGTAAAATCCAAATGATCCATTGATTAGTTTAATCCATTTAAAAGAACACCGTACCACCTGCAGATCCCTCCCCACCATTTCAGGTGGCTTGGTGTTTGCACAAATCCTGATTCAGGGCTTTGAGTCCAGCAGGACTCTGAGTCCAGCAGGACTTTGAGCAGGCTTCCTAATGCATTCCCAAAAAGCCCGTGAGAAGACAGCAATAAAATATATGGAAACAAGGTGGAAGTGCCCTGTCCCTGAAGGAAGCTTTCTGTTGACTGAGGATATTAACTACCACTGCTTTCTTTAATAAGGTGTTCAGTATTGCTCTGGGAGAACTTCTGGCATGGCTTAGGCAGGAATTCTTGAACCTGAAATCAACCTCACTATTTACAAACGATTTTTTTCTCAACAGAACATTTTCACTTCTTCAGAGCCTTGCGTTGTGCCCTGGTATCACTTAGTCTATGGAGCACATAAGAATGCCTTTATGGTAATAAACACTGTCTGATCTTTCTGTGTCTTCCTCTCCAGGGCTATTTTTCTACACTGACATCCATCCTCAGATACTTGCTTTCATATGTCTAAGATTAATGAGGCATTTATATTCAGCTTAGACACTACGGAAGTTAACATTGTTTCCCTTGTTATGGAACAGAAATGAGCTAATTAGTGACCTTCAGATTTTGGATTAAAAGTGATATTTTTTTGTAACTGGAAACATAACAGAGCACACAGAGCCAGCAACAAAAAATGTTTAAAGATCAATTGATGTATAACAAAACTGTAGCACTGTAGTTCTCTGGGAGGAAGGAAAGGAAGGATGGGAAGTTGGAAAAGGAAGCACAGATAGTTAGAATTCTGATTAGAGCTATGAAAATAAATTGACTTTTCAGGGGTAAGTTTGAAAAATAAATGTAAAATAATCCATTTTAACGTTGTGTGGATCGAGTACTTATTGTTAATCAAAATTAAATACGTAATTTTGCCTTCTAAGCGTAACATAGTTTTAAAAAATACCATTGTGATTAACTTTTGTTTTCCTTTCAGTATAAGCATAATTTGGAATAGAATCCTTCAAATATTTCAGTTAAAATTGTTGATTTTTTTTTTCCCTTTTAGGCTAAAAGCTTTCAGTGTAATTTTATAAATAGCTAGTTTCAAAGTAAGAGGAATCTTTCTATGCAGAACTAAGTCATAAGACAGTTAAAACCCACCAACCAACCAACATAGAGAAAGAGAAAGGAAAAGAGATAGTGAAAATAAGAGAGATGGAAAGAAAAAGAAGGCATGAAAGAAAAAGAAGAAAAAGGGGAAAGGAGAGCAAAGAAAGTCAGGAAGGAGAAAGACAAGAAAGGAGAAAAAGAAAAATCCATTCCATCCTCCTTTTCAGAGTTTGCTGCACCATTTTTCTCTGTGCTGTCTAGCATGTGTGAGAACTGCCCAAGTGAGACCTGAAATGTCCAAGGCAGCTTCAGAAGCGCTACTAAACAATGGGTTTTGATTTCCTTTCTATGGAGAATTGTCTGAGAAAATTTGATGAAGAGCTACAGATTTTAAATATAATTATTGTGTGGCTTTCTAAATTTCTCCGAATGTGTTAACAGCATTTCAAAGGACAGCATTCTGTTTTTTAAAAAGTTACATAACTTTCTTAGCACATTTAATTTTTTTCTTTTTTTTTTGCAATATTTTTTCTAAGCAGTAAAGTGAAAAGCAATTTTATGGTTTATAAAATCCCATGTGAAAAAAGTTTTGAATACAAGTTGATCAGAAGTTAAACACCTCCTATGTGAACTGCAGGGATGAATAATTTCAGAATCAACAAACCAATGCATAAATCATCTAGTATTACCGAGACTAATTGGGTTAGATGAGATGTTTATCGTAGCTGTAGCACTGTCTTAGTCTGACTCAGCCAGGCTGAAAACCACAAGGATTATTGACCAAAATCTTCAAACTACAAGAATCATAGACTGAAAACAGCAACTGTTTGCAAAAGGAAAATTATAGAAGTCTTGGAGAACCTCTGCTGGACCTGTTCCCTTCTGACAATCTCTGGTTTTTATTTTGTGGGTTGTCGGTTCTTTCATTAGTATGCTTTGGGTGAGACTGGAGGAGAGAAGGACTGAAGGAGAGAAGTAGACAAATCTGGGGGGAAATCTTGACTCAGCCTGCAGATCTGTGGTTGGGTGTTACTGTCAGTGTCACTTCAGCAATCTCTTCAGTGGTCATTGAGCAACTTTGGGGATAGTCAGCTGGCTGAGGTTACAGTTATTCTGGAGAAAAATTTCCAAATGAGCTTGAAAGCTCAGTCAGATGCTAATAAAATATAACTGCATAGGCAGAACCAGTTCAGCCTGCATAGAACCAGAGTATATGTATCTCACAATCTGCAGGCTTCTGAGGTCTTGCTTTGGGCTTCAACTAATAACTGAGAGCTTCATTCAATGATTTATCACCTTTACATCAATTTCAGTAGACTTGAATGAAAATTTAAATAGCCTGGTATTACAGGAAAAGAGTCAGATGGCATCACATAACTAATTTCTGTCTTCAATAGACTCTAACAGACTTTTTTCTTCAAGAAACAACTCAGTTCAATATTGCTCCACTAATGCCATTTTTTTGTGGCAAATTAGCTTAGTATATTTATCATAACTGAAATGGGCAAAAATCAGTAAATGTGCAGCATTAGTATAAATGTACTTGAAGGGTGAAAAATCAAAAGTCCAGGGCAGAGAGGCCAAGTTTCATGTTGGAGGCCTTTTCTAATATGAAGCCTTTAAAATGAAATTAGGGTGTAATACCTATGAGAAGATGAGAGGTTCAGGCAAGAAACATTTGTAGAAGTCTGGGTTTTGTGTCATGTAGTCAGACATGACAGGTGATTAAAATGACCACTTCCAGTTTGCAGATCAGTGAAGAGTGGGTCTATGAAAATTTGTAGCAAATGGACTTAATCACAGAAGAAGATCCAACAGAGGATCCAACAGGCATGCATGACAAGGACTGCCACTGCCTTTCTTGAATATCTTAAGTATCAGATATGTCAAATATTACAGACTATCAAAACCAAACCAAACCAAACCAAACAAAACCAAACCAAACCAAACCAAACCAAACCAAACCCATTCTCACCATTTTTCCATAATTTCAAAGTATCTTTTTCGTATTTAAGAGCATTGTTAAGCACTTAAGTTATTTCTGCCAGTGTTGAGGGAAATACAGGAGATGGATCAATTCAAAGTTCCAGGAACTAACTGAGTTAATTAATTTTTACTTTGAGTTGATATTACACGCTCACTTCTATTTCTTATTTCCAAAATGACATTGTTTCTCCTTGAGTAACAAGAGTAAAACATGCAATTGTGTGCAATTTCTCTAACAGGTTCTGCTTTCATGGGTTCAAGGAGCAGAGTTAGCTGATCTTAAGAAATTAAGAGCATTTAGATGAAAACTGCCAGTGCTTGGATGACATGCAATAGCTGAGCATCTGGGTGTTCCCAGCCTGTTGCAGTGCAAAGAAGAGGGGTTAACTTAAGCCATGGGTGTGCTCAGTCCTGATGAGTGACATTTATTTCCTCCCACATATGAAATTTCTCAATCACTTTTTTGCATCATGATTAAATTCTAATAATAATGCATTTCATTCCCAGGAATATACTTTAAACTTACTTTAATATTCCAGTTCCCTTACTTATCACAGCAAAGCAAAATCTTCTAACTAGGACTGAAAATAAGTTTTTTGCTTAAAGGTCAACCATTCTAAGCAGTCTAAAATCTGTGGAACCATTAGACTTCACCATGGTTTGGAGAAAGGAGAAAGGGACAGAATTACTGATCCTGATGTGGCATCATTTCAGAAAATAAAACTGAATCAATATATTCTAAGAACCCACATTTTTATTCCCACCTTCAGTCTGACCGTAGACATTAAAAAAAGATCTTACACAGGGAAGAAATATCAACAGTATTATTAAAGGAAGATACAGGTTTTCTGAACCACTTCAGGAAAGCCTGTCCTCACCCCACAAATCCTATATTTTCAGAAAAAAATGATTCAATTTAAACATTGGGAAACTAGGACCTTACACCTCTGCTACATCCAGTCACACACTAAGTTTGACATCACATCTGGCAGGTGTCAGAGAAAACCCTGAGCATTTTGTTTCTATTCAGTCAGGGGAAACAGATCATCACACTGGAGTGTGTAGAAACTAAGACATATATGCTACACACTTTAATTGAGTTGGTCATTTTGCATGTCAGAATAGCCACATAAAATTGAGAGACTGGATACATAAGAGTGAAATTAGATATATATTTCCATATCTTGACTTTGTTTAGAAGTTTCTTTCCATGTATCCAGTGGACTGAGTGGCTCAGCAAGAAAGTATGAAATCCTAGTACAATATTCACATGAATGCCTTCTCTCTCTAGAGCTATTACAAACAACCCAAACAATTAGTTCAATTATCCCAGCTCTATTTATTTTTTAAAGAAAGAAAATAATAGTTTTGTCTACATGTGCTGTAAATGGATTCTGAAGGTAAATGGAGAAAGAAATAGAAAATAAAGAAACTGGTTTAAAGCAGATTTTAAAACCTCATTGTAAGGCTAATCTGTTCTGAAGTGCTCACCAGTGACTCTAATGGAAGTTTAACTCTGCAAATAAATGACATGTGGTCTAAAATATCCACTTACATCCTTGATGGCAAATATGAATTCATACTCCTACGATTCTGCACTGAAAGACTCACAAAAGCATAAAGAAAAATTTACACTCCTTAAGTGTTTAACATGCTTTTTTGAGTTCTGAAAAGTGACTAACTCTCAAAACTTACTCTCAGGCATGGTTCTCTCTCCTAGGAGAATCAATACCCCGATGAGTCTGTAAGGCGAGGTGTTTGTACAGAGAAGAGCTTTGCTTTCCTGGGGACCTCACACCATCAGACACTACCCTGCCTCTTCTCAGTCTTCACCAGTCCCAACTAACAAAACAATTTGAGTTCACAAACTGTGAAAAGTATTTTTAAAAAATGACATTTAAAAATAAATCCACAGTACTTTTGCTTGCCTTTTAGACTTTGAAATTGAAAATTCTTCATTTTTGTTACATGAGGAGAATTATCAATCTTTCCTCATAATCTAAATTTATGAATATTAATGACAAATAAGGTAAAGTCACATTTGCCTAAATCACAGGACCTGGGATTCTGGGGAAAAGAAGTGTTATTTAGCACATATTTTGAATTTAAAATTAAAAAAAAATATATATTTGACCTTCTGTTTAGTCTGGAAAAAGTCACGTGAAATAACAGACTAAAATGTCTTATTCAATGCAGTTCATTAAATTAATGCTACGGGACTTTTGGAATTAACAGCTAGTATATATTAGTGTTTTTTTCTAGTCCATACTTTCACAAAAACTGGACTCTATATTGATTTTAATTGTTTTGCTGCTGATTATATATCATTCCCTATTCTAACATTAGTCTTTTCTATGTCTAGAACCTGAAAAAGGATTCAAAATCTCTTGTGGCTTAAGAGAAGAGAAGAATCCAGAATGTGAAATTTGAAAATGGATGAAGTGTTATTACTACTCAATGTTCCATTCTTACTGGATAACCACTTTTTATCCAAATAAAGTTAGGGTAATCTTCTAATCCCCACAACCAGGAGAATACCAATTTCAGAGAGGTTTTAGAATAGAACATTGCTTCAGAAGATGCTATACAGGCATGGGCAAGATTCCAAATTAATATCCTCTGGTGTAAATTTCAAATGGGCCCATTGACTTATTCGAACTCCACTGGAGTTTCCTGCTGGAGTGAAACCAGGGTGAGGTCAGAATCTGGCAGTTCATTATTGAATGCAATCCACGTCACATGCTGACTGCTTTCTAAAAGTAACCCTACTGTAATATGGTCAGCAGTGTCCAGTACAAAAAACACACTGCCTGTCTACTGGAAGCTTTGTGATGGAATAGGTTTGTAACTTCAGACTTAAGATTTGAAGTGAGGCTTAAAAGTGCTTTTGAACATTTGCCACCCAGCATATTAATCCCAAATACTCATTTCAATTGCCATTATGCTCTCCAATGCCCAAACAATTAAGAAATATGTTGCCAAGCCTTTTCATGGGGTCTCACTATTTTTTTACTGTGAAGCATCTCCCCACCTCCACCTGCCTATCACTAGAACAAGATCAGGTTACAGCAACAGATCAAACTGATTGCAAAACATTTAGTTGCTACCATGATTTACAAACTCACTGAAAACCAAACTGATCTAAATGTGAAGCAATGTAGTTTAAAGAATGACTTAAGATCAATCAATGCAAAAGGACTACAAGCATTGTTCTGCTGTTTAGGGTTTACCAGCTGCTCTATTTTGCCTTGTGCCAAACCCCCACAGGAGTCTTCTTCAAAAGTAGTAACAAAGGGAAAGATGTAGCAGAAGGGAAGGAAGCATAGAAAGATTTGCACCTGACATTCCTATGCTACATCATTTATTCCCTTTTTGCTGCACAAGCGCTATTGAGGGTGATCTCCAGGCCAGGACTAGCCAGTATGTCTGGGAAACAAAGTCAAAGCAAGTGTTACCATACTGCAAGAACTTGGGCCATTGCTAAATGCTCAGTTTTTCAGTCATACTAATAACAGAAACAAGTGCTAAACACTGTCTGCACTGTTAGAAGTCAATAATATTTTATTGAAAAAACACACAATATAAGCAATGCCTGCTTTCCCCCTGGAGGCCTCCACTGAATGATACCACGCACAGTATCCAGGGAGTGAATAACAGCTCATAATGCTTGTTTCCTATTTCCTTTGATTCACTGCAGTTAAGAGTGGAGCTGCACATACCCTTTCATTGATTCTTGGGATACAAAGGGTTAAAGACCAGCAAACACCTGCTTGTGCTTTATTCTTACATATTGTTTGTATACGATAGAAAGTTACTCAGAGAATAATTGTTCCTACACAGACATCCTAATCTACTTATTCCATTCTCCAGTGTGCCTTACAAGTTTCCACACCAAATGTGTTTTCCACAGAAAAGACAAAGAAAACCCCACCAAGCCAGAATGGACTGCTGGAGAGGGACTGTCAATCTGGCTGTAGGACACCAGTCTCAAATTTGACACAAAGACACTACCAGCCTTTGGAGAGAGATATACAGGACATTTTCCAACAGTGAAATATTCTGATAGTCATCCTAAAATACTAATTAAGCAAGATAGATCTATGATTGTCATAAAGGGATGTTCAAAGTAGCCAGTTTTTCCAGTACTGCAATATTATTTGCATAAGAAGAACAGATGGATTTCTAAAACCAGTATGATGGCTCTTTCTGCACTTCACTGCCCAGATTCTGGCCAGATCATATCCCTTTGGCATGGTTCCTACTACCAAAGCTCGATAGACAGATAAAGGGAGAATAATGGACACTGACTAAACGAGAAATCTAGAATTGATCTGTAGTTATCCATAAGTTCTTTAATATTCTATAGATGAACTGTTCAGTAAAATACATTCAAGTGCATACACGTAAATAGGTATAGAGCTACTGAGAAGCTGCAGACATGTTAAATGTGAAATTTTGATTCCACACATCATACAAAGTTTGACATTTTCCACTGAATCTTTGCGTGAAAGAAAACATTTCCATACATATTCATTAATTCCAAAGCCTTCAAAGTATATCTATTTAGAAATCGTGATTTCAATACAAATAGTTTAACAGATTGTATTTTATGTATATATCTTTTTATGACATAAGGAACTACATTCAAATGTGGAAAAACTCTGCTCTGGGTAATTTGCATCCTTATGTCCCATTATAGATTTTCCTATTTGGAGTTCCATCTGGTCTTCAATATCCTTCTGAGTTTATTACTTTAATGAGATCATCTTGGGTTTACGTACCTATAATTTTATTACTATTTGGAATTAGCGTTGCCTGCTTACCTATCCATAGACTCCTTAGTGTTACCTTCTAAGCATAACAATGAGCAATGCTTGGGTAATGCTGATACAGAATGAACAAAAGGAGTATTAGTGAAATAATCTTGTTTTGAAGAACCCCTAATTAGGAAAAAAGACTTCATGCCAACCTCTTTCTTAACCATTCATACCCTGTTCTGGGAAAGTAATGACACTGTACTTTGGGGTTTACAACTAAAAATTGCCATTTCTGTCTAATGGACCTCCGGTGTGATCCTCCTTTGCCATGACTTGTAGTATAACCTTGAGCAAGCTAATGTGTTTGGGAAACTGTCAGCTTGTCAGACATGTCAACAGAATACTTTGGAAACCTAAGCATTATATAGCTACTATGCATAAATAATTTTAGGAATAATTTAATGCTTCTGCTTTGCCAAATTCAAAGCAATTTGGAATAAAAACACTAGTGAGGCATACAATCAAGGCAGACGATATCTAGCTGCATTTATGGTTGCATATGTAAAACAAGAGAAATGACTGAAAGAGTTACCAAATCCACACCACTCTTCCTGGAAGACAGGTCCTATTTTCACTTTCATAATTCTACCAGCTTCATTTAGATTTTACCCTTACACTTCCCTCAGAAAAACTGGTCAGGTACCTTTGAGTAATAAGGCACATCTTCCAATTTTCAGCCAACATCTGTTCATGGCCAATTTATTCCCATTTATCCTTGTGCCAAGATTGCACTTTCAGTAAAGTACCTTTACCACCTTTGTGTTTGCACCTTGGAACAAAGTGATCATTTATCAACACACATTTTTTTCTTTGTATCCAGCTCTTTCTCTTTCCTGTCATGAAACAGTCTCTCATTACGACTGGTAGAACAATATCATTTTCTGTTCCTAACAGAATTGCAATTTGTCATCTCAAATATTCATTGCCACAACTATGCATAAAATTCTAGACATGGTCACATCAGTTTAATTAGTCTGTGCTGTTTAATCCACACTGTTTTATCTCCATTAACATTTCATGTTGATGAGTCTCCGAATTATAGCAGAAATATTTAGTGCAAAGCTATGTGATTTTTAAATAAAATATACTTTGTTTTCATTTTACTTGTATTCTTCTATGATATTCCATTCATCCTTTGTACTGAAAATTCATCTATGTTCTGTATTTTACACTAACACCACTGAAGGAATCATTACATACAATTTGTTCTAATAATGGTCCTTGTTAGTTCTATTTATAAAATCTCTTTCAGACCAATAGTGGTCCTTAGACAAAGCCTGCTGTTGTTAGCTAGATTCTTTTATGGTCCACTACTCCATAATTCTTTTATTAATTTTCATTTTCTAATTTACCTAATAATTTCCTATGTGACACCATATTAAATGCTTTTCTGAGATCCTGACAGATTAAATTTAACTTTGTTTATAGTAAGTTATTTGCTTTTGTTTTTCAGAAAAATCAGTTATCTTAGAAAAAGACAACCTTAGCATGATCAACCTAAGTAAACCCATGATGCATTTCTCATTTAACCACTATATCCCTAATTATTCTTCCTTTTCAAAATTTGTTCATAGTTTTTGCATGCAGTCTAGGTCAGCTTCCTCTACATTCCAGGTCTTGTCTATATTAAAATTCTTAGCTCTCCACTCCAGTTGACTTCACTAATTAGTTTTCTTAATCTCTCAGTCTTCCCTATTCAAAATTAGAGTGTTTAACTGCAGACCTACTTTGTTTATCCTTCCATTCAAGTTAAGCTGAATAAAGTAATGAAAATTCAGTCTGTTTTCTATAGGAACTCCTGTAATATTTTGCTTAAAGTAAGTTCAAACACAATAACTTCTTCATGGGTTGTCAGCTATTTGGTGACAAAAGGGGTATAGCTGGAGTTTATTGCTGTTAGTAAGGACATGCTACAGCTGGACATTAACCAAATTCGATTGTGACCAAAATTGCTCCAGTTTTCACCCCTATATTGCATGGCAGGACTTCTGCTCTATATCCCAGTCCCTATCTAATTGTGCTCATTTTTTTTCCTAAACAGAAAGTAGGAATTTTCTCTCCAAATATATGTACATTTCAGAGCAACTACTGTAAGTATAATAATAATCTGATACGTGTGGGCATCTCTAAACAACACTGGTATAGGAGGGAATAAGCAGCTCCTGAAATAGGCACCTTTTTCAAAGAATGTTATAAAGAAATCAGTAAAAAATAAACAGTACAGAGTGACTACAAAGTATAATGAGCTCCACAGGAAACTTGAACTTTTATCTCTTTTCTCAAAAAAAAGATTTCTTATTAAACTCTCATTGAAGTCAGTGAAGGAAGCTTGCTGTTTGATAGGATAGTTTATCCTTGCTGATAACTTCATTTCAACTGAACAAATAAGCATGGGACACTTGGACTTAGATCCTTTTTTTACTGATACTGTGGTGTCATTTCGCTAGATTCTTCTCATACAAAATGCATTAAAATGTGGACTGCTACAATTGGACATACTAAATCAGTGTTTTGAACCATAGTCTCAAATAATTTTGCTTTCAATGAGCATATTTCTGAAAAAAATAGATAGTAACTTTAAATAAGCTACTTTGTTCTGCTCAGAAAGCCTGTGCCCTAAATTGTCATCCGCCACCCTGCATCCTACAGTACATCAGCCTGAAAGGGAACCATCTAGCCCAAATAACTCCATGATGTCTTTGTTTTCAACAAAAAGCTATCCTGACTCTCTGCAGATGTTCTTCAAGGACTCTTTAGAAGCTGTTTCTTAAGAAAGACTTTCCTGAATAGGATAGGGCTTATTATGGGTGTAGTGAAAAACAAACAGGATTGTGGTGTTGAACCTTGCAATTAAACAGAATGGTAAAACTTTATGGAATCTTTGTCAGGTAAATCAGCTGAGAAATGAGTTTGTGGGAGAGAGAAATGTGCACCTCATCCCTCCAGCTGGTCTTCTCTGAGGTCCACTCAGGAAGAAGTTAAGATTCAGGCTTCCTCCTGGGGGAAACTGATGGGGGTGTAGTGCCCTCTGTGAGACCCCCAAGGACCTGTCCTCCTGCCCACCACTCCAGAACCAAGGACAATACTCTATTTCTAGGAGAAAAATCTACTTGGAAATCCTATGACCTTACTGATCTAAAATATAGACAAATGGAAGGGAGGAAGAAAGGGAAAGGTCCTGGAAAATAATGTGCCTGATGATGTATACTCTATCACTTATAAATTTTCTTGGAAGAAATGACACTTCCATACGTGCCTTTCACTCCAGTCCTCAACCTCTTACAAAGATCTTCAGAGAGAGAACTTTCTGTTCCCATTTTTCCTAAAAAAAAAAAAAAAAGTGCCTTGCAGGCTTCACCGGTGCCTCTTGCTGTATTTAGTACTTTAGTTTAGAAACTTGGGTTTCCCAGTCCACCGTGCAGTGGTTTAAGTATTAAATCTAAATAAGCTAAGTACAGAATCTAAATTTTAAGGATGATAAGGAAATGTGAGCAGTGGCAGGTTTTCAGGAACATTTCTTGAAACAGCTAAGGTTTATTTTGGGGGATTGTCATACAAGACACAAATACACTCAGAATGTCTTCCATTGTTTCAGACAGCACAAATGCAGGGGTATAAAAATGAGTCTTCGAGTTTACATCATTCAGACTTGCAATGTGAACTGCAAATAGTATATTATTTGTTACTAGGCACAGTACCAATTAACTGTGTGAACTTGGCAAGGATCCAAGTTTCTAAAATAGGTATAAAATCTACTTTAAACAGATTTTAGAAATCCTTAGTGGATAACTTTCAAAAGATAAATTAAAAAATAGATTAAATGTACTGCATTAGGATGACTGATTTAATTATGTTATTAAGTTGGTGGGAAATACTTAGCCTGATCTATTAAAATATCTTTGAAAAGTATCTTGCTATTGTTAAAAAAAAACATAGAAAAAAATACAATATACATTAAAAAGAAGGAGTAATTTCATTCTCGATAGACCTATTGGCACATGGAAGTGCCCATATGTTTTTTTCCAGAAGATTTTCTCTTCTGAACACAGCTTTGTCTTGGACAAATTGTTTGGAATATTGATAAAAGCAAATCTTGGTAAAGAGCTGAATGCTAAAATAGGAGGAAAACTATAGGCAAAACAGCAATAGAAGTAACAGAGCAGAGGACGGCAGAAGCACACAGTATGAAAGATGGTATGGGTGAGATGAACTTTCATTCATCTACCATAATGCTGTATTTTATTTATGATAATTAGATTCTTGAAAGTGCAAATTACTGTTGATAAAGTATCTTAATACAAAACCAATACCTCATAAAAAAAATTCTGAGAATTTACTGAAAGCCTGAAGCATCACAGTCTGAGATACCAATTACACCAAGTAAGTGGTAAATATACAACTTGTGTAAATGTACAACTTGTATTACTTGGCATATTATAATTTTCATACTAGTATTGAATGTTACTCATCTTCAGTGTACTCCTTTGTGCTTTGCACATGTCACCAAGGACATGAAACAATTCTCAAGAAGAAAGTCTGTACTGATAAGGAATTAATTAGCAGTACAACAATTACATAATTGCTAGGCCATTTATCTAGCCAACCAAAACAGATCAGCAAACAATATGACTCGCCAAAGAGAGTTATTTTATTTTTCAACAAAAAAGTTTCCACTCAATTACTACAGCAACTTTGGATACTCTGTTTTTTGTTGGTTTGGTGTTTGCTTTTCTTTTCCTCCTGCAAAATGAAGAATAATAAATGGTGACTTGAAAACAACTTTTGAACTCTTATTTAGATAAATTAAGTCTTTCCATTAGTGACTCATGTTTCTCAATAGAAGAAAAATGGGTTGGGAACCTGCTGCTAAGATTATTTTTTATATCAGGAAAAGAAATATTTGTTATAAAGAAACATCAGAAATGTGCTCCAGGTACATTACTGCTGTATTTCATTCTAAATAAGCTGTTCTACATTTCTTTACCCCCTATTCCCCCACCAAAGCACAACCAAAAAAACCCCAAAAAATCAGTGTTTTGGCTGTTTAAAGAACACATCATTCCCTGCAAGACATCTATATAAGAGCCTCGGGGCAGATTTTGATCTTACTAACATGAGTATAAATGAAATGTCACTTTCTTGACTTCACCAGATTTACAGTTAACTGTGATCAGAATAAGACCTTAAAAATTCTGGTTTGGACTGGGATGACCAGCTGCTGCAGTTCTCCCTGCAGACAATGTTTGAGAACTAGCAGAGGTGGTCCAGGGAGGCTGTGGAGTCTCCATCCTTGGAGAAAGCCAAAGGCATCTGGCCATGGTCCTGGACAACTTAGCTGGCCCTGCTTGAGCAGAGGGGGTTGAATCAGATTACCTCTAGAGGTCCCTTCCAAATTCTGATTCTGTAAAGTCTCCTCATGGATTTTCTGCTCTATCAGTGCTATCCTGTCATTACAGACAGATTTAAAGTGATTTTACTACTCAGCCCAAATGAAATGCTTCAAAGGGAAAGGCTCATATTGGTTTCCCATCACCAGGAAAGGAAAGAGTGCACTGGAAATCACATTGGGGCATGACTCCCAATCCAGAGGGCTGGAAGAACTAACAGTATTTAAAGAGTGAATGTGGACTAAGGGAGACGGGGTGTCTATATCTGGGGTAAACTGAGTGGGAATGCAGGATAAACACCCAGATCAAATAAGATTTTTATACTCTGTCTCCCAGTTGAACAACTTGTTTATTTCTTTTCTCCTAGGCAGCAGAGCTATGTACTGATCCATGCTAATTCCCCATAAGAGCTAATATTTCCTGACAGTAGTGCCTTGAAATGAAGAACAGCTCTTAATGACAGGACCTGTTAGCCAATACTGCAGTATAGACTGTTGTATTGACCCCCTGAAGTAAATGAAAACCTTTAGAGATCAGTCATTTC
This sequence comes from Promerops cafer, assembly GCA_013398275.1. NCBI lineage: Eukaryota > Metazoa > Chordata > Aves > Passeriformes > Nectariniidae > Promerops > Promerops cafer. The sequence goes on from VZSE01005046.1 coordinate 344,828, forward strand.
TTTAACACTTGCTTGCCCATCCTGCCATTTAGCAGTCCTCCTCTTCTAATGTGCAACTCAAATGTGGCCTTGGTCACTGCTGTCTTTGTCAGCATGTGGATGAAATATCTGGGGGCAGAACAGCAGAATCGAAGGATCTAAACCCCGGGATTTTAGGTGGTTAAGGTCTTTTTGTATGTGGGTAAAGCAAGATAATGCTGACAAATGTAAATCTGAATCTCAGGAAAAAAAGACACATGCCAGAAAAGGCTTTTAAAGTGCTGTCTCCCATAATGAAAGTATGGGAAACAGAGCTACATGTAAACATTAAAGTTCCCAAGTCATATCTCACCCTGCCCCAGCTCCCTTTCCCTTGGTCTAATTCAAATAGCTGTGTAGAGGAAAGAAAAAGGAAAAAAAGGAAGGGAGAGAATTAATCAAAGAAACTCAGAAAACTGAGGACATTCCCATAAGCTTCTGCTTTTATCCCTGGAGACACCTTCTCAGCCCTTCATCCACCCAAGTGTTAAAAGAATTTTCTTTAATGCTTTGCTAAATACAATCAGCTTTTCTATCATAATTTGGTTTTTTTACTTGTTTGTTTTCTCAGCACGAAACCACAGCAAGGTTTATGCTGGTCTTACAATTGACCTGCTCTCTCTGAACATGCCCAGACAACAGGAAACTGGTTTCTTTGGAAACAGGAGCTATGTGAAATCCCTTAGTATTTGTATTCATTTCAAGCTGTTCACACATATGTAACAATAAGGCACCAGACCTTTAGCATGTGATTCAACTTCTCCAGGCAAGGTAATTAAGGGGAACACCACAGTGACACCCCTGGGTGGTAAAACAAATTGGTGCAATTTGAATAGAAACAAAACAAAAATCCCATCATCTAAACTACTTTTTCCATGTATGAGGGTTCTTAGTGGTCATAAAAATATAGAAAGCATCAGAAACAATCTGGGTGATATTTGTACTGTGCAATGTGGAGATGTTACATCATCTTTCTGATTATATGCAGACAGCATGGACACAATTATTGAAAGCTGATTTATGGAGACAAACATATTAGTCAACTGTTGGGACTAATAAAGCTAGTTAAAAAATATTCAAGCTAAACGGAAGACTTCCTAATTTCCCATTAATTCTGTTTTTGACTTTTAAAGACTGCAGCTGGGCACTGACAGTCTGTCTTGGATACAGCTGAGACAGGGGAAGGTGATACCAGTACTTTCAGCCCACTTAGTGCTCTGAGAGCAATTACTAGTCTCAAAATTGTCATGTCAGAAGAAACACATACTCGTTTCCCAGGCACTGCCATTCACAGGGTGGTATTAACATAAATCTCAGCTTAAGGTGCTTTAAGACAAAGTGTAGGACTGTGAATAGCAGTGACTGAGGAATCAGCACAAGAATATTGCTCCTGATTCAATTGCTGCTGGAACTATAACCTTTAAAAAAGTTGTGGGCAGAAAGCAAAGATAGAAACATCTTATTTTATGTCTCCTAAATTTAAACCCCCCTATCTCTCAGAGCTCAGTTTCCTCACTTCCTCAGAATTTTTCAGCAGATAGCAAGTTTCCTGATTTTGCTGACATTTCCCACAAAATTCCACGACATTTGGATGTGCATAAATCAAATTTTTCCTGGATTTTCTTTGACCAAGAATGTATAGGGATTCTTCACGGTGCCTTCACACTTACATTAGAACAGCAGGACCATGCACAGCAGATAAAAAAGAGAAAATAAAGACATCCTTCCCCATGTCTTCCCACTGAGGGATTTCAGGAGGGAAGGAAAGTTAGAGATTTTGAATGCACCTGGCAGAAGTAATCATATTTCCATCAGTGAAGACAAAACCAAATCATTTAGAGATGAGATATTTTAATTATGATGACAGAACTGGATTTCATGAGGAAATTGCAATTATTTAGGTATTGAGATACAAGGGTGGAGAGGGCTGACAACTATCATCCAACAGGAAAACAATCAGAAGTTATGTCCACACATCTGATACAGAGAAACAGACAGACATTATTCAGACACACATATACATTCATGCAGATATTTGTACAAAATTGGTAAACAACCATGGTTCCAAATTCACAGGTGAATACTGCTTAAGAAGAATGAACTTTTTTTTCTAGTAATACTGCCTGTGTTTTTATTTCAGGGTAGGATTCTGTTACAATAGATGAAAACTTCAGAAAATTAGGACCTGGTAAAGGGACACTGACATGAGAATGACTGGCAAGAGGAAACAAGCACTCATTTCAATACGAAGAGATAACAGAATCAGCTCAATTTAGCTTTGTTTGCTAGCTCCTCTAAGCATTTAACATCTCTTGATGAACCAGGGTGAAATCTGCTATAGACCTAAAAGCATGAATATTTGTCTTTAATTGTTAAAAGAATATGTGTTGGTCTAATTAAAATATATTCAAAAGGTTCTTGAGTTTTTGAGGTAAAAGTGAGGCAGTTACCTTACTGAAGTAGAAAAGATTAGAACTAGGATAACAGTTGGCAAGAATACTAGTTTAGAGTGATATTTTCTTGAGCCATGGCCAGATATAGACTGTTTTAGCATTGCCAGTAGGTTGCCAACATTGAAGGAGGTGTTGACAATCACAGCTGATTGGAGTCTCAGTAACTTTTCACCATTTTTTCATTAACTAAGGAAGCCATGTAATCACTGGCAGTTTCTCCACTGCTTTCTGGGCACGTTTGCAAAATCTCCCAATATAGTCAAAGCACAGGTACAAATCTGAAATGAGGCAGTGGCTTGGGGACTCAAAAAAGCTAATGACAATTGGGCAAGAAAGTCAGGTATGTCCATTGAACAAATGCACTGCTCTGCAAAACTACCTCTGACATGAGCTACTGTGGTGTAGCTACCACAGATAATAGCTACCACAGAGCAGAGTTCTGCCACTCTGGCTGTTCTTGGAGACAGGGTCTAGTTGACAGTGCAAAAATTCTTTCTTGCCAGGTTAAAAGGCAGAGCATTAAACCCTACTGAAATTTGTCTTCACCTGATTTCCTCCACTATAAAAGACTTAAAATCTTGCTACATCTTTACAAAGAACCAGGAAAGATTTGGAGGTGTCCAAAACCAGTCATGGTACATGTTTGAGAAACAGAGATAAACCTCAGTAATTAATAGTGCCTTTTCTTGATTTGGTGACAGAACTGTAACTCCAGGGGGAAGGTAGGAATTTTATGCCCAAATGTGCCTATAGCCTGAGGCTTTATTGCTGCCAGTGCGACTACATCTAGGGAAGTTCTCTCAGGCAGTCACAGGGAAAGGATCATGACAGAATTATTCTACTGTATCTTTCCTGATGCAAGGACTCCAGAGTTTCTTCAGGAGAAGAGAGCCTTCAGTCAGACCAACTCCTATCAAAAGAGAAATTGCTTATGTCCTCAAATCCAGTTGCCTCCTGCTGGAGTTCAGTCTGCCAAACAACCCTGAACATCAAGGGATCAAGCCTTCAGATGAAAGCCAGCAAGTTCTTGACCCTTATATTGGAAGCTCATTTCAGATCCTCATTCTTTGAATAATTAAAACCACCTTCTAATCCTTTTAATCCTCTGACTAAATTTCATTCTTCATAAGTGTCAGCAGCAACTCCTGATCAGTGCTTAGATGAGCCAAGAATTCAAGGAGCATGATGATTCCAACACAATTACCTGGGAAAAGGTCTTGATGAGAGCAAAGTTGGAGTATTTAATTTGCTTTAAGGACATAGTACTTATGCCATAAGTGTTCACCAAATACTATTTGATACTATACTATGCTATACTATACTATACTACATTATACTATACTATACTAAAATACTATTTTATACTATGAACCACCCTGGTTCATTTTCTGCTACTTATGAGACCTGTCTTCCCTAAATCACTCAGTCTTCTTCTTTACAGCCTGTTGATTTTATGAACACAATTTCATTAATGTACTCCTGTCAATAAACTGGAAGGTTGACTTGTCTTTGAACAATGATTACTTGACATTAATGACAATATGTACTGGTTTTTTTCTTCTTCTTTGTTTCAGATGGCACCATAGTTTACCATTGTGGTCCAGAATATTCTAAGGATTATGTTTTGCACACCTTTTATTAATGAGCTCTCATTTTGAGGATATAGGCACTAAATCCATGAAGACATTAAGAGAAAAAGCCCAAGAAGGGTGGGGGACATATGGAAAATGTGATTCAGAGTCTTGAGTTATGGGGAATTGCAACCCATAAATGATAATTCTCATTGTTTTAGACAATGATTAGATAGCAACAGGAACTGAAAGATCTTAATTGAGTTACAAATACAAAGAAATGTAGTCTTTAAATTTTCAGCCTCTGGGTGACTTTATCCACAGTAAACCAAACAAAAAATCACCAGTGATGAAGAAGAAATAATTAGTTTTTAATAACACATTCGGTGGTTAAATAGGATGTAATGACAACACCTCGTGCAAAAGTCTGTATCAGCACACAGATTCTGCTCATACAAGATGTTTTATGAATGGAGTTTAAAAAAGATCATTAGTAAATCATACAGCTCTGAAGAAGGCAGAATATGACATTTATTTTTTTCATTATTGCTTGTATTTTTGAAATAAAAATGCTCATGCATGTCCAGAGAGATATGGAATTGGATTATTTAATTTCTCCAAAAGTATCATCCTGGAATATATTCTCTAAGAGGAAAAACAAATTGTTGTTTTGTGTTTGCTTTCTATTCTATAGTAAACTGATCCCTCTTTAATTTATCTTGTACCTATAGTATCCTTCTGAAAGTACATGGAATATATTCTTCTATGTTATATAAGAGTAAATGAAGTCTTTGAAATTTAGTGAAATAGGTATCCTTAAAAAAAATGTGTCTTCGAAATGTGATCAGGAGGTAGAAATGGATAATTTTAAAAAGTAATCAAAGATTCTATATCTTTGTATGACATTTTTTCTCACAAAAATTAAGACTGAATTATTTCTGCAGTAGAAACCATGCCTGATGTTTCCAGTACTATTTGTTCTCAGCTTACTGAATTTCTGAGATTTTAATAAACCACAAGAGGGACATTTCTACTGCACACCCCAAGAACTCCACATGCAAAACAAAATAACTACAAAACTAGATATTTTTAAAATGAAAACCAGGGTGAGATTTGCCATATCCTCATTTTCATGATACAAATTTGATGAGAAGTTTGCATTTGTTCTGAGAAATGCAGCTGTGCCTTGAAACAGAAGTCTGCCACTGATTCCTGCAGTGCCCATGACTGGCAAAATGTCTGAGGCTTTAATTCATTCTCCCATGTTTGATCCTGACATAAATGCTCAATTCTGCAGTCCTTGAATACCCCCAATACTTTAATGGTGTATGTAGAGTCAAGCTCAAGGATGGATCATTGGGATTGCATATTTTTGTGCTATTGATATTTCATCTGAAACCTGAGAGATGCTAACTGCCATCTTTGCAGTGTTCCCAGGGTGGCCATACTAATATTACTTTGCATATTTGAACTTGCAATGTAGCTATGGCTAAAAACCTTACAGCAAACAATCCCAGCAAGGAATTAAAATTCCAGTCCTGTTTAGCAAAAATTGTCCAGCAGTTCTATAAATTTTAGTCTAGGTAACAAAAAATCCTCTACATATTGAATCTCAGCAAAACACTAAACCATTACTTATCTGTTCTGTCTTCTACTCTTACACTCATTTGACAGCATATATCAGAGCTTCCTGCAAAACCTACAAGCAAACAATTTCATTTACTTAATCAAGAGAAATACTATAAAACAGCCCTTAACAGGCAGAAATACAAGTAGAAAATATTTCATTTTTTTTAAATTGACTTAATAACTATCAGCAATTATAAAATCAGACATTTAAGATTCAGAATAAATTAAAATACATTGTAAATATGGCATAATGCAGAACAGATTTAAATTTATTTCATTATTAATGATTTCCTTTTCTTATTTATCTGCTTCAGCTGGCTTTTGCTCAAAAGCCTGCATAAGCACCTCCTTGGCAATTCCAGCAGAAGTTTCATGAACCCTCCAGTCAAGGCTTGAGCTGGTCGCTGGCAGTCATTCAGTTCACCTTTAAAGTTTGAGGCATGTACAGCAAACCCACACAAAACTCAGAGGGTGTCTGGAGGCCAGAAAGCTAAATACACATCTTCCAGGCTGATTTCCAGTGGAGAACCTGTATTTCCTGTAATTGTCCCCCAAACCTTGCAGCACTGACGCTGCTGCACTGCGCTGCCTCCCTGAAATGAATGAGCTCTGTTCCTGGTAATTATGCAGCCCTTCAATCCACTCACTCCTAACTTTCCTTTCCACTGTGCTATATTTGACACAAAATGTTTAATCAGGTTCATTTATCATGACTGGAACAGCCTGACTCATTCCCCATTTATAATTAGAAAGGATTTCATCTAATAAATGTTGAGTGCTCTCAGCTACCAAAGTCAGTGAATGAAGAGTTTGCTCACCACTATGCAAGACCAAGGGTACATAAACCTGTTTTATATGGAATTAGAAGATTCCCAGATTCCTTCGGAAAATTTTCAAAATTTGAGGCAGTAAAATGTTACTTAGGTTCTATGTAAAATGCCTCAGCCTGGAAATATGGAGGTAGCAGGTAACTTACCTTTCTGCCTTGGTCAGTCTCTACATAAAATGGTGGAACTGAGGGCTTTCTTCCTTTGTTGAGTACTTCCAGGGAAGCCTAATTACTCATTCTGTATCTGTAGAATAACAATTTATTTCCTAAGCAGCTAATATCTTGAACACATAAGAAGAAAACTGTAAAAATAAATTTAATGCAAACTTAACTTCAAAGAATAAATTTAAAATACCCAACCTGTGGCCCAAAGGTCAAAATAAAACAATGAGATTTAAATGTTTGAAGGTATTGAGGTAGACACATGGAAATCTGCCCTTCTTTATGTCTGCAGTCTAAAGCCACTTTGCATTTTTTTTTACTTTTTTATGGTGCTGTGTTTGCCCTATAAAATAACACTGAGCAGTGCTGATTCCTTTAAGCCAACTGAAAAAAGGTAGATCATAAACCATTGCCAATTAATTTATACACTGCATGGTCAGCCTTGAAAAAACATGCCATGATTCCCTAAAATGGAGAATCCTCATCATTTCCCATTGTATAAAAAGAGAAAGAGAACTAGGGTGGAAAAAGAAAAGCATAAAAGAATAATGCAAGGAACAATGGGTGAATAATAATGAATAAAATGTCCCCACTGCTGTATTCGCTCTGCCTGAAGGCCTTTACTGGGGAGGGAAAGAACTTGAAATGCATGTGCTAAATTTTGAAGCTGTGTAAATTAGAATTTGACAGCTAAAGCTGGCTAAATGAGCTGAACTTCTGTGCTGGTAGGTATTTAACATCTATGGGGCCATAACTTTAGCAATGAATCTTATAAAACAGGAAATACTCAGTGAGAATTCATATAATGAAAAGACAAATTTATAGAATATGAATACCTAGGAAGACAATAAAAATGAAATACATATGCTAGAAGGGAAAATCTTCCTGTGAAAACATTAATTTCTTGGATACTTTTAAGGTGTTTAGTCACTTCCTGGAATATGATTGCTTTACTAAATACCAATTCATTATTTAACTTTGGTATTTGACCTAACTTAATGCATCAGTTAAATGCTTAAAGCTAGGTAGGGTGAATATAGGCCATATTACTTCAGATTTCAAAACACGTTAAGTTAAAAATAAGTAATAAATATTTTGTTATAAAAAGACCATTGATCTTTATAGAATCATACAATAGTTTGAGTCAGAAGGAACATTTAAAGGTCATCTAGTCCTCTGCACAATAACCAGGGACATCTTCAACTAGATCAGGTTGCTCTGAGCCCTGTCCAGCTTGGCCTGGAATGTTTCCAGCAGTGGGACACCTACCACCTCTCAGGGCAAACTGAGCCAGCTTTTCACCACCTTCATTGTAAAAACAGTTCTTCCTTTTCTTAAATCTGAATCTGCCTTATTTCAGTTTAAAATCATTAACCCTTGTCCTATCACAACAGGCTCTGCTAAAATGTCTATCCCCATCCTTCTAGTAGGCCTCCTTGTCATGGTTTCACCCCAGATGGCAACTGAGTACCACACAGCTATTCATTCACTCCCCCCAAGCCCCCACAGTGGGATGGGGATGAGAATCAGAAAAAGGTAAAACCCACGGGTTGAGATAAGAACAGTATAATAACTGAAATAAATTAAAATATAATAATAGAAGTGTCAATAGTAGTAGTAATGAAAAGGGAGATAACAAAAACAGAGCTAAGAACAAAATCTAAGAAAAACAAGTGACACACAGATGTGATCATCCCCTTCCAGCCAAGTCCACACAGTTTTTATACTGGGCACGGTACGGTATGGTGTAGTTCTGTGGTATGGAATACCCCTTTGGCCAGTTGGGGTCAGCTGTCCTGGCCATGCTTCCTCTGGGCTTCTTGTGCACCTGCATACTGGCACAGCCTGAGAAATTGAAAAGTTCTTGACTCAGAACAAACAGTCCTGAGCAGCAACTAAACCATCATGGTGTGTTATCAAAATTACTCTCATACTAAATGTAAAACACAGCATTATGACAGCTACTAGGCAGAAAATTAACTATTCCACCCAAAATGAAGACTCCAGTGCTGAAATGGCACAATAAGTGTCATTTGGCCACAACAGTGTCAGTCTGTCCTCATAGGAGAGCTGCTCAAGGTCCCTGATCCATTTTCTGGCCCTTCTCTGGAGCACAGCAAGGTGGGGGAGTGAATTTGGACCCATTCCAAAAGGTCCATGTCTTTCCTGTGCTGAGGACTCCAGAGCTGGGTGCAGCAGTCCAGGTAGAATGGGAGCAGTGTACCAGGGAGCAGCAGAGCGGCAGAATCCCCTCTCTCAACCTGCTGCCACGCTGCTTTTGATGCAGCCCAAGAAAGGGTTGGCTTTCTGGGCTGTGAGTTCACTCGCTGCCTCATGTCCACCTTTCAATCCACTAGCATGCCCAAGTCCTTCTCTAGAGGGCTGCTCTCAATCCCTTCATCCTCCACCCTGTATTGGTACCAGGAGCTGCCCTGACTCAGGTGCAGCAGCAGCACTCAGCCTTGTTCAGCACTGCAAAGTTCCCATGAGCCGTTCCTCAAGCTCCTCCAGGTGCCTCAGAGTGCCATCCCTTCCTCCAGGCTTGTCAACTGTACCACTCAGCTTGGTGTCATTTGCAAATGTCTATTTCATTGATGAAGATATTAAATGCACTGTCCCAACATGGACTCCTGAGGGATACCACTAGTCACCAATGTCCATTGGGACATGGAGCCATTGACCACTACCCACTGGATACAACCATCCAACCATTTCCACTGAACTTATCAAGACCATATCCCTCCAATTTAGAGAGAACGATGTGGAGGACTGTGTCAAAGGCCTTACAGAAGTCTACACAGAATAGCCAGCTCTTCCCTTGTCTACTGATGTAGTTAGTTTAAAGATATTATTTAAGTCTGCTATTCAACCAATTTATTTTATAAATTTAATGCAATATTATATAGTTATTTTCACTGACTGGTATTCTGACAAGGCAATTATACCCTGCTCTTAAGTTGATGCAGTTATGTCCCCTACTTTAACTGACTCTGACCATAATAACTTCTTCCCCACCTATGGCTTCTTACAGATTCCTGATCTTCACTTCAAAAGATCAATGTTTCATTATTGCTTCCACCCAGGACAATTATCTATCCATTTCTAACTTCATTTCTCCCACTTTATCTTCCCTTTGCTTTTTCCAACTATTATGCATTGAACACATTTCCTGCCCTCCCTCACTGCTGGCCCTTGTCTCACCAAAGTCAGACAAATCTTTCCTAATTCTCAGTACAAATCTTTCATGCCTATTGCACTGAATTCAGGAGGAAAAGAACAGAATTAAAACCCAACAGTGAGACAGGTTATGGTGTCTGCCAACCATTGTGCTACTTCCCAGCTCAGTGCTGTCCTGTGTTTGAGCAGTGCTTTCCATAAGTGACCCCACCCCACCCCAACTCATCACATCCTAGGGAATGCAGGAATGCACAGCTGCTCCCAGGCTCTGCAGTGCTGCCCTGCCTTGACCCCTGTCCTGGGAGGGTCAGTAAAGATGGGGACCAAGAAGGCTTTTTTCTGCCATCCCAAATCTTTTTACACAGAGTAAAACACAACAAAAACTTGCCTCTGTGTGCTGCATACAGTTGCTGCAAAGCAGATTATTCAAGAAGAGTATAGAATAGTCATCTAAATATTTCATTTTAGTAGAGTAAAATAACCCACACAATTCATAATTAATACAATTATGAATTATATGCTGCCGGTCATTCCAGTTGACAAAGAGGATTTTAAATAATTTAAGACAACAAATCTATGTATAGCCATTAGAACACATAAATTAGCCCTTCATTTGAATGTATTTCTCAGCCTTATAAAGCTATGCAAAACACTTATAAATAAATGGAAGTATAAAAACTTGCATATCTTCCTTTGCAATGAGCACCAAACAAGCAGACACCAGAATTATAAGTGAAAATAGTGACATATTCTAATGGATTTGTCATCAGGAGATAATGCAATGCCATTAACTCATCACATTTCAGATTCTAGCAACTGCATGTCATAGTAGGTAACACAAGCTGCCTCAAGATCTCAGAAAAATAATCCAGAAGGAGAAAAAGAATTTGCAAGACTATGGCTCATGGGTATATCTCACCCATGGTCAGCAATGTCTGTTTTAACTTTGTTGGATTTCATGTTTAATGAACATCATATTAAAGAATGAGTAACTTGACTCACTAAGTCCTCTTAACTCTATTGAGAATGAATAGGATTATCTGAATCCCATTACTTTTGTAAAATAAATATGCACCAGGAGCAAAGAATGCTGACTTCTAAGTGTGGAAACTCAAAACTGTCAGAATTACAACAAAACTTGACCAAAAAAAATTGCCTTTCATATAGCCCACACAATCTGTCCTTTAGGCTGCATCTAATAAAAGCAGTTCTGACAAACATTTAAGGAAAAGAATAACTGAATTCATATATATTCTCACTAAAATCAATAGTATTAAGCACAGGTAAAGATCTGCTCTTCACACAATAAAAGTAAAGATAATTTCCTCTTTAGTATTTGCCTTAATGACATTATTATTCATTTAACATAAGCAGTACAACTGTCTAGACCATAAATACATGCATAATATTGATTAAAACTTAAGCTACTATAAATGTTCTCCACAGAAATTTGTAACAATTTGCAGCAGCTAAAGACCTTCCTCACTGATACCTCTACTATATGTTTATCTCCGTCTCCTAAATAATGTAAGTAATTATGTACTTATCCAATGCACTGGAATGACTTGCAGCAATTCTAGTCTGCTGGATCTCAGTTCAGTTTAATATATGATAAATATAGGTTCTATAAATGTCTTTACTTACTGTGTAAATGTGTTAAAATCAGCTATTAGAAAATAAAGGTTGGTGGCATTACAAGTGGAAAAAAACCCCAGATGTCAGTGTCTTTGGGTTTTCAGACAAAAAACTCTCATGTGGATGATTCTGCTGACTACCAGATGAGGCTCAGTGATAAAGTAAATCCAGCTTTAGGGATCCTAGTACCAGATCAAAGATGCCATAACCATATGACACAGAGTACTGATCCTGTTCTAACACACATTTTCATTTCAAACATATAAAAATATTTTTGATAGCTAAATTATAATGGGAGGAGCTTTCCCCCCCTACCCCCCACCAGGTTAGGCTTTGGCAGTCCAGGTATTTTTCTGCAAGTCTAACCTGTTTTAAAAGCAGCATAAACTCAGTAGTTCTTGCTTTTGCTAAATCTGCATAAATGCAGTTGTAGCCAGTAGCTCCTCTGGATCAAATATGAGTTGTCAAATTACCTGAGAAAGCAAAAATCTGACAGCAGGAAGCAAGTGACTCTTCCTTGAAAGCCCTCTTGAACCAGCTTAAACTGTGGACTTGAGCCATCCCAATCATTTCCCCTGAGTTACACCAAACACCAGCAGGCTGAGGTCTCACTGCATAAACAATGGCCAGCCTTAAAAGGATCCCAAAAAGAAAAAGTAGTTTTCAATAATTAGTTTAAGCCATCATTTTCAAAAAATGTCACCAATTCTGCATGATTGGCAAAACATGGGATTTGGAAACTTTATCAGATTATAACAGATTTGGCCATATTTAAACATAAAATAGGTTTTCAGACACCTGAACCTGTATGCAGGAATACTAAATTGAGCCTTGATTTTAGTGTGTTCATCATAACTCAGACTTAGTTTTTCCAATGTCTCAAAATTTTGGTACTAGTTATTATAAAACAGTAAAATGAAGTTCATTAGCATAAAAAAGTCTTGGAGTTTCCATTCCCATTTCAAATTTTACTCATTTCATACCAATGCGACAAAGAGAATATTGCTGAAAATCAACACGATAAATGATGTTCATTTTTAATTTATTTATACTTGGTTAAACATGGATATCTGAAGGCACAAATATGGATCTGTATGTTAGCTGCTAATTATTGAAATCAGTCACTAGTGAAAGCAGACGTGCAGAAACCTTTTCAGCATATTTTTCTAATGCAATTTTCTTGGTTTTATTTGTAAATGTCTTTTTTAGATTCAGTATGAAGAATAGTAACTTGATACCAACGTCCAGGTCAAATAATAAATAGCATGCCAAGAAGTTATCTCCTTCCTCAGCTGTTTTTCACATCCCTTAGCAATCTTCCAAGAGCTCATTAGGGCTGCAGAAGCTATCTGTTCTTCTTTGGAAGTGGTCTATCAGGGCTGACATACAGAACAGGGTATTAAAACCCAGACCCACCTGAAGCCAGGGAGTGTCGAAAGCCTGGATAAGGATATAATTCTGTGCACATCAACACAGATGCAGAAAGCTTTGGCAGAATGTTTGAGATCTGTGTAACTCAAGCCCTGCAGCCACCAAGACACAACAGCCACAGCCACTGCGAGTATCAAACTTTGGCATCTTGCATCCAGGCAAGGTCAACCCAGCACTGCTGCTGAAGAAAAAGAGCTGTGGGCTAAAGAGGAACAAAGCAGCTACTCCTCCTTTTCTGTCCAACACAGGCAGCTAACACAAGAAAGCAAATACCAAAGTTTTGCTTTACAGGTATCTGAAGAACAGGACAGTGGAGTCTGGAGCTTGCGATGGGGATGCAGGAAATGGTTTATGCTGGAAAGCTGAAAGGCAACTGGTCAAAGGGCACAGAGAAACTTGATGTCACTGGTTTGTAGTGCCCTGTCTCCTGCACAAAGTTGCATGAATCTTCTAACTCTAACTCATGCAACTGACACAAAAATTGTCAGACTTTTCCACACGCTTTGTGTCTACCATTTAATCAGGTATTTTTAGCTGGAAATAAGATTGGTGGTATGTGGAACCTCTTTCATACCCTTTGCCTGTGTTTTGTTTAAAGTCACTTAATATGTCAAAACATGCTGCTTCAACTGATGTAGGAAGAGGAAAAAGCTCTGTTTTTTGTTTTTTTTTTTTAAATAGCTGAGACTATATTACTTTCTCATATACAAGTAACAACATCTTAAATATTATGTCCTGGTATAGGAGTTATGATCCTGAGTAATTCAGCATAAATTTTTTTTCATACCAACACATGGAATTCTCTGTGTAGTCATAGCATTTGGTTGCCTGCTCACATTTTAGTTGGTTCTATAATTAAGGCACGAGTTCCCTAAGTAACTAATGAAGAGCAAGGAATAACTTCTTATGTAGCAGTAATAAGGAGACATAAATGGTAGGTCTCCAAGCAGACCTTCAGATCTTTAGAGTCCTTTAATGGTGGAATTACTGAAGTGCTTATCTAGCTCGTTAGAATTTTCGTATCTTACAGGTTACAGAGGAAATGTTTCTAATGCCACAAGGACTCAATAACGACTGCAGTATCATTTTCCAATTTACTATGAAGTTGTATTTTAACAGTGCTATAAAAACATGTAAGTTAAAACCTATAGGAAAAATGAGAAGTAGGTGATGTTTTGAACATCAGGTCAGCAATACGTAACATTCTTGAAAAAACAACTTTACAAAAGACTTACTAAAGGGAATGTATAGTAGATAATATACCAAAATAATTTTAAATAACAATTGTGTGCAGCAAAATGAAGACAAAAATCCTCTTTAGTCTTCTCAACTCCAAATGCCACACATATATGCAGTTAGAAAATCCTCAAAATGTTAAAGTAAATACAATAAAAATTATTGGTGTTCATTTAAGTCTGGATTTGTTCAACAAGGCCCTGGTTCTGCATTTGCCCACAATTGGACACGCTTCTGGACCTGAAAGGACTTGTTAAGTCTTTATAAAAGGATCTGATTAGGTGTATGTGTCCTTCCAAATAACCATCACTTGGAAGACTGAAGCCCAAATAGGAACAAAGCCACGACCACTGAAAATAGTGTCAATGTCATAATGCTGTAAGATTATTCCTTCAGTACTTTTATTGCTGCTAAACAAAAATACACTCTAAAAACCAAGATACTATTTTATTACACAGCTCCTTCAATCATAGGTTTATTGAGACTACTATGATTTTATGCTACATGCATCTGAGCACAGACTGATAGAACATATTTTAAATAAGCAGTAGATACACTGAATAGCAATAAACACCAAAAACATTGGGACTGATTAGACCTAAAATCTACACAGACATGTTGAATCATCTCACGTAAGATATTGAACATCTGTGTGCCATTATTTGATGTGATTGCATATTTTAAGTGTATAAGGAGTTTTCATTATTAGTTTCTGCTGATGTACTTGTGAAATGTTGACCTAAACATAAAATTTATTTCTCAGTCTTTCTTCATAAAAGTTATCAGGTTCCCTCATCAATTAGCATTTTTATTTAAATAATGCTGTGATTTAATAAATAGATTTCCTATAAGAACAAAAATTTCTTGAAAAAACACCCTGGAAATTATGAGAATGGATCAATATATCTGTGAGAATGCTTTGTACTTCATAATATATTTTATTAATTAAACACTTTTTTCAATGAAGAAATAATAATAATAATAATAATAATAATAATAATAATAATAATACTAAATAAAACATAGGACACCTAAAAAAATACAATAAGCAATTAAGTGCAGAAAAGGGATCAAAACATCCAGATTTGCTAATGACAGCACTGTTGAAGACCCTTATGGGTCTCAATTATGAATGAGTTCAATAATGAAAGCAGACAATTTAAATAGTTACATAAAAAATTAATGAAATCCTAATTTTGAAGCACACATCATGCACACTGGAGTAAAACAGAAGTTCTTCACTGAAGAAAAAGTTGTATGAAGTAAAATAATTTGTTAATACAGCTTTTCCTTTTGCAGTTGAACTGAATGTCTTAAAAAATCTTTCAAATATCCATTCAAATGTTTTTGTCACAAATAGGAATGGTACATCATAACTCTGTTAAACACATCCTTCAGAAAGAGAAGAAACAAAAGTTTAATTTTTGATGGCTAGGGTGAATATCTTTCTTGAGAAACTGTAGCATTAGAAAGCTGTTAGTGTTTCTGTGGTTTCAAAACCATTCCATTTAGACAAAACAATGTCTGAGTTACTTTCCCTGTGTATTTATGCTTCTTGCCTCTCCTAGTACATTATTTTGGACATTTATATCTCTAGGAATATTGAATAAAAAGGTTTAATTTGGAAAGAGTGTCTTTCTCTCCTGTAGCTTGCCTGTAGTTCATGTCCCACCTGATAAGATTCTCTTTCTGAAGGCAATACTAAATTCTGTTTTACATAATGTGATGATCTAAATATTGCTGCAAAATTTGGTGAGGAGGAAGATTTATTCTCAGAAACATTATCATTAGACAGAAAAATCTATATTGAGAAATAAGATAAAACTAGTGGTTTTTTTCCCCGACTCCCCAAAAGATAAGGAACATTTTTGTCTCTATTTGCAGGGTGTTGGCCCTACAGTGGGGGCCCTGGCCCACAGAGGCACAGTAGCTATTATGATCAGACACAGAATGCATGCAGACACACTCTGCCCACCTTTATCCTCAAAGCACTGTGTGTTCTGCTGTTCACAGCCTCCCCTGACTCTCAGGTTTGTGCACCACACAGTATGATTTTGTTGACATGAATTCTTTTAATCCAACTCAGTCATACCTACTCCATGGGTTCTTGTGATGGACGTGGCCTTAAGCACAAGGAACAGCATTTTCACCTTTAAAAGACTACAGACTGATGGAAAATCATTCCTTATTCACCCTGTCTTATTAACAGTGGGTGAGTCAGAAAGAAAGATAGAACAGGCTATCAAGTTGAAAATTATTTTGTCACAGGCACTTTCCAAGTTTTCCACATGGTGTCAGTGGCTCCTCTCACTTTTTTTGAAAAGAAGAAGTTAGATTAACATATTTCCAAACTCATATATGGTGTCACATTTTCAATTGTACATTGATTGCGTAAATACTGCTCAAGTAATAATATCATCACTGATGCCATTCACCTTAAAAATGGTCATGTTTGCACTTTAAATGAAGAATTTGTTATAATGTGTTTGACTAAACACTTCCCTTTAGTGCCTAAAACATTTCTCTTTAGTGCCTTCCTCTTAACCAAATTTCCTTATTTCCTAAGATAGGCAAACATGCACAATAACAAATATCCTTCTTTGATAATACCAGCCTAGAACTGAACAAACCTTTTATCCAAAAGACAATCCATTGACAAAAGCACTACCCTTTTCATGCACCCAAGAAGTCCAAAATAGATGTTTTACTTTAATTGCACTAGATCAATAGACTGTCTTGCAGAACATTCTTATTGATTTATGACTCATGACATATATTACAGCCACAGCTATTTTTAGTGTCTCAGTAAAAAGGAATTATGACTTTGTTCAGAAGACAAGCAGTACAATCATATGTACATTGCAAACATTAAACTTGAATTTTAGATTTATTTCTTACTGAAAATTAATTGTCCTCGGTTTCTTTATATTAAAAAAAAATGCAAGTTGCCTTTTAAAACTAGCATTTAAAGTGTCATTCAGTGAATATATTGCACCTTTATTACTTGAACTTTCAAGAGCTTGGATGAAGAGAAAGACAAGAGGATAGCAATGTCATTTACTGCCCCACCTGCATATACTCACTAAGCCACCTAAATAGTGTCCTGCTGCCACTGCTGGTGATGACCAAGCACATTTTCTTCTGAGAATAATCTGTAACTGTATCAAGGATCTACCTGGATATTTGGATGGATAGCAAAACCAGTTTCTAACCACAATTTTAATATGCCCTCCAAAAGGCAGTTCAGGCACATGTAACTAGCCCATATTCCCTGTTGATATAGTCCTTACTAATATTAAAAGTATTACTATTACCAAAATGCTCTTTATTGTTCCCTTTGGTCACAGACAGTGGTGACTGAAGAACAATGGTCACCATACAGCACAGACAGGAGGAAGAAGGTCCTTTCCCATAGATGAAATCTTAGCTTTAACAGACTCTAGAGATTCCTGTGAAGAAAGATTACAGATAGTCTTCCTAATACTTTTTTTATTTCTCTCACTTTTTTCTCTTCTGTCTAAGGTAGCTTTCAGTGAAATTGCTGAAATCAAATACGTATGGTCACCCTTGCCAAAATTTACAAGACCTTTTCTTAGCCATAATGTCCTTTAGTTTGGAATGCTCCACCTAGTCAGTCATCACTGCCATAACACATGAAACACGTCTCCTCTCAGGTGTCTTCAGATTTCTCATTGAAAATGCAGACAAAGTGCAGGTGTCAAACTGGCACCCTGCCAGTTGCATCTAAATCTTGAGGTTGTGCTTCCAGGAATAGTCCAACTGGCTGTAACCAAATAGGCATTTGGGCTTTTTTGTGAAATCCACGTCATGCAGCTTCTAGTCCCTTTAGGAAAGCAAAAACTGACTGTCACACACATACCAAAGTCATGCACATCCACTCCTGCCCTCCAGCACACCCACAGCAGCACCTACTCAAACAGACACAGACAGCTCCAGCTGCACCAAAATGAGCCACAGGCTGGCACTGAACCATCAGAGGAGCTTTCAGAAGTCTGTACTACCACTAATTTTGGTTTTTCAAAGGCGAATGCACTCTGATTAGTCTTTTTCTGTGCATAATATGTTTTAAATAAAACACATATCTTTGCAGTTTCTGCAGCTGGAAATTATAACAGGGGAATCATTAGCACTACTTTTAGTGTACAGAATGTTCTATTATGAAGTATAAATATAACCTACACCTTTGATACTGTATGCAGTACATCACTTTTTACATTTTTTTTTTAATAGACTATCTGTCACTTTGTGAGAACTAGGAGACATAGATTTATGAATTGATAACAGATCACAGAGTATTTTTCTTCTAGGGTAGTGCTGGAAAATCACTTCTATTCATAGCCTGCATGAAAGGAATTAGTGACCTCAATAAGTTACTGAAAAATCCATCCAGTGCTGAAAAGTCACTACTGCATCCATTATTATAATTAGCCTTACCATTACAACACACCAGCAGTGGCACATAAAAAGGTATGTAGAGCGTGATCTAAAGCCAGTAAAGGAAATATAACAATGCTGATACAGTCTCTGTACCATATCCATGACCAGTATTTACACATGGTGGCCATATTTTTCAAAAGTAAGCATCTTAAAAGTAAGCATCCTAAAGGAAGGCATCTTAGTCTGTATTCACATTTTTCTAGAATTCTGAGCACTTTCCAACTACAGAATCTGAAGAAATTTAGCATACGTAAAATTCAGGGGTTCATTCAGGAAGGACTACTGATATTTAATTCAAAATATCTATTACTGAATGGTCAGAATGTTTCAGTATCTTTTAGTTCAGATTTTTTTTTTTTTAAAGAAAGGAAATTTCTGAAAATAAAAATGTGTACAGTAAAAAATTAACATCTCCAGTAATACCATGGAAGGTGAGCTGTACCCTTTATTTCAGTGCAGTACCTTCTTTGAGGCATTATTTTGCTCAGTTTCTCAGGTATATAGCTTGACTTTTATTTTGTGACAGAAAATAATCAAAAGGCAAATCCCCAAAGTTATAGATATTCCAAGAAGTTCTTGAAGAAAGGAATAACTTTATGAAAACTGAGCTGACATTGTAGTGTTGCAACCATTAAATCCATAACACAGATCAGTTAGAGGGTGGATACCACTGCTGTTAGAACAGACTTCCAACAAAACTGCTACAGGCAGCGCCATGAAATTTCCTTCAGAGAGGGAAATGCAAAGTGAGTGTATAAGGATACATAAACTGTCTAAAGTAGTCCCTCATTTACTTTCTATACATAGCTACATATATTTCACTATGGATATGATGATGATAACATAGAAGAACTGTCCCAAAGCATGGATAAGACAAGAAAAGCAGTCACTGCCTTGGAGTACTCTCAGTTATGAATCCAGCATGACTACAGAGTGAGGAAAAGGATGACAGGAACACGGTGGGAGGATACATCACACAGAGCAGAGTTCCATGAGAAAATACATGGTCAACACTGTTCCCAATTTGCTCTCTGCAGCAAGCGTCGAGCAATCAGAAAAAATCCTGATTCCAGGAATTAGGAGAGGCTGTGCAATTACAGTGCAGATCATCCCCTTTAAACAAAAATGTCCATGTAAAGAAAAAAATAATCTAAAGCTTTTCAAAGAACACTGGAATATTCCTACTTTTCTACTTTTTCTGAGGGCATAGGTGCAAAAAATAATTTGAATTAAAGTAAAATAACACGTAATATCTTTTTTGTCTCATTATGCAATCACCACCTAAAGTACACTAGAGTAATAAAGAAGAAATCTACATGATTTTAATCTCATTTTTTTGTGTGTGTAGCTCTGCACACTCACTGTGTGCAATAGAAAAAACATTATTTTTGAGTGTGTTCTAAACCAGCATCAATTTAGAACTGTACATTCATAGGATGTATAATTTTAAATTCCTCCTGTGTTTGCAAATGGAAGCAAAAGCAACAGCAAAGAAGAAAATGTGATTCACTAGAACCAGATGCTGGTCTTAAAGAGCTCACAATTTACACAGTAGATTGCAGGCAGTGAAGGCTATAATCTACCTCAGGATCTTGGGAAAGGAATAAAAATCAAGATCTCTGGAAAGAGAGCTTCACATCTTTGGAATGTATTTGCCAATTTTAACAAGCTCAAATTCACTGCAGAAAATACACCAGGGCAGCACAAATTTTCATACAGTGAAAATATGAACAAAATAGAAAAACTAGTATGCTAGATTATTGACGTGGTTGGGTCTGCATTAAAAAAATAGTTTATCTGAAGCTGGGGGAAAAAGGGCATGTTTCAGTCCATTTGTGCTATAAAACAGAGTACTCAGGAGCTAATAATACAACGTGCTACTGCAGATCGTACAGTCAGATTATGACTTCCCCTTACGCATGGCTGAGCTGTTTCTCTCACCAGTACTTCTCCACAAACAAAGATGGATGGCTTGGAAAGACACTGGGCTTTGTGTTTATCTCAGATGAGTGTAAATCAGGAAAAACTGCAGCAAGGTCAGTGGGATTATTGTACTATAAAACGGATGGGAGGGCAGGACACAGCTTCCTGCCTGCAACACACAAAGCGGCATTTTAAAGTCACACTTTTAATTCAGCAATTCCTTTTGCTAATCTGGAATAATTTAAAGATTTTTATTCTCCCCTCCCCCAAGTGTGACTATGTGACACCTTACTTCCTTGCTTTAAATGCCCCAAAGTCTGATTTAGCATCACTGAAGCTTCATTAGCTCATCATCTGCCACTGAGCAAACCTCTGCCTGCGAGGTGCCCCCAGCCTGGCCTGGGGACCACATGGTCCCACTGGCACTCCAGATGTGGCCTAACACAGCATCAGCAGTGCACAAAAATGTTTCTGTGGCCGGTCCCCTGCACAGCAGCAAGGTCAGGGAGTCTCAGAGGACCCTTGTCTTGTCCTGGATGTCCATACACCTTGGATGTATTCCTCTGCTGTGATGGCCTTACAGAGGCTGTGGGAAGAAGGAACAAGGGGGGATTTTAGTGCAGAGCATGGTGTGGCAAGAGGGCAGTGACACAACTGACATTTCAAATGCAATGAACTAGGAAAAACTGCATTTTCATATTAATGACATTTTAAGGAAATTAAACAGGGAAGAGAGACAAAGAAAAGGGCACATTTCTGCCTGGTTTTGAGCTTCCAGAAGAGGCTCCTCCATTTAAAGATGTGGCACAGAACAGAAAGGACCATTGTATTTTCTGCTAATTATCCTACATGTCCACTGTTCTACTGCCTGCAGCACTGGGATGGGCTGGCACCAGGAATGCATCTTCATCTTTAAATCATCTTTAAATCAAGATACAAAGCCTTTCGTAAAGATACGCTCAAATTCTACCAGAGGTTCTTAGGGCTAATAAGATTTGCTAATATAGTAAGGAAAAATAATTCCCTCTGCTTTAGGGATTATCAGGTGAAATTCTGTGTTTAAAGGAATGCATTAAGTTGGACTAGACCAGAATGGTCCTTCCTAGCTACAAATATCTATGTAACTATCTCTCATGATCCATCTAGAGTATAAAGAAAAAAGAATGCATTTTCTTAATTAAGATTAATTGATAAAACTTTTAAACCAGAAAATATTTAGTCTTTGAAAAAAAATACAGATATTAGAAACTATCCCATTTTAAATTCAGTAGGACAATGTATATTGAAGATTGTTGCTTGACATTCTCAAAGTAGAGAAGATATTTAAACAAAACCCCAAAGAATACAAAATAATATTTGGAATTAATTATGTATCTGGCATTATAAGTTGTTTTCATGTTAACATCCCATCTTGGCAGTCACAGCACAGGCTTTCCAAGGGACTTTTACCATAACTTTAAAGGAATTGTACCTTCTACAGTACTAAATTTAACGTTTACTGATATCAAACTGTGCATTGATCTATGCAGTCATCTTAAAAGGAAGAATGGTCTCGCAAATAGTGTGGGTTAGGGCTGGATAAGATGGATAGGTTGGGATAGAAATAGAATTGATAAGAGATGCTACCAATTTGTGCCCACTTCTGTCACTTGATGCTGTGCATGTGCAGGAATTTCAGCACTATCATAATCCCAATCTAAAAATGTAAAACCTTAAGATTGGAATTTATTCCTGGTCAGACAGAAAATTCAGGCAATACTGAAGGCTGAGTCTAGTCCTCCAAGTTCTGCACCTTTGTCCCTATTCTCAACAGGTTGATTTCTAGAAATACATTGTAGTGGAACAATATCCTGTGCTAAATACAATTCTGAATTTTGCATGAGACTTCAGAAATCACAGTGTTTCTGCTGAGGTCTTGCAGTATCGTGGTAGTACAGGCTTTTTTGTAAGGTGCATTTAATGAGGGACTTTACAGATTCTTTCTGGTCTCATGGGAAATACAGGTGTCTCTTTGCACATGAATGAACAATGAAAGATTTACAACGTAGTGGAGAAGAACACTACTGCATTTATTCCCTAGGGAAAGGGTGGGTCCTTCCTTCCTTCCTTCCTTCCTTCCTTCCTTCCTTCCTTCCTTCCTCCATCCCCACAAAACACACACTCCCTGCCTGTTCCCCAAGATTTGTCCAGAGTTTACTGAGCTCCCTGCACATAAAATATTAATACAACTATCATGACATCTCTCATATTAACCAAAGTTAACAGTGTATGGTCCCTGAAGCTCAGCATGCAGAAGAATCAAAGCCATGTTCACCTGTTGGGTTATTCCATGCTATAGGGCAGTTTGCATCCCCCCTTAACCATCACTGTAATTTTTTAATAATTCACATGTGAAGTGCACCCTGGGACCTCGTCCTGTTTGGGCACACGCAGTGGTTGCTGATTTTAATGATCACACCTTCCTGCTTCCCCTTTCCTGTGCTACCAGCAATGGCTCACGTGGCTTCTTGCCCAGGGAGCTGGATGAGCGTGGAGGCTGCTGTGCCTGCCAAGCCCCAAAACATGTTTGAGAGGAGGGCAGTGGAGCCAGCCAGCACAATGGGGTCTGCAGGCACAGGTGGGCACGGTCAAAAGGGAAACAACCAGTGGTTGAGACTGGGCTGTGTCCTGTGAAGGAACACGTGACAGTGCAGGAGCTGTGCTATAATAAAAGGGTTTGTTTGTGTTAAGGACAAGATATGGCTTGGTAATTGCCTTCAAATCCACTCCTGACTTGGCAGAGTTTAGCTAAACCAAATCAGTCTTTTGGAGGTTAGTCCAAGAGCTGCTTCAGTTTCACAAGCCATGTTGCATTTCATATGATACCTCTTTATAAAATCCTAGCTACATTTGTAAAGTTAGTGTACAAAAAATACTTCTGGAGATAAACCAACTTTGCAGGAGCCGTCTGTGTCCCTTCCCCCCTTTAAACTCAGATCGCAACTTCAGCAAGTTTCTTGGTTCAGTATGAACCATGATAAAACTCCAAAGCAGAAGGCCTCCCAACTTCTGTTGACATTTTGTCTAATGAGAGAAGACAAATTCTGAAATTTTTACTAAGAATACATAGGGTTTCCGAAATGATGTTATTTCATGTCCTTCTATTGGCCCACAGAGTTTGCTCTGTAATTATTCAAACTTGTTTTGGTGTATCTGGTATAAAAGCAAGAAACATTTATTCATCCAAACCCATTCTCATCTACAGGCTAGGAGCTGTGTGCAGAGATCAATGTTGTTACCAGAGATACTGAGCTGAAGTATTATGGTGATGAGGTGAAATGTTTAAACATTCTCTCTTTGTGAGAACTTCACAAAACATGACTGTAGGACTTTTGCATATCCCACTTACCTGTCTGCCTGCAGTAACAAAAGTACGGGCAGCAAGGGAGCAAAACTGCTTATGTGTATGCACTTACTGTCATTAAAACAGTCAAGCAATTTTCTTCAGTAACTGGAACTTTATAAAACAAATAAACCATAAATCTATCTAAAATCAAGCTCATTCGATTTCCGCAAACTGCTTGTTAGATCCCTGATGAACCAACTGAGCAGCTTTTGGATGTAATGTACTGTGGCCCCTCTTTTAGGAAAAGGCAATTGAGGCAACTGCTTAGAGCTTGTCTGATGGTTGCATGATTTTCCATTAAATAGCACAATTACCACCCCAGCTTGAGAATGTCATCTCTATGATGCCATTGGCATCTGCATCTGATCTTTTTGAAGTCTATCTGAATTCTATCACTCAAATTCGCTGCCGAAAGGACTAGCTCTCTCAAGAACAAGAGCCTATAAGGGGGAATAGATTGCCTTCCCCATTTGCCATCAAAAATGAACAGGAAGTTCTTACCTTCTGACAGCTTGGAGCAGTTCAATAACTAGACTGATTTGTTATTACTGCTGCTATTCCTTCAAAGAAAAGCCCTTTGCCTCTTGCACCTTTCCCCTTTTCTTTCTCTGTTTAAGTAAGTAACAAATGAGGAAAACAAGCCTTAATATGAATGTCTGATCTGCAGTGTCAATAGTACTAGGAGCACATATTTATCTACTGCATTGCGCTGGCATTTATCCATTAGAGAACATTAAGGAAGAGATCTGTGAAAGCCTGGGGAATATTCAAGTCCTCAGGCAGCCAGACCTGTTTAGCCATAGACTGGCAGTGGCAATTACAGAGCTGCCTCAGGTGAGGAGCACTCATTTAATTGAGCTTCCCATGCCCTGTGTGCAGCTTCACATGGATCTCCAGACACTGAGCATCTCATCATCATGCCCATGCAGGTGGCAGCTGTTAAAACAGGGATGAAATGGCCTTTCTCTCTGTGACCTTTTGGCATTCTTATTCCACGGGTCCTCTTCCCCTTGATTATGTCTTAAACCTAAAGCTAAGCTGTCCTTGGTATCTCCAGAGCACCTCTAACACTGGCAGCTGCTGTTCACTGGAAGAACTGCCTCAGTACCTCCAGCAGAGAGGGGTAGATGTGTGCACAGTGGATGAAATACTAACCAATTTCTGAGGTTTTGCAGCCTCGGGAATGTTTTGCTTACTAAATAAGAGTCATATTTTCAGCCGCAGAGCTTACGTGAACCCTCAGCCACACTAGCTAATGCAAATTTCATCTCACCCAGTGCCCTTCCTGCTCGATAGATCTCCATGCCTATGAATAGCTAATGTATTTCACAGGAGCAGCCACAGAAAGATAAATTAATTTTAACACTAGCAAGGATTCTGAAGAAAGAATTACAGTCAACAAGGCAGAAATTCACACCGCTATCTTCTGTTTTCCAGCACAGCATGCTCACCCCTGAGTTTACTCCACCATCCTGCCAGCAGGGCCCTGGCAGTCAGGAGGACCACCCGTGTCCTGGGGGCCTCAGGCACAGCATGGCCAGCTGGGCAAGGGAGGGGACTGCCCTGCTCTGCTCTGCACTGGGGCAGCCTCATCTTGAGTGCTGGGGGCAGTTTTGGGTGTCACAATATAAAAAAGATACAAAGCTGTTAAGAGAGTGTGCAAAGGAGGTCAAGAAAGATGGTGAAGGGCCTTAAGAGGAAGCTGAGGTCACTTGGTCTGTTCAGCCTGCAGGAGACTTAAGGGGAGACCTCACTGCAGTTACAACTTCCTCATGAGGGGAAGAGGAGGGACAGACGCTGATCTCTCCTCTGTGGTGAGCAGGGACAGGACCCGAGGGAGTGGCCTGAAGTTGTGCTGGGGAAGGTTTAGGCTGGGTATCAGGAGAATGTTCTTCACCCAGAGGGTGGTTGGGCACTGGAACAGGCTCCCCAGGGCATGGTCACAGCACCAACCTGACAGAGTCCAAGTGCTTGAACAATGCTTTCAGGCAAAGGGTGTGACTCTTGGGGATTGTACTGTGCAGGGCCAGGAGCTGGACTCAATGATCCTGATGGGTCCCTTCCAACTGAGCTTATTCTGTGATTCAGTGGGATTTCTTTCAGCTCTCCTTTTATCCTAAACTAGTATGAATTGTTTTAACTCCTTGTTTTTCCCTTGCTGTAGTATAATTCTGTCATATAAAAATCTGTATCTTGCAATTTGAAGTTTTCACTTAGGGAAAAGTGTGCAGAAATATTCACTACTTTTTCACAATTACAATTTTTAAGTCAGTATTTCATTACAGAGTGCCTTGAAAAATAATTTTGTATCTTCCAGTCTTGCTGACTTGCTGAGTTTTCCAGCCTGAGATCTGATGAATCAATACTGCATTATTATTACTAGCACCTACAAAAATATAATTAGAATGCTAAATATTATTTCAATGCTTTGAAAATCTTATATCCATTTCAATCAGCTGCCAGCTCGTGAGAAGGAGGTGGTGACTTATCGGTAGAGCAGAAAGGGCAGCAAATTTCTCAGAGTAGCTTGGAATGATTCACAGGAGAGCAATAGTGGGAATTGCAGGGCTCACAAATGATGATCAATAGACAATCTTGAGAGTGAAGTCCTTTGTGCAGCCACAAGACATCTATATCAGCTGTGGGAGTGCTCTGTGTGAAGCCATGAAGCAGAGTGTGAAGGCTGGGTCATGGGCTGAAAGTGGTGTGAGGCCCATTGTACAGTCCTGTGGACACCCTGTACCAGAAAGCAGCATGGATGGGCTGTGTAAAGCTTGCTGATAAATTAGTTTGGAGTATCTGGACAGGTAGGCTAGATTTGAGGCATCCAAAGAAAGCGTGCTGATGGCCCTGTGTGCTTTTGCAGCTGTGTCTGGCCAGCCTGTAGAAACAGAACTCCCAAAGATACTAAAAAAAAATTGGTGGAAGATTTTGCAAGGGCTACAGACCCATTTCCTCAGCCATTTGTCCCTCTTTAATGTTTGAAAGCCTGTAAAAATGCTGTCAGTTAGCACTGATTTGAGTCTCACTGCAGTCTGTCAGAGTCCCTGCAGCCAGCGTACGGGAAGCAGTGTTTGCTTTGGATATCACCATCTCCGACTCACACACAGGAAACAGTGTGAGCTGCTGTGAGTTTAATTTCCCCCACTGTTTCCACATGCCTGAAGATGAGTGGGATGGTGGCCTCCTTTCCACATTGCTGGAAAGGAGATGATAATCCTTCTTCCTCTGGCCAAATGTAAACCGACACTGCTTGAAAAGCCTCCCCTCTAGCATGAAGCATCCCTCAGTGCACTAAATCAAGAGCCTGGCCCTAGACAGACAGTGTTGACCTTTCAATGCTCTCATAATGTCCTGCCTTTAAGAAATACGACTCTCCCCCTTTCTCTACTCTTTTTTTCCCCCTAATATTTATAGTTTCTTTCTCCCTAATCAGCTTTTTACAGGTACATTGAGGTAGTCTGTGCTACTGTCTGCTCCAGATGCAGCTTCTCTGAGTCAGGCAGAGGAGCTTCAGGCAAAAGTTCAGCCTCCTAATACAGCAAGTATATTCTAAGATAAGTGCTGCATTAGGAACTGTGGATTTTCTCTTTTCTAAAGTTGATGGTTAATATAGAAATTTTGTGGGGTTTTTTTCCCAGCTAACTTTGGAGAGAAAATGCTGGGGAAGTTTTGGGTTTGGCTCTGAAGCCTGAATCTTCCTAATCCTACACCACAGGTCCTTGAATATGTTGTCAGGCTTAAATATTAATTTCAGATAGCAGCAAACTGTGGCAGGGCCTCATGTGGATCCCTGAGCGTGGGACTATCTGACTTGGCAGACTTTACAGAGAAGGAAGAAGTTCCCTAATCCCCAAGACCAGACCAGCACAGCGGATCACAGCTGCCTTGCAGACAGCTGGCTGAAGGATGAAAATGTTTTATACAAGTCATATATAAATGCTGCAAGGACAGAGTTGGGCCAAAAATTGTTTACAATTTATTAAAGTTGAAGGACATTTCCATACCAGAACATAGGGATAAACAACTAGAGACTCCAGAGTGAGCCTGGGAGGTTTGGGAAACATCAAGAAAGGGAAGGCTGACCACCTGTCACCTATCTCCACTGCAACCCTGTGTAGTGCAGCAAGAGTTCATCTCAGGGCAGAAAGGAGACAGCAAGGGCAGGTTTCACATGCCAGCACACTCAGAGAAGGCATTTTTGTGCATATTTTGTTTGTGGCAACACTGAAGGGATACAATGATTTATCTCTGCACTACAGATATTTTCTAAATTACTACCTAATTTGAAGCAGCATCCCTAGAAAAGAAGGGACACTGGTTCATGAACAATGCTCCCACTGATCCCCTGCTTGCTGCAATTTTAAAATGCCTAGTCTTTGAAATGTTTGCTATGACTGCATTATTTTTATTAGGGAAAAAATTGTAGGGTTGGCTTGTGTGTTATTAGGAGTTCAGATTCCTGGTCTGTCAGCCTGGCAAAAGCCCCTTTAATGAACTCAAGGCATCACATCTACACAATTTTTTTGCACTGGATGGGTAGGAGACAAGCAGAACATTTCCAGGGTTCCTCCAAAACTGCCATTTCTATAGGCTGTAATTGTTATTTTAATAGGCATCCTACCAAGACGTTCTCTTTTAAAACAAACATTTTCCTTTTTTTAACAAATAGGCTTATGTCAAACACTAGCCAGGCACTTCTGTGAGCTGAGATGGTGACTGGTATTAGTGACTAGACACTTCTGACTGCATCTTAGTGCTTTGTTCCTCATAGGATCTTTTCCCAAGCTGTAAAATGTGATGTCAGATTTAGTTTCTAAAGCCAGAAGAATAACACTAACAGACAGTAAATGGGTGTGAGTTGTCACATACACCAGCATCACAGAGTTAGTGCTATGTCTCAATTAGCAGCAGACTGAAAATCAGTGGGAGCAGACAGAATTCTTTCTGTGTCTGTTGCAGTTCTTGAGCTGTAGAGAAACTAACAAAAAAGGAGTGCATGTTTACTGGTGAGGAGAGAAGCCTGTGACTGCAGTGCAGCAGTGAGCAGTGTCCCTGACCTGCCTGCTTGGCATTTCTGGATACTTGCATGGATCAGTTCATCCCCCCACACAAAGCTGAACACAAACATGCAGATGACTGACAAAAGCTAAACCATGCCTGTTTTCTAATGGGAAAAGCCAGTGTCATTCCTGCTGGACAACAAACATTAGGTATGGGCAAAGTAAAACTTCTGGATATTACTAAAATTAACTAAAGTTGCAGCTTCTGCTGGTCCTGTTTCATATGTGTCAGAGTATGTCAGTCCCAACTCTGTAGAAATTATCTGAAGATTTACTACTGATTTCCGGGGGACAGAATTATATTTTCTTAGTTGTGAACTGTTTTCCAAAGTACACAATGAACTCATTTGCCTGCTAAGATGAAGCAACAACTACCAGAGATTACAGAAGTGAATTCACATCAAGAGTTTGCCAGTTCACCCTTGTACAATGCATTGGCAAAGACCTTCTGGGAGGGATGCTCTAACTCATGAAGTGCTGTTCCTTCAATGCACTTGAAATACATTTTCATACAGTTTACACAGGCAGACTGCTACATATAAAGATGACATAAGCTGCTCTATAACTGAACTGTCTGATGTCATTTTAATTCTGGTACAGGACTTGAAATCAGTAAAATCATCAGGTACTAAGAAAATATGTACCTCATCTAAGAACAATATTTAAATATACTTCTACTGAGTCAGGGTTCACAGATATGTTTTTAACTTTTCAATATTTAATTACTTTTAATCACAGTCTCCATAGTTCAAAAACTCCTATCAGCCACACAGCATTTCTGTTGACTAAGTCCAGCTATATCAGATAGGGAATTAACAGTCATTCTGTATAATACATTTCATAGTTTATAAACTTCCCTTTTATTTTCTGAAGCAAGCCATGGACAAAAGTGCATTTCCTTTGAGAAGAACTCGCAGGTCACTGGTAAAGCTGATAAAAGGGTCTCTAACAGCTGAAAAGTTCACTCACATCATCCAAGAACAAAAGATGAATGGTTGAAGTTAATAACAGTGAAAATAAAGCTAATTATACACAATGTATTTAATTATTATTTGTTTATTTGACCCTTATCTGAGACATTGAGGATGTATATTCATAACAAGGAAAAGCAATGAGTTAAATAGGCAGTTGCTATGTATTGCCTATACACATGTATCCTCTTAGGCACTTTTAAATGCATTGATACACCCCAAGATAAGCAGAGTAAGCATTAGTGAACATCTTTCATGTCAGATATCCATGCAATATGACCTGAAAATGGAGAGAAGCAATTATATTAATAGAAAAAAGATTCATGGACCAGTGATCTGTGGTTAAGTGGAACAGTCACTCCCAAGTCTGGGTTTGTCCTCCCTTAATTCAGTTATAATTAAGCACACTAGAAATAACTGTTCAAAATATTCTTAAACTTATCCACTTTACGGCTTTGTGTAAAAACTGATAACAACACCAAATCAAAAAATAGCATACTTTCAGGTTTTTAGGGCTAAGCTGAGAGCTAAACAGACCTCACACAGAAAAATTCTTTTAGCATAGCAGGCTTCATCCACAAGTCAAAACATCAAAGGAAAGATGCCCAGAGCCTTTGCTGTATACTTCATATAATGCCTTTGAAGTACCTACATTTACATGACCACTGTAAATATATTGTGCACTGGTGGCATCAGCCAGGCCTGAGGAGTAACATGCCATTTGTGTCTGCTGGATAAATGTTGTCCCCGAGGCTGGGAGGGAGGTACAAAACCATCCACAGTGGCTTTCACAACAGCTTTCCTTTACCATCTCAGGCACATGAGCACACCAGCCATCCCCCAGAGCAGCACTGAGGCTGACCTGGCTGGGAATGGACACCCCCACTCATCCCTTCCCGTGTGCTGCCATAAGGAGCCCCACGGGGTCCTGCTCTGGATCCTGCTCCAAAGCTACAACCAGTCCCAGGGGTGCCTGCAGGCTGTGCCATGGTGGGGCAGATGTACCCAGCTATCAGCACAGTTATCAGCCGGTGCTGGTCCACAAGCCCGGCTCTCGACCGGCCCTGAAAAAACTTTTCAGGACTCATTCCACGCTGCAGCTATGGAAAATCTTGCTAGGCACAACTTGGCTCTATAAAAAAGTACCTCAGTGTCTCCCTTGCTGTTGAAATTTGACCATATGTACAAATTTAAAAACTGGCAGGAAATATAATTTTCCAACTACCTCAACGTGACATATAAATGATTTTTGCTGATTTTTTTTAGCAGATACCAATATCATTATGATGTTACTCCATCTGGGACATATACATATCTCCACTTACTGTCATAAATACCTTTGTTTTATTGCTGTTTGGAAAAACTAAATTACATTTTAGAGGAAAATGAACTGGTTACATTTCCCCCAATTTTCTTTGTAACTATCTCTTGTATTACCACCTCTTTTTACAACCTATTCATGTCAGCTTGCACAGCATGAAGAAAGCAAATGAGTCCTGCCAATAAAATATGTCAGCTTATCTGGTGTAGTCCTAAATCTTTCTCAGTTTTGAGAAAAGTTCATCTTTTAGTTCATAAGGAAAAGGAAAAAAAAACACTTTTCTCATATAAGAGGCCCAAAGTATGCTCTTTCCTTGGAAACTCACTATCTCACAGGTTTTTTTGGTGGTGTCTGTACTCCTAGGCCACTGAAATGTAACATTATACCTTTGCCCTTGATAAGGGTAGCTACATTACCAACATCCCAATAATCACACAGTAATGAAGCATGAAGTAAGAAACATAAAAAAGTAACATCAAATTGGAGATTTTTGGGTTTAAAGATATTTGAAAGTTATTAACAGTAGGACTTCACATTTTTGTCTTTCAGTGTAAATTGATTTTTAAAAAACCCTGTAAACATCACTTCATAAACATCATTATCCTTATATTACTGATATACAGACGAAAAGAATGTCCAATGACTTTCCCCAAGGTCAGAAAACAAGTTAATTGGAGTCAAGGAAAGTGTTCTAGAGAATTCTGATCCACTAATTCAGCATGTGGTTTGAACTCTTCAGACAGTCTGAAAAGCAATCAGTGCATTTGTGATACTGGATTCGCTTGTTTTGATTTAAATTTCTGAGGGCAGTATCTTGAAAGAAGAAAGATGCTGCAAGGAAATGAACACCTTGGTACAATGCTCTACAGACATATGTTAGGTAATTCCTCACTTTGAATATGAATTCAGATACATCAATTAGCTTTAAGTTCTCTTCTGAGTATTTTCAACACATTGAGTTTAGGCATAATTGGATTTTTTACCCCTGAAACACTTAATCAAGGCTAAATCAAAGAAAAAATTCACTTTCAGAAGAATTCTGCATTATACAAAGAAAATACTTCTCTATTTGCAAAAGACTGCCAGCTTTATTAAGTTTCCTTCATTTAGAGACTTACTTGTTTTTCCTTTTATCCAATTAATGCATTAAATCACTTTGATGTGTTGCTTTTTAAATACGCAGTATCTGCAGTTATAAAAAAGTACTAGACACATCAGCACCATTCATTTTCCCAAACTGAGACAACACTATGCTCATCTCAAGCACAGAGATGATTTTAAGGTGACTTGATTATTCCCCCAGTGTTTAAACAAACCTTTCATCAGTTTTAAAGCTACACAGCTGAAGTGTTTTCTTCCCTATAGAGCAAGGATTTCTGTCATCAAGTTAGCATGAGTCAAAGAGATCCTGAGGAAAAATCAATGGAGAGCAAGTCTCGTAAGATGAGTGTATTTGAGAAGTGTAATCCTTTTCTTCCATCTTACACACGTTTTCCAATACCTTCCAACGCAGAAGAAGCTCACGTGAAATCTGAGTGCAATTTTGTTATAAGTAACAAAACTTGACTTCTCTCTACCCTTGCACACCCAGAGGTGAATATATATGGAACTTGTTATGTACCTGACAGAAGTGTCAACATTCTCAGGAAAGATATAGACAAAAATAAGATGTCAAAAGAGTATTCAGCAACAAGCCCTTAAAATGAGTTTATCAGTATTTATGTAAGGTAGACATCAAGTATTACTTATAAGAATCTGTAATTATTATTATTGATAATGAAAATCAGGTCACTTTGGAAAAATGCATAATGCATAATCACACGTAATCACATCTCTAATTTTAAGCATGTTGCATAGAAGAATGGCATGGTTATCAAGCTCTGTATTTCATTGTCAAGATATCAAAAGCATTAGGGACTTAGATATCAATATAAACTAGACCAATATTAAAAAGAAATCCAGAACTTGCTGGAATCCCAGCCCAATCTCCAGTGTTGTTTTGCTTCTAGGAAGCCAAGTCACAGCTTGTTCTGCCCAACAGAGCTCAGCCAAGTCACATCTGTCAAGGACACAATGAAAGGACTTTTCTCAAGTACCCAACTTTGCCACAAGCATTAATATGTGTGTATGTATTGGTGTATTTGAGATCAGTAATAATTATAATTCCCAGATTCCAGAGAACACACTTAGCATAGCATAACCTATTTGTATGGGAAGCTGGTGAGTTTATTGCTACACAGAGCCTATGTGAACACATGCTAAGTCAGAGTTCTACTGATATAACTAACAGGACACACACACACAGATTGCACAACCCATCTCTACCAAAAGGGTTTTATAAAAACTCCAAAATCGGATGCAGTGCTCAACCCGTGTTTGTCACCTATTGGGAGCTGCTATTCAGTGGAGGAGGTTCAGCCCAGAGAAACTGTTGCATGTCATTGCCATGGCAATGTGGATGTGGCTTCCAGGATGATGCAATCTGATAGTCCAACTGCTCTGTGAACTCCTGTTCTGCCTGGAACTAAAAGCCATGCTGAGAAGGATTAGTACTTTCATTTCTTCAACTGTATGGTTGAAGAAATGAAATGGGAAAAGCTGGGACAGCCTTAATTCTTCATGAGAGGCTTTAGCCTTAAATAAAACCTCTAGCTAAGGTTATATGAAAGGTTCAAGAAGGAATATTGGATGTTTCACAATGAATCTGAAAACAATGTATCTCTAGAGTTACAACATTTCTGCTACAGACTATGGTTTAGTCTTTAAGGAAAACAAATAAAAGGTTTATATGAAAACCAGCTTTTTTTTTTTTCTAGGCTAATAAAATGTATTTTGAATCCTT
This sequence comes from Promerops cafer, assembly GCA_013398275.1. Lineage (NCBI taxonomy): Eukaryota > Metazoa > Chordata > Aves > Passeriformes > Nectariniidae > Promerops > Promerops cafer. Next base: position 378,932 of record VZSE01005046.1, read on the forward strand.
TTCTGTCTTTCTGAGATATGCTTCCATCTTTTGTAAGCTTTTTTCTGCATTCTGTACTTGAAGTATTTGAAAAATAAACTTGCTTTATGAGTGACTCTCAGCTTGTGTCAGCACTTTCACAGTGTAAACACAGGAAGCTTTATATAATGTAGATTATGTTTAAAGTAAAAGTGTCTTTCTCAAACTCCCAAGCATGCCCTTTTTAAATTAACTATATGAACCTTAATGAGATCAGAATTGTTATGTAAAACAGCACTAACAACGAGCTGAGCCATCCCAGTGCTGCCTGTTTCTTCCCACTCGTTTTGGACTGAGCTCTATTTCAGTTGACATGGTCATATACCCAAATACACTGCCCCAAAAAGGGCTTGGCAATCACATAAAGTGATATTAAGCACATAAAGCTCAGTGTAAAGTGCTGGCCACTGAATCCTTTCCTTGTAATTTCCAGAATACTGAGTTAATCTTTAGGGTTTTTTCCTGATTTCAGCCTGTTTAGAAGTGCATGTCAACAGGAGAAGCAATTTCTTAACAACCTTTACAGATTTTGTTTTCACAATATTTCCTTTTCAGGTTTGGTTTCTGTACTAACCCATCATCAGGTTAATGTGAAAAAATAATAATATCCTTCTTTTAGCAATTACACAGCTTCCTACTATGTCAAACTCTTTGTTATTTTCTAAACAAATGCACAAGACTTTTCTTTATTATTTCTCTATTTACCACAACCTGTTTCACAGGTCCTAACACTTTCCTTGGAGTGACTTTATACCTCTTTGATTTCTGCTAGTTTTGAATCTGCACTCATAAATGTGGGTGTACAATCCTTGGATTGTTATGTTTTGGTTTCTTGTCATTTCATCACATTTCTTTCCTGCTGTATTGGTTTTGCATGGCCTGCCAGAACCAATAACAAGTTCTCTCCTGGGACATCAGCATTGGTCAGTAAGCTACATGGGACAAAAAGCATGACACACACTCCTCCTACTTCATGTTACATGTGTGAAGAGTTTTTTAAACTTCTTTATAATTTCCATTTCTAATGTCAGCTACAGAAATCTCCAGTAATGTTTTGTGTGTGTTTACCAAAGTAGCAGCTTTCCAGGACTTATCAAGCTATGCTCTTTTTTGAAATTCCTATATGCAAATATATTTCTCATAAAGAATTCACTGGTCATGGTGGTACTTCTTCTATTTGTCAGTCATCTCTTTACAGGTCATACAACATTTCTCACAACAAAACAAAATTTGTTTCAGGAAGCTAAATATCTTCACCAGCCAAATGGGAAATAAATGAATTTTCACTTTGATTGTCTCAAGTGCTGTGGCCAGTAAAAGTTTGTCATCTGCTTTTATGTATAAATTCTAAGTCACTCAACTCTGTCATAAAAGGCTAGAGCACACAGTCATCCATATGTGGCCATTTCTTTCTTCTGTTGTACCTGACTTTAGTCTGCTGTCTCATCTGTCAGTCTCCTCTTGTCGCTTCAGAAGCAGAATCTCAAAGCATTCTGGAATGTGGCTTTTTCTCAAGTGACATCTCAGGGTTGAGAGACACTTGTGAATATAGCTAAAAGTTACCACTTCACTACTGAGTTCAGTCTCTAATTTCTCTGCAGGCGAGGCTGCCTGTAAACCCACAAGTGGTTTGAATCCTCCTTGACACAAGGGTCTAGAAATGGAACAGCCCAGAGTCACAGCAGCTCATTATGGCCAAAGTAACACTAAAGAGATAGATAAATATTCAAGCAACAAAAGCTACCTCACCTAAACAGATTAGTTTGTTTATGTAATAGGATTTATGTCACAAACTGCTATTTTAAGAGCAGGAAATACTGTTTTTTTGAACAGGACTGTGTTAGCACAGTACCTTAATTGCTGTTTAGAAATCCAGATTTTGTTTTCTGCCTGTCTGGATCTTTAGCTACGCAAGTCCCATATTGATGCAAAACATGCTTTTGCAATTATCTCTCTCTTTTTTATATTTTTTTTATTGGAAGAAATAAACCCTGAAAATTACCAATTTGCTTCCTATCTTGTCAGCTCCAGGAGGAGATCAAAGGATGACTATTAATATAAAGAGTTGGGTGCTCTATAGACAAAAATTGTTTTTTCATTGCTGTTTCCCAGTACTCAAGAGTTTATTCTAGTAGTCTCATGGAGTATTAATTTTAATTGTCAACTACAGATTTTTTGAGATCCCTAAAATACAACAGTGTAGAAGAAATGGCCTGTATCAATTTTCTAAGAAAGTCCTTTATTAAAAGTCTGGACCAAGCAAGGTCACAGGAAGAATGATTTAAGATAATGTTGAAATATAGAAGCACAAAAATTAAAATAAATAAATGTGATGTGATTAAAGGGGTGTGACATCTCTCCTTTAAAGTTAAAATCATGTAAAACTTAATAAGAACACAGCAAAAGCACAGTTAAAGGGGCTATACCTAGTGAAATGTCAGACATCCAGAACTCAGAGTGCAACAAATACAGCAATCATGTTTATACATGAAGGTTGTTTCACTGATCCATTATTACCACAGATAGAACCAGGTGTTCAGAAGAAGATTTGGCATAATGAAAGTCTCACCATCAAGCATTTTTAACAGCTTAATGATCTCCTCTTTTGTGTAGTACATGCCTTGATTCAAGCACCAAGGACAATGCTTATTTGTGTTACTAGATTTGTGTTATTAGATTTGTTTGACACAAACTGGATGTGCACTGTGGCAATGGAAGTTAAACCAATCTCTGCTGTGAACAAAATTTTAAAATAGGTTTATTTTTAAAGCATAAATTAGAAATTATTCTCCCCTGTATCGACTGACACATCTAAAAATCACCCATTACTTAATATTATGACTATGACTTCAAAATAACAAATAAAAAGGTAAAGAATTCAGTAGAAAAAAGTATGATCACAATGCAGCTAGCCAGGTGGAAGGGCATGAAGCAGCAAATCTGGCTGCTGGATGAGAGATTATTCTGCAAAATGTCTGTATTTGAGTCAGTGAAGGTGATATGCCTATTTAATTGGTGAATAGAGCACAGCACTGAAATTGATTGATAACTGATTGATACATTGATAACTGATGAGAACGTAGTTGGTGTTCCACATATTGGGTACAGAAAAACTGATTTGCTTATCCAGGAGATTTTATGATACAGTTACCCATGATTATAGGGGGACTGAATTCAATGGCTCAGAGGTCTCTTCCAGTTTTACACTTCTGAAAAAAATGGTACAGGTATTTTAATTAAAAAGAATTAAAATGGTACAGATATTTTAATTAAAAAGAAAATATGCAATCTCTGATACAGTGTTATAATTCTACTAATTTCAATAGGTGGTCACTATTTTGCTTCTCATTAGCAGGAAATTGTAAACTAATTTAATTTGTAGCAGGAAGGCTTCAGGTTTGGTCCTTCCTATGCAAAGAGTCAGTGGAAAACTGTAATCTTGAATATGAAACTCTTAGTGTCTCTTTATTATGGATGGATGGATGAATAAGTTATTTGAAATGCTTTAATACTGCATGGTTTACACTTCTAAAAAATAACCTTTGTAAAATGTGTTTTTATGTTAAGAATTCTGAAATCCTTGAACAGTAGAATACATTTGTACAGCTACAGAACATGTCAAATATAGAAGTGTGTGTTCACAACCCCTTTAAGGTAGACACTGAATTTCTGTTTATAAATGTGTACAAATGATACTGATCAAGATCTGTAGTACCTATTGCATCAGAAGCAATCACTAATAGTCATCTTAATGAGTAGAAAAAGGAATTATTGGTGAAGGACTAGTAATAAGAACTAAAACAGCACATGATATTAGTGTAAAAAAAAAATTATGTTGAGGATGTTGTTAGGACTAATGGTCCTAGAAAATAACTCTTTTGATTATTTCCTGGAATATCCTCTCAGTTTGACACTACCACCTGGAATGCAGAATACAATGTCTAAGCAAATGAAATTATTCACCTCTCTTGTGCATAATCAGTCTTTGCCTCTTGCCACTTTAATATAAATTACAACACTGACTCCTCATTAACCATGATCTACACCTCTTCTCTGATAAACCCAGCACTTCTGTCATTACAAACTGACAAATCTTGGACCACCCTGAAATTTAATGCATCTCTAACTGTGAAAACAGAAATACTGGTAGCAACATTTCATAGACAACTAGCTCTACATGTTTTTATTATGCATTCCCATGTTTTGGGAAACACTCCTGACCATGAAATTTAAAGTAAAATAATGAGTTTTAGCTGAAGTTTTCTACAGTGTAATAGAAGGTTTAAAACATAATGATTTCACTTAATTTAGTATAATTGTAAAGTGAAGGTGATACTTAATTCTAATCTTCCAGATGAAAGTAAGTGCCAGCACTATATCAGGGGAAGTTTACCGTGCCAATGATTTAGAGGGAATTCATCCCCCTGCTTGGGAGGAAGGGGTGAACTTCCTCTCTCCCACTGCTAGGAAAATACCACTGATTTTGAGTAAGTAATTGCAGATTTACACCACAGTGCCTCAGATCAGAGTATGGCTTGTAATAAAGCTTCAATGTGTTTCAGGAGTGAAGATACTTCTTCAAAGACTTTATCTTAAAGCACACGTTTTAGAGTTTTATTTAACCAGGTTTCATTCAGGCTGAGCTTCAAGGAACCTGAGTGTGAAAGTGCTAGAAGGTGACTTTCTGTCAAAAACCACAGTTTTCTCTTGCTCTCACATAATGTTGTATCACAAAGCACCCTGGATTTTGGACCGTTTCTCTCACACTGCTTCCTCTCTGCCTTTTCTCCTGAGTAGGGATGCTGCATAGAGGCCACAGTGACTGGATTTCTCCATCTTCACCCTTCCACCCTCTTCTTCCTCAACAGCCTATGGTTCACCAGGATGCTGAAAACCTGCATAGGACTTTTTGCCCCAGTGAAAGCCCTGACATCAACCCCTCCCCAAACTGCAGTGGTGGAGAGGAGCCCAGTACAACACACCAGACACTGGGTCCTTCTGGGGGGAGGAAATTGTGATGGTGGGATATGGATGATTTAGAGCAAGAGGGGAAGGGCATGAGCATCACGAGCAAGGAGTAGAGTCTGGGGTGGAAGTGAAGGTCCCCACTGCCCTGAAAACCTTACCACATGGGGAAGGAAACTTTATCACTGGTTTAATTCTCCTTGGACACAATCCAGCTCACAATTATTTTTCTTTTCAAAGACATTTTCCTCCTTACTCCTCGGGCTCCATAAGGCAAAACCATCCATTTCTGTTAAGTAGCATGGTGTGTCAGTTTTCTGGCATTTGAGTTAAATAGTAACCATAAAGAACACTTATGAGAGACAATATCTGTTCTTGATGTCAAGTCTTTCTACAATGGAAAACTGCTTTTAAATAACTTCTTTGAAGAATAAAATAGAATAGTTTCCTGATAATTGTTTTATTTCCATGGAGAAGTGAAGGAAAAGTTGTTGGGCTTATATTCTTTATCATGACAGCTTGAGGATGTGCATAAGGATTCCTGTTTCTGCCATCATTAATTTTATTTTTTCTTTTTCATTTCTCTTAGTTTTGTTTTTGGTTGCTTTCTCTTTTTCTCTATGAATTATTTGACTTCTTTCCTTTTTGGACCTTTATTCCAAGCCCTCTGCTCTCAGCTCCTCTCCATGCCCTGTCTTCCTCTGTGCTGCTCGCTCAGCTTTTTAAACACACTCCCTCCCACTGACTTCTTGGTGCAGAGATAGTTGGTTACAAACCTTTGTAACAATGGCCAAAACCTTTGACAATGGTCAATTCTCTCTGTCAGTGTAAGATGTTCATGCCAAGACTCAAGGATAGCCATTTTCAGAGAGAGGGTCAGTAATTTTAAGGGCAAACGGAGGCTGTCTCTCACAGACAACTGTACTGCACTCAAAGACAGAAATGCATTTTTTCATCAACATCTATCTATTTCAATCCAATCTCCCCTCACACCTTTGGGGAAAGGTGGAAGAACCCTAAAAAGGATGAAAAAATAGGCAGACCAAATTAATATGCAAAGTGATAGGATGAACTGGCATTTCAAAGGTATGCCTGCAAAAAAATTAGGGGGAAAATATTCCCATAACAGAGAAGAGGTGATTTGATGGAGAATACTACGATCCCAGAAGAGCAGGCACATTCTACATCAAACACCTTCCTAGATTTTTCTAATAGTAATTTCATAAAAAAGAGTTTATAATGATTCCTTTTATTTTCTTTTTTTTTTTTTTTCTTTTTGGATGACTGTACTTTGCCTTTGCCGGGCATGACTCATATGCACAGAAATGTCTTTATCACAAATGAAACACATTTTCAGATTTACATGCTGACTTAGCCAAAACTCAAAGCTTTTGACTTTTAAAGTTTTAAAGTATTTCTAATGATGGCAGGAAGGTCTGATGTGCTTTAAGATATAAGACTCATCACCACGGCAGAAGTAAGCTCAGAGAAGGCATAACAAACCAATTTTCCTCCATGACTGGGTCACCCTGTTTTGAGGTGTAAAGGTCTGGTTACATACACACCACTGAGCATGTATCCATGGGACCAATGCTGGAAATGACATTTCTACTGCATTGTGTGGCCACATAAATACCAATTTGTGCTTTAGAACAAGAATGTCGTATCATTTGGAAAATATCCTAGTATCTTGGTGAGGTATACTGGAAACTGGGAGGCATAAAAGGAAAATATTACCCCACATGGCCTGGTGCTGATACTCTTTCCCAGTGTGAAAAGCAGGATGCTGGGCCAAATAACCTGCTGTTACTTCAGCTGGGGAAGCAAATTCCATATCAAACATTTAAGATATTTTGCCAGTAATTTTTGTATTTGCTGTTGTGTTGGAATCAGGACTGTCTGATCACATATTCTTATTACAATGAATAATTCACATATACACAGAATTTTACACAGAATTGATTGAAAAACACAGAGTACAATAAAAAAATAATGCTTGGTAGGAGGTAAGTGTGTGTTCTCTGCCTTCAAGAGTTACCACACCTGATGTGGGCCAAGAACCTCAAACTGAGAACATCAGTGCTTCTTAAAAGCCATGGTCATTCCCCTGAGAGACTGTGGGGGCATGTGGGGCTTTCCTATTAAAATGAAAGTGGGAAGAAGAAATAAGCAGGACAAGAAAATATTCAAGAGCTGGTAACAGTGCAGTGTGCCTCTGCCAAGGACAGTCTGCACCTTGTCTCCTGGAGGTACAGAGCAACAAAAGCTTTCTCCTTGTTCTTAGGGCAGCTGTAGGCTACACAGCTTTTCCCATGGACTGCTGGGGTATCGCCAAGAGCTGTGGCAAAAGAAGCACACTAGTATCAAGCACTGTAATGCTGAACTAGCAGATAATACCAAAGCACCTACATTTTCTTGTGCTCTCTCTCCTTTTATTTCTTTCCTGCTTGTTATCATAACTACGCCATGGAGAGTTTTCTTTGAAGCATTCTTCGAAATACAATAGACAGCATACATTATTTATCCAAATGGAATAGTGTGCAAGGCACCCCCCCATATCTCACTTCCTCTGAATAACTTCAGGAGAGAGCAGAGCAAGATAAAAACAGGCTACATTTTTTTAGTCAGAAAGAGATGAAACCTCACAGAAGGCAATTCTCATGTGGATGAGGTTGCAAAAGTAGGAGCAGCCGGAGATAGAAAACTCAACTTTGTTTTCTCCTGTGCTACTGAGTCGTTGGGGGAGCCAGGTACAGCTACTTACAGACCGACCCACATACAAATCCAAGAGCAATGTGTAATTAAGACAACTCATTGGGAAGGGCCCTGAGAGCCTGGCTATCTCTACAAAGATGACTGAAAGTTACTTCTGTTTAAAAATGGCTGTGTACTTTCTCTGTCTCAGCTTCCCAATTTATTTTCACACTTAAAAAGGAGTGAACCCCTATGATTCTTTTTTTTTTATAAAATTAACTACAAAAATGTAAACTACTACTTGTAGGAGAGAACTGTAAACACTGGGAATTTGACTTCTTTATATATCAGCAACAATGTATTTTTATACAGGTTCCACCATTTAAATGGCAGAGAGCATTTACAAGTGTAAATGAACAATACTGTAAATGAACACTACCATTATTCTGTTGGTATGAAAACAGCAGCAAACATGCTTCCTCAGTTTAGTTTTGAATTCTGAGCAGAGCTCGTATTTCACACAGTAATAGTCAGTAACTTCCATGGACAGGGAACATAATTACAGTGTCCTGGCTCCAAATGGCTGGAGGTTGTAAAGGATAATATATAGCACCTGCTGAATCTGCAGAAGGAAAAAAACCTAACACAATAAAGAGCTCCCTACCAGCACACTCCTCCTTTTTCAGAAGGACTTTCCAATAGGCATAGGCAGGTGTTTTTTGATGGTTATGTCGCTGCAGTTGGTTTGACAACAGCATTTGAGGGCTGCAATGACAGAATGGGAACAGACTATCCCCTCAGTTATTCCAGGTTTTAAAATCCAGCCATGCAAAAGCTAGGAAAGTTTGGAGTAACCCTGTCCTTTTGTGCAGCAAATTCCTCCTAGTGCTGTCCGAGGGATAGCTACCACTCATCCCATAGGGATTTCTGGGGTGCAGTGATACTTGCATTTCCACAAACTGTTCACTTGTGTTTTCCAGAACCTCTTTCTATTACATCATCTGCACAAGAAACACCAAAACTGCAGTCTCCTGTCAGGAGCTGCAGAGCTCTGAAGACAGAGGCACACATGCTTCCAGTCATCCCAGTAATTATGTGATCAAACAGTGAACCATTGTGATCTGATCAAGCTCCTTTAGTCAGCCATCTGCAGTTCTCCTCAGACGTTCTAGATTTATGGAATATTCCAGTGGCTGGTGTCATAATCAAGCTTTTAGATATTCTTGATCCCAACCATTGATAGAGAACCTTAATTAGTGACAAAGGTACTGTTCCTCAAGCCTCTTTGGGTCATGTGCACTGTTAAAATATAAAATGCTGGATTGTATCTGACTGCATAGCATTACAGGGTGATGCTAAAGGTTACCTTTAAGAATTTCTTCCAAGAAGTTGATTCTGAAGTGAAAAATCCTTTAATGAAAGGGAACTCTGCCCTGAAGGTCCTGTCCCTGCAGAGGCTCTGCCCACCAATGTTTCATTACAAATATTATCACCTCCTGGACTCATCATAGCTTCTGCTGTCACAGGGATGAGTACAATCACTCCAATAACTTTGGCCAACATCATGAGCAATCCTGAAGATTTAAGCCAGGACCTCAGGAGAGGAGACAGATGGAGAGCAGGAGCAGCACAGGAGTGCCAAGGCTTTGTGCTCCCATCAGAGAAGGTTTCTCAGCAGATGACCAAGTCTGAAGTTACACTATTCATATCCAATTAGTCTGCTTGAATCAATCCAGACTCTAAGAGTTCCTAAATCTTTACAAACTTCCAGAAATCTTTAATTTCTATTATCTAGGACAGACTTTTATAGCTTACATCATCTCTATCATCAGAAAAGCACTCTAGTGGCAATAATTCTTCACACTGTACTTCACTGCAATTTATTTATTTGACTGGAAAGGAAAGGATAACTGAGAAAGAGAGCTTTTGTTGTGATGTGCTCTCTATTGCAATGCTTCCCAAATCCATGCCCATTTGTATTCCATCACCTCTGGGTTATGAGCAATTCTGTCAATGGGGAATGTCATGGCTGTAAAGACTTAACTCCTAATACCTTCAGATTAAAGAATTTTTCTCAGGCACTTTTTTGTTGTTCGTATTTTCATAAGGGATAACAGTTAGGGGGTTTAGAGGTTCAGTGATCACCCACTGTCAATCCTGTTTGCTTGTTTTCTTTGCCAGGAAGGTGATAAAATGTATTTAACCTGAGCCCCTTGCCAAGATCAGATTTTCTCTACTAAATGTTCTCTTGCCTCATCTCTAGAGTGAAACTTGGCACCAATTTCAGCAGAGGCAGAACTGAGCCATAAAACCCACTCTCCTTTAGTACCATTCCTATGATCATACAGGTATTGAGGATACAGATCCAGATTACAAAATTGTCCCAAGAAAGCCAGAGGCTTTCATTGCTCCCTTCAGCAGTTTGAACCATGGGAATATTGGCTAAATTCTTTATGGTATACATGGCTGAAGTTGGAATGAAAAATAATTTCCTTTTGTCGTAGGAAGACCGATGAGATTGAGAGTATTGTGTTCTGTAGGCATCTGGATATGCACCTCTCTATAACCCAATTCCCCAGCACCAAATTCTGACTTCACCTGGATGAAAGAAAGGCCTGGTGGCAGAAATTGCTTCTCACTGTTCCAGAACATGGATTTGGGGCAGAAGGGAATAGTGATAGATCATTGGTAATGTTAAATCAAAGAAGGTTTACATAAATAAAGAAGTTTGTGGAAAGTCAGAAAAAAATGTATGAGAGGAGAAAACAAATTAGAAGGGTGACAGGAAAGATACTGAAATGTCAGGTTAGAAGCATCTTGCACGGTTCCAGGTGAGAGTGGTTTTCTTTATTTTGTTGAAAAAGTCAAATTACCTTTCCATGGTTAGAGGAAGAACAGACCCAGCCAACTTTCAGTCTACAGTTTTCAGCTAACTCTACTATTGATGTTTAGTTTTCTATGAAATATTGGGCAGTCTAAACATAGGTACCCTTTGTACACAAACACCAAAGGTCACCAAAAGAACCATCCTCCTCTTTATCCCACAGCATAATGTAGTCAGAAAACCATTGCTGCAGTGATCAGAGAGATATCTCTGAAACTTTTGTCTGGTGCTTTTATGACATGTGGGTCTGAGGTATGCTATATTCATGAGGAAGCAATGACAGAGAAATAGGAATAGCTGGGATATTCTTATAGGGGGAAAAAAAGAAAAAAGTAAATTATGCTGACCATGCTCTTTCCTTGGCCCTGTGGGCTACAATCAGCTCTGTTATAGTGACATCATTTACAACAAACTTGATTTAAACTGGTTGCATTAGGGCAGCTGGGAATACTATATGGCCTTTAATGTTCTTGAGCTTATTTTGCAGTGAGAGCATGATGGTTTCTGTATAGGCATTTGCTACTGAAATGGGAAATAGGTGGGCTGTTTGATGAGTCTGTCAGCTGAAACACTGGCAATTGCTACTTGGACTGCTTCAATGTAAATACAATTTTCTCAGACTTCAGTACTCTAGGTCTGAGTCTTTTTTCCTGTTAGAATATACTAATCTGTCTAATTCTTGTTATTATTTATTTTCATCACAACCAGAAGACAATCCTGACTTTTATGTTTATCCACAGCTTTTGGAAAGTGCCACCATTTTATTTTTGTTTCCACTCCCCCTTTACAGAGGTCTGGTGTGTCAGTGCTGCACCACGAGAAAAAGTGCATTTCCAAGCAAAGTCCCTGGGAAGTTTTCATTTTGTAAAGACAATAAAAGTCAAAAGTCATGCTTAATTTCTTAAATCAGATTTTCACTGTTAAATCCCACTTAAAATAATTTTGTAGTTAATAGTCACATAATCAATAGACAATGCTCCTAGTTGGATGTGTGTGTTTCTTTAGGGTTAAATTTGCTCATTTAATTTCCTCTGGCAACTTTTCTGCCTGTAGTGATCTTCAATCCAGTTTTTCTTAATGTGTAAAGGTCTGAAATCTAGTTAGTTGCTATTCAGTATTAGACTCTTATTTTATTCTGATTATGTACATACACACCTGAAAATCAGCAAGGTTTGCTTTACCTTCCAAAACTGCAGCTGCATTCCAGTGCTTTGTAAGTATGGTCAGTATGAATAAGGCATCTGGAATCTTTCTGTCACTCAAAGCTTTTTAACTCTATTTATTTGAACATCTCTCATTGACATTTCTTCTTGTCTGATGGTTTGCAAGATGTTTGTTTTCTTTTTCACAATCCCACTGTGCAATTGTGTCACTTTCCATGAAGCAAGTGTTTACTACTGTCAAATTATCTACCTGTACAGAAGGAGCAATGGGATCTGCATGCAGCATTAAAGTTCCTTTTTTGCTCCTTTCTGGCGGTAGTGGAAGCATTTAAGTCTACGAAAATTGATCTCAAAAGACTATAACAAGTCTGGCAAGTAACATTTGGGCGTTTTATAAGAACTTTAACAACATGCTTTCTAAGCACCAACAAAAATAGTAGGCACTATTAAGCAGTCACAAAAATCACTGGCCACATTTCCTGGAGAGGATCCATACTACTGACAACTCCTCACAGCTACCCTTCTGCCTCCTACTTGCCCTACTTTTGTGCTATGGAGCCACCTTATCTGAGGGAACATTTAAAGAAGCGGTTTTCACTGGAGCGAAATTCCCAGTCGCCTCATGAATCCCCTGGCACAGATCCCTCTGGAGAAACACGGTCCCCTTCCTCGCTCCCTGCAATCACCCCACACAGGGACAGATGGAGGCTGCTCCCACCTCTGGGCTGCAGCTGCAGCTCAGGAACGCTGGAGCAGAGCTGCGGAATGAGACTGAATGGCCATTCCATGCGGGGCTCTTTCCACCCAGCACACTTGTAGTACAATTAAAGGAGTGCCTCCCCTGCTCCTCCTCCCCCTCGCTCTTGTAGTATCTGAATGTGAACTTCTCCCTTGGATAAACAAACACACCCATATGTATACTTCTGGCCTTTAAGGACTTTATTCCAGTGCCTTTTGTTAGGATTTTCAGTTTTACCAGTCAGTTGCACTCACCACCGGCTGGCATTTATTTTTCACCTGTATCATGGGCGGCACATTATTTAAGACATATTTTTCAACCCACTTACCTAATTCCAGCAGAACTGGCAGAAGCTGCTTTATTAGCAGTACTTATACAACACATTTGCAATACACACTTTTAAAAATGATTTCTTTTTTGTAAGCAGTAGTATTGGCATGGGGTTCTGATTTCAGGTAAAACAATCACTGCCCACTGTAGCCCCTCAGCCAGTCAAACAGTCAAAGAAAGCAATGCAAAACAAGCCAGTCAGACATTTCCAGAGAGAATGGTGATTATAACAAACAACAATACAAGGGGAAAATGCATGGCTATTCAGAAACTGTCTTTTGGGGACTGGAGAAGAGATCTGGAGCCATTTTTCACTAGGTTCATGAGAAAATGTCAGCACACAGATGCTACTGTACTGTCAGATTGCATCTTAATTTGGCCAAAGGGGACCCAGGCAGTCACCCCTCACAGACATTTTTAAAGGCCCATTACAAATCTGATTTATTGGTTGCTAAGAGTCTTCCTGCTATAGTCTGCAGATTTTGCATGACATGGAGCTGAAATCCAGTTACAGATAAATGTCTGCTTCTCTGTATGATCTAAATCCATCTGAATTCAGTATTTCTTGGGCATCGGTCAAGCCTCCCCCGGTTTGCCCACCCCCTCTCCTCCAAATACCTTAAGGCAGTTTACTTCAGAATGAAGCAGAGCATTAACCTGTAAAAAATTGCTAATTTGTATATAACTCTCTTGCTGCCATTTAAAAAAATAATAAAAGGAAATGCCTTTTGTTCTAAAGAGGCAGGGAAAAAAATTCAGGAACAAAAGAAATGCATCTGCCCAGCAAAAGAAATGAGAAATTTCTGGGATATGTTTTAGATGTTTAGGCATGCTGGTGTTAGCAACAACCATTCAAGTAAAAATGCTAATTCGATCCTGTTCTTCAGTATTGAAAAAAAAATCTATTGGCTTTTTCCTCAAAAAAAGGAAGAAATTCCTTGCCTTCTGTGAAAAGCCAAAGATCATACGAGTGAAATGCATTTGGTATTGCTGAAGAAACACCATTCAAACTTGCTCTACTTGAACTGCCCATTGTTACAATTCAGACAATGTACAACAACAAGCACGGCTCAACTTCTAACCATGCCCGCATCACAAGGAATTAAAAGTCAACAGCTCTCCCTATTTCCATAAACTCACCTCTAAAGCTTTGATTTGCAGCTTCTCTGGCAAAAATCTACTAGCATTGGAACAATCATCTGACAATTCGTTAGAGGCATGCAGCCCGTCCTAAAGCCATGTATTTCGTGAAGGAACTATTCTAAACAAAGACAACATCAAAAGCTACATAAGGATCGCTCACAGCAAGTCCAACTCAGCCCAAGTTTGGGTTCAACATCTGTCTGAACACAGTAGAGCCTCCCATTTTGGTTTTGTTTTGTGGGATTAAACCCTATCTAATCTCTTTAAGGGACCCTGACCCATGTTCCAGCTATACCGCTTTACAAATCCAGAGAGAGAAGGAAAAAAAAAGGCAAGAAAGAGAAGGCAGCGCCTTATCCCACCTTTCCATGGCTCTCAGCCCGTCTGTCTTCGCATGATCTGCAAACCACCTGTACTGGATCCAGCCCATACTGGGGACAGAAATTATCTTCCCGGTAGATGTAGTCTCAGCTGTGCTTTGATTTTTCGGCACGATTGTCTAGAATCTTCTGCTTAAGCCAGACACAGCAACAAAAACTGCAGCTGAGCTCTTTTGTTTTCCCTCTCTCCAGGGCTGAGGCAGCGGCGCTCCCGGCGCTCCCGCTCCCTCCGCCCCCGGCAGCGCCGGAGCGCTCGGCTCCGCCGCCGGCCCCCGCAGCCACCACCTACCCCAGCCCGAGCCGCCGCCGAGATTCCTCCGTCAAGGGGCAGCTTCAGGGGGCGGTCAGGTGATCTTCCGGTTAAAAACGGAGAGGATGCTCGGGGATTGAGCGCACGGATCCGTGGTGGGATTCAAACTAGCCATTTACATTACAAAGCAGGGAGGGAAATAGGGCTCGGAGGAGATCATCAGGCATCCTTCGGCTTTCCAGCTCTGCGCTGGCAATCCACACAAGACGACTCAGCACAAAGATATGCAATTAAACTTTTCAGTGGCAATAATCATACATAGTTTGGATACCATGACACTCCTAAATATTTAAAATTAGGGGCTTATTCCTAAATAAACATTTTTTTTTTTTTTTTTTTTTTTTTAGATGCTATGCTGGTTCTGTATTCTTTTACAGATTCTTCCCAATTGTACATTTTTTTACAGTACAATATTTAAATATTTATGCTGAAGCCATATTTAATTTATCATCAGTAAATGGACCGTACTCAACTGAAAACAATTATTGGTTCTTTATTCATATTATTATATTGCAAATCAAAGTATCTTTGATATAAGAGCCATTATATTTAAAACTGACTCTCTGAATTGTAGGCTATCCTATGGCCCTGCTCCCTGGGATTACCTTGATTAAAGCAACCATACGGTGCAGGGCTTTGGAATTTAGGCTCTAAAAGACTGAAAGAATTCAGATTCTGTGAGAATCTTAGTTATTGCCAAGTAATAAGAAATACCCAAATATTGTTGCAAAAGTCAGAATTACTTGCAAACAATATATTACAAGAAAATCCTACAGGAAACAGACTGTGAGTCTTGATAAAATACTGTATTTTTAACCCCAGTTTCCATTAAAAATTTTCTATCATGTTTAATGAGACCACCATTTCACCCAAAATATTCCTATGCATTAATTGTAAAATGGTAATAAACAGGAAACACCTGCAAAACTAGGCACAAAGGGTAAAGCAGGCATCCCCATTTAATCAGTCTTTCTGAGAAACTTAATGTGTAGATGTAATGTATCATCTATTCCAGATGAAATCTAAACCCATTTTCCTATGACCATATTCTTAAAGACTCAGGTTAATACTAGAAAGCCTACTCATCCATCCACGATCCAAGCAGGCACTTCTAATACTTCCCAATGTTTCCAACTATATAACAAATAACCATTTACTCATCTTCTATTAACTGCAGATCTGTCCACAGACACCTCAGTTCCTCTGGCACTACACACAGGACGCAGATTTCCACCTTTTTCTTTCCATATTACCACTCTTATGATGTAAGGTAATTATTTCTGTAAGTACACAAAGGAGCAACTTGGATTTTTTTTTAGGATACTGAGGGAAAAGAGTCATATGAGAGTTCATGGATTAACTTCATCATACTATTAAACCTTTATTATATCTACTAGATCGATACTAACAACTCTGTCTTTCAGAGACTTAAGGTTTTTAACCCTGACACATCCTTTTCAGTAATGCTCTAGAAAGAGTGCTTCACATCATTCCTATCATTGCCAAAATTTTTGCCACAGTCCATGAGCTTTTGGCAGAAGCCAAGACTGACTCTATGGGGCTGGTAAAATTCCCATAACTATTATGTATAAATATATGAGGTATTATTTCAAACCAGTCTTCATGGGGAAAAAAATCACTGGAGTTTTGCTTTTCTACATTTCATTTAATTATATATTGAAAAAAAATGTCAGAAGCGGGACACTTGTCATGCCTAGGTAAGCATATCCTTGTAGAAAGATATCTAACAACTATTGCACACTTAACACTAGAACATGTTTAAGATGATCCCAACAATGAAGGCCATAGGAACCAACACAAACAGGAACAAAACAACTTCATCTCAGTTGTCTAAGTTTCTGGTTATAGGTGGAATTCTGGAATTCTTTTGGGCACTCTGTGTAGCCACATGTAGTTTCTCTACTAATAGATTTTCCTTTCACCCTCCTGAAGCCACAATATTGCAGGCAGAGTAGTGACATTTACTGGCTGCAATGGGCCAAATATGAGAGAGTCAGCTGAGTAAGTCACCTGGAGAGGGTAGCAGGGCCAGCCAAGCTACATGAGTCTTCAGAACTCAGAATTGCATATATATTGGTGTTTTCTAATTTGGATACTGTAAACCTTTTTATTATTGTTATAAAGTCAACATAAAACTTGTTTTTAGAAAAAAAAATAGGCCTAAACTATCACTGGTGAAAAGGCAAACAGACACAAATTACCCTGCCTGGTACTTAAGAGTAGTTACAATAGTGTGTAAATCATGGGACTGCTCAACAAAATTTCTGATGTAGTCAGCTACTGGAATGTAGTTGTGTCATTCTGCACAGGACTCCCACTGAATGGGATGAGTTTCTTGATAAGCAAGAGGATCACATCTTATGCACACTTATTAAAGTCATCAAAATGTTCACTTTAGCAAAGATGAGTACAGCAGAGCTTTTCAACAATGAAATGCTGCGGTCACCCATCTATTGCAAAGTATGACTTACAACTCTCAAAAGAAAGTAATTTCATTTCTAAGAAATAGAGCAATGATTTTAGGCTTCCAAAAAAAAAAAAAAAAATCCTTTTATAATATCTGGGCTGCCATACACATTGACAGAAACAAGACATTTAGACTTTACATGTTGATGCTGTAAGTACAGGTACATTCCAGTACACTGGAAGAAACTGGAGGCTAATCTTCCATCTAAAGGCTGTATGTATACATCCAAGTAGGTATGTAAATAATGTGTACAGACATGTATACATAGTCAATAAAACCATGTAATAAATATGGATGAAAACTTGTCTCAACTATGTAGATAACAATTATGTTTTGGAAACTGTACAGTAATATTTATCAAAATAAAAATCAGTACAAACTGATACTTTACTCAGGAAATAAATACAGGTTTTTTTAATCACTAAGTTCATCTCCTGCGATCTTTAGAGGGGAATTTGAGAGTTTCCCAGAAGAATCACTAGTTTTAAATCATATTATTTTAAAAATTAGAGCTTTAATTCAAACAACAACACAGACATAATCAAATTATTGAGGCATGACAAAAATAAATTAATGGTCTACTCTGTGATAGAAATAGTCTCAATATTTGCAATTTTAATTTCAAAACAGTAAAAAAATGCATATATCTACATAAAATAACAATAAAAATCCCTATTTTAGTTATAATAATATCAGCCTTAAGGCTGGATTTATTCCTAAAAGAAGCCATAAAAATAGATGCATCTTTTTTACAGTTCATTTATATGCAAGTCAAAAAGGTATATCCTGAAAAATGAAACCATATTCAATCAGTAAGAAAATAGATATGTCATGCATTTATAAAATCTTTTTGAATTTGTACAGCAAACAGGCACAAATGGCTTCTTTTTCCATTACTCTTCAGATGTACAATCTGCAAGTCTATGTTTCAAAATTAGTGCTAAAGGAAGAAAACAGCTATTGACTTCAGATCCTCTACATCCATATTATTGATGAGTGAAAATATCCAAGTGCATACAAGTTACACACAAAATTTATACAATGGGGCAAACCACAACAAAAATGGCATTTACAGTATTTTAATATCTTCCACCCTTAAAAATACTGTAAATTATAATCAAGAAATTTAACAATTTTAAGGTAGATTTGGTTTGGGTTTTGGCTTTACCTACAGTCTTTTGTCATCACAGGTTAAAGATTGCGAAGAAGAGAAAGAAGGCTGAGATAGAGATGTGGTCTGAATCCAGTTACATTATAAATAAGCCATTTGATGTGTGGTCTGTGGCTCGTGCTAGACAAAGCCTCTGCAGAAGGGCTTTCCATGGAATGGATTAGTTGTTATCTTTGACTTTAAAACAGACAGATAGAACTGAGAGATGATTAGCTACATTAAGAAAAATATCCTTTGGAATTCATGACCTTTCCTTGTCAAATTATGGGAGGCTACAAGAAGAAATTATGGAAACTTTCCCTTCTTTAAGAAGCAGGTGAATGATAAAAATAGAAGCAACAAAATTCCTTTGACAGTGAGCAGGAAATTCACCATCAAGTCTGCTGGAATGTCCATGCTTTTTTTCTCTTGTGGGTATGTTGCACATTGCACAGGATTGCATCCAGATTTTTTTTTATTATTTCCAGTGAGGGAGACTCCACAACTTCTCTGGGCAATCTGTTCCAGTGTTTGGTCACCTACGCAGTGAAGAAGCTCTTCCTTGTGTTCAGGTGGAACTTCCTGTGAATCAGTTTCTGCCCATTGCTCTTATCCAGTCGCTCCTCACCACGGAACAGAGCCTGGTCCATCCTGTTGACACCCTCCCTTCAGAGGAGACATACTTACAGACATTCCTAAGGTCCCTTCTCAGTCATCTCTTCTCAAGACTGAACAGGCCCAGCTCCCTCAGCTTTTACTTTCTTTATAAGAGAGATGCTCCAGCCCCGCAGTCACCTTCACAGAGCTGCCCTGGACCCTTACCAGGAGCACCAGGTCTCTCTTATACGGAGGAGCCCAGACACAGCACACCAGATGCAGCCTCACTAGGTCTCAGTAGAGAGGAAACTTATTCCCTTGTACAAAATCTGTACAGAGTTCAATTAAATTCCATAAAATTCAACTTGTAGAGGATTTGGGGAATGGAATGTACAGCTTCCAGCAAAACTTTAACAAAACTACTTTGCCAACCAGTTCTGAGACTTGTGTTTCAGAGAAGACTGAGTGTCTTCATCTAACTGCTAAACACAGTAGCCTTAATAACTTTGGCAGAAGCCAGTGGGTAGCGATGGGAAAAAAAGTCCCATAAAAATGTCTGGTTATTTTTTTGAGTATATTAATTTAACTTTCTTGGGATAGTTCAACTGTTTCTCCTTGAGCTTGTAATATTGCCTGTTCAGGCTCATGATGAGAAGGAGAAGATAATTATAGTCCTCTTCAGACAGTGAGTTCATTAAGTGTGTTATTTTGGATAAGTAAGTTTTTTAATTGGTTTCCAGTGCCTGCCAGTAGGATGGTCTATGGTAGCATGGCAGTGAGGATCTGTGCCCCTACTGCTTTCCCCTGTTGGAATTCAATACAGTTTAATTGAATTACAATAGGGGTAACCACAAGATGTCAATTACTGGTTTATTCACAGAGTTCACTCTTCTTCCAGTGGCACTTGATTGACTCAGCACACTTCTCTTATTAGAGGACCTCTTCCCCTCTTCCCAGAGAATAAGTATTGTACCAAGATGCCACATTCTTTATTAAACAGCAGCATAATCACACAACTCTTAGGGAACTGACTGCAAAAATTAAAGCTCTACCTGGTCTGAGTATAGCATGTGACCTACTTTATTTGAAGCTAGAGTTGGAATGTCTTCCTGCACCTGTGACTTTGCCCATGTGTTGATAGTTTCCCTCTCTAGAACTGGGAAGATACCATTTTTTGAATTATGCAAAACTATCTTTGTTCGATAGAAAAAAAAAAAATTGTTCTTTTGAGAAAAGTTTGGAAAGAATCTTTCTAGATTTCAAGTGTTTAAGCTATGTGAAAGAATTAAATAAAAATAAATCCTTAACCTATCTTTCTGACTGTTCCCTAGTGCTCTGTCATCCAATTTGAGACCTGAAACCATAAAGATGCCAATTTTTTTTGCTAAAAGTACTTAGTATGTTGCAAAGAAAATTACCTAAATCCATGAAGACTGGTCAAGTATTTTGCCATTTCTCCTTTTATGTTAATTATATCTTGATTAAATACAATTTTAAACAAAATAGTACTTTTGAAAGTTTGTTTTTTTCTCTGTTAAATAGCCAAGCATAGTAATAAAAATAATTTCCAAATCTGTAAATGTCAATAAAAATGCAAATTTGAAAAATCACCGTGGTTGTGTAAACATTAATATGACATGACTATGTTTTTTATTCAAATGTTATTTCACCATGATTTAAGAAGGGCTAAATTACAGAAAGAATAAGAAAACTTAAGTGTTCAGGAGGAATGGATGTAATATTAGAAAATAACAAGACTCTTGACTGAGCCTTCTCAAACTAGTATTATGGCACTTTGCTTCCAAGTTATTACCTGCTAGAGATTATTTGCTCAACTGCATGTTTGCTCAGTCCTTCTTAGTCCCTGTATATGATACAACCTCCTTCTAAAACAGTTCTTAAAATTTCTATTGCAAATTTTGGATTAAGATAATGCTAATAACAAATTAAGAAAACCAAGTTTTAAAACATTAAGTCTACTAATTTATTATATTCCTCTAATTGTAACTATAAAAATGTTCTTTATTTAATGTCATATTAAAATAAAGGAACTCAAAAAATAACGCAAAATACATTTTAGTATTCTGCTTGTATATGCTATATTAAGATACCTTGTTGAAAATGAGTCATTTTTATGGGGTTGCTATAAAACCTTTGCAAAAGAAAATGGAAGGTCTGTACTTTTTGCACAAATAGTTCAACTCCACAGCTTGATAGTTACAGAAAGGGAACACATTTGCTATTGTAACTCCTGATGGTTACTGACCAAAGACTATAATACTCCTCTGAAGTCAACAATATTTTACTGGGAAGTGGCTGATTTTAAATTTCATATGTGATTGTTCAGGTGAAACCCGACATTTGGAAATTATGACACATTTTTCCTTTCCCTCCCTCCCGCTGTGTTGTATGGGAAAAGGAGGTAAGCATTTTTCATACAATTGCTCTTCCACTCTGAAACTTAAAATGTGGGGAACTCTTTGTGTCTTCTATAGGCTAGGAGTTTAAACTGAAATTCTGGATTTTTTGTTTCCTATTAACAAAAGACAATCATTAAATTAATCAGAATACATATAAAAGAATTGTATCTTTATGTAAGTATGAGGTATGATGGCTGCAATTTTATTTATTCTTCCTTGTACTTTCAGTATTTTAACTAGATGCAATAATATTTTCTCATTAATAAGAATCTGCTATTATTATTATCAATAGTATCCACCTCTGTATTCATGCAGTATTTTAAATGTTATGTTTGCATGTTATGTGCATTTTAAAAGTCCAAAGAATTGTATCACTTAATTCCTATATTCACACATAAAACTGATAGTTTTGTATTTAAATCAATTATTGGACAAGTGTGTAAGAGACTTTTCTAGTACTATTTTGATTTTTTTTTCTTTCTAGAAGATTTTGCCTAAAAAAAGAAAGAAAGCCTCATATTCATAGTGTACATAGTAATATTCCATCTAGTCATTAATAGTCAAACACTCACACAGTGGCACATCTGACATAGGCAGCTGAGTTGGGAATTGAAACCGTAATAATTAACAATAGATTTCCTGATCTCACCATGACAAGTAAATGAAACACTCTGTGGTGTGCTTGCCCACTGGAAGAGGGAATTAACTCAGTATGAAAAGCAGAATGGAAGCATATCTCTGATTAGATCTAATGCACAAGGAATGCAACAATGAGAAGCTTGTGTCAGCAGAACACATCAAACTATTTTCTAAATATTGTGCATGAGTATGCAAAAACATGCACATTCCACATAAGAACCATAGTGAAATGCACAGGATGTACAAAACACAATCCCTACTGCAATAAGTAGATAAATAAATTAATAAATAAATAAAAATGCTGAATTTTCTTACTTACGCAAACAATTTAATCCAACATTTAAATATATTCAGTAATTTTGGCCCTATTCACTTCAAATTTCCTATTTAAACGACTCCTCTCCCTGGTCCTCCGGACCAACCTGGCGGCTCTCACACTTCAGGACCCTGGAGAGCAGCAGCGCCCCGAGCCCCGCGGGCTGCGGCACTCACAGAAACTCACAGCCCTGCGCTCTCACGTTCCATTCATACTATCCTCTCTTCTTATTCCATGTCTCTTATGACTGCTCCATATTTCCCTTCCTCTTCCTCAAATTGTCCTTTTCTCTTATAATGACATTTTCTGTTGCAGCTACTTTTTGTCTGAAACAAAATGTTCTCCCTTTCATTCTTCAAAGTGTGTTGGGTTTGTTTATTTGTTGTTGTTGTTTTATTTTGGTTTTTGTTTTCTTTTTTCTTTTTTCTTTTTTTTTTGTTTTTGTTTTTGTAAGCCTGCCTTATCTTTAAGGTTGACTATATCATCATGGGACATTCAATAAAATTATTGTATCGAGCATTATAGTTTTGTTGTTTTAATGTATACCTGCCTGGATACACTGCATTCTTTTACACTGTTTATTGTTAGAAGACTTACTTTATAGAAACCCTGAATCAGAAATTACTGTGTTTGTATAGTCATATAAAGTAGTTCAGTACAGCCATAACAATGCAGCTGCAGTCACTAATCTTCCTGCATGTATTAAACACAATTTAATATTTCAGACTCTCTTCAAAACTTGAAAGAAAAGCTAAAATTTAAAATTATAACTAAAAATCTGATTCTGCAAAAATTTACAAGGGTGAATGATCCCAGTCCATTCACTGGACCTATTCACCTGCACAAAGCCACATGGTATGTCCTTGCAGATCTGTTCCTAAATGATTCCATTAAGCCTCAGAGTTTAGATAATTGTTAGAGAGATATATATCAAGAGTTTTTCCAAGAAGTCAGTACAGACTCAATGGTGTAACTCAGTGAAATTTTTTAATTTTGGTTTCTTATGGAGAATCAAGTTTCTGCAATGGCATTATGAGAGGGAGGCAAGAAGGAAGGAAAGGAGGAATATGGCATGTGCAGAAACATGCATAGTCTGTGTGTCCTTCAGTCTCCCCGACTATGCAGGAACACAATGGCCAATTTCAAATGATTTTTATAATGCAATAGTCATCTTCAACCTATCAAGCTTTTAGAATTTCTGTGAAGATACAAAGGGGTAGGGGGAATCAGGAAGGCCTGAATAATGAGCACATTCTGGAGATCAACCACAAGATTCATAAGAGACCCTTTTTGTGGATTTGGCATCATGGAAGCATTCTTTCTTTCTAAAAGCCATGAGAGTTCAGAAAATACATTCCACATCTCTCTTTCAATGTGTGGCTTTGTAGGTTTTCTCTGCTATATGGAATTCAGAGTGCATCCTCAGCACTGGCCCCTCCATCAGAATAAGAAATAGCCTCTCTTTCTTCACGATAAACAAAAACACTCACACAATGTGCTTTGGAAGATTCAGACACATGAAAAAAAATCCTCAGAACAAAACAGTCAAACTGCTGACATGCTGTGATGGACTGTTTATAGTGGCTCCAAGGCACCTTTTACCAAAGATCCACTCTCAGGCAAAGCACTTATCAATAAACAGTAGGAAAACCAGGCGATATAAAGTGGAAGGTCTGAAGGGTAAGCCCCACATATTTGCAAGAATAAGGACATGTATCCTTTAGACAAGAATTAGTCAAAGATGCCTACAAATGCAGTTATATTCAAATACCATCAATGAATCACAGCCTTAGTGGATCACTCAGAACTCAATGTGGCTAACATATAGGTCATTACATAAACTGGCAACTGAGGATAAAAAAAAGCGTGTCTGGCAGACAAACATCATAGGTCTGAGGTGAATTTTAGACTCTACAAAGCTCATTGGGCTGAAGAAGCTCTTTCTTCAGCACAAAATCACAGGTCCTATTTCCATATGCAGTGAAAGAGGAAGGCAAACCATCCTCATTGCAAGGCAGGAGCTGTTATTATTAGAGATCCCATGCCTTCAAATTCAAAAATAGAGCAAATAATGCCACTCACTCCGTAGGCACTGACTGAATGCCAAATGGAAACCAAAACTGGTACAGTATGCTCCTAATAAATAATATTTTACTTATATAGGTATTTTTTTTCCCTAGCACAAATAAAAACCTTTTCTGTAGAAGAATCTTTGATAACTTGACTCTGATGGAAATTATAACTTATTTAACCTCCTAAAAAAGTGGGTTTTTTTTTCTGTAAGGATTCTGGAATTAAGAAGCCCCACATTTGGCAAAAGAAAGTTGACAAGTAAAGATTTTAAAGGAAATCTATGAATTCAAATGTGAGCTAAAAGTTAGAACAAGCAATAGGTAGTGAAGGTTATCAATACAAATTCCTAATGTACAACTACAGAAAAATAAGATTTCCTAAGTCTTATATCTTATGCAGTGGGAACATTAGAAACAGTTAAAATACAGAGGAAGAACTGCAGTTGCTATATGTGAAAGTCAAATATAAATACTAAATATCCAATCTTTAATGATATTTCAGGTGGAAATGTTATGATTTACAGTTATGAGTTGGGATCCCAAGCACACAGCTTTCAGTCTCCTTAGAAGGTAGGTAGCTGCAACTACTCATTTTCCAGTGTCAGGCCTGTATCCAGTTGTCAGAATCAACACCAACAGCCTAATTTCACTCTTTCTTCTACTGTGTTTTTCTGTATTCTGTGGAACACCTTCATACATGAAGAGAAACCAATTTTTGACATATATGTCAAGGTTTCTGATATCACAGTTTACCTCACTGTTCTCCACTGTCAAAAAAATTCTTGTGAACAAAGATTACACATTCCAAAATTCAGTGCATATTCATTCAGCCCTTCCAGTTTCTTATATGGAATTTGAAAAATAAGAACTAACTTTTGAGTATTGTCAAAATATTCTAGCCTAGCAAGAAAAAATACAAACAGAATATTGTATTGCAAATATCTCTATCTTGCTACTCCATTAAAATATGATACTGAATGATTTTTCATTACATTGAAAGAGTAGAACAGGAGCAACTTACATATGGCTGATCCTAAATAAGAGCTGAAACTTTGACTAGATTATAGATCTTTACTGCTGGTCTCATGTTCCCTAGAGAAGCCATAAGAGGACTTGTGGATTTTTGCCTTGCATCTGATTCCAGTGATGGTACAGGCAACAATTTTCATATGTAGAATATTAAGGGTATTTTTAACTGTGAATAGAGAAGAATAGTTATTCATCAGTATTGGGATGTACTGCAGATGCTGCATTGAGCTTTTGGAATTATTTTTCTGCTATTCAACTTTTTCACGTCATAGCAAAACATTGTATTTTACAGGTAGTCCTAGATAAGGAAGAGTTCCTTAATCAATACAATGGTCTTATTGCCAGTAGCACGGGCTATTGAGTGCTATTGGCATTTCATCACAACACCAAAAACAGATGACTGAAATGGGGACAATTCATTTCTTTTAAACCAGGCTACAGACAGATAAAGTGCATTCTGAATTGAAAACTAGATAATGAATGGCTGGTTTACTTCTCTTTTAGCAGGATGTATCACGAGAAAATTCCTTCCTGTTTAGGGCATGGTTAAAACTGCCATCCATGTATCTCATTTAATGAGGTACGTATTCCAGAGGGAAGGAAGAGAATAGTCAGAGATGAGTGATGAGCCGGACCATCACCTCTAGGAGTAGGGACAGAAAGTATCACAAGTCCTTTTTGAAAACTGTGGATCTGTACATAGAAAATATGCACATCTCATGATTCTGTGGCTATGATTTTCAAAGAATACCTGTATCCCACTGAAGAGCAGTGGAAAATCCATGAGACAAATCATAAGAAAAAAGCTCAAGTATACACTAAGAGTAAAAAATCATGTTATATAATTCTTGCTCACATTCTGAGTGGGTTTTTCTCACTTCCTTTCTTTAGAAACCTGCTTTCCTTGAAATCTGATCACCATGCATGCTTCTACTATAAAATGTATTTATATTAATAATTTAATGATAGCTGAGCCACGCAAGGTCATTTGTGTTCTGTGAGGTAGAGGTTATTTTACTAGATTTAAAAATGAAGGAATAAAAAAGCATGACATGACTCAGTAAAAAGGCTTTTTTACTTTAATATCCAAATATTCTAATCAATAACACTGTGGAATCCTTTCTCCCTGAGGAAAGAAACACATTTATAAATAAGTGTATTTAATTGGCTGTTACAATTTAGAGACAGAGTTTCTTTGCCATAATTGGTCATGTTTTCATTCCCTGACCTTAATGCCCATCTTTCTCCCTTTCTGGGGTATTATCAATAGATTAATAATTTTGAAAGCCAACCAAGCTAACAGTGGTGGTGGTGACAGTAGATTTTGGTATCTCCTTGGAACACTGAATTGTGCAGCTAGTTAAACTGATGTGAGAGATGATAAAATAATCTAATAGTCTGTAGTCTATTGTAGTTTCTGATATCTATACTCTCTCTAAAAGCAGAGAGAAATAAAAACATATTCCTGTCAGAATACACAAAATAGTCTCAGGAAATGTCTCAGGAAAGAGTTAAAAGTCTGTGTAAACAACAACAATCTATCAAGTGAGATGACTATATCTTTAGATACCCAAATCTCAAAGCAGAACACCTAAGCCCCAACAGTCCAATAACTGAAGTACAGATAGCGTAAAAAAGAGGACACCCCCTCCTCCCATCAAATGAATTCAGATGGTGGGATTGCAATTACTAATTCCAAAATTAAACAATACAAAGAAATGAAGTAGACATTTGGGCCTTGGTTTGGAAATGTACAGCAGAACAGACAACAGTATTAGGCATGCCTGGAAATAACATAGCTGACATAATTAAAACAGAAAAAAAAATTAAAGAAATAAAAAAAACTCATGTACCATGGAACTTATGCTTCAGCAAGTATGAGATCAATGGATTATATAGCTTTCAGAGGCTTTCATTTACAGTTAAATCCAAACTGAAGCACCAGAGCATTAAAGCCAGAAAAATCTGAAGGTCAGCATTTTTTTCAATGAACAAAGTATTAAAAGTACTCTCTAAGTGAGCACTTCTTTTGTTACATAAAACCTTGTTCACTGAACCGATTTCCTGTTAGTAGACTGAACCATGGATTAGGTACATTTGATTTGAAGAATGTCACTAATGAAACAAATCATCAGGAAAGGAAAGAGAATTTTAAAGTGTGCTTAGCACACTGCAGGGTCAGAGTGACGAGGTTTTGCAGAACAGGGTGGAAACTCAATGGAAAGAAATAAGGGAAACGTATGAGTGTATAAAAAGGGATTTATGATGTGGCTTTAGAAGGCTGAACCTTCTGAAAGAGGTACTTGGAACTGAGGCAGCTGATGAAATATAAATGTCAACAACTAGCTTAATGCAAGTGAAACATTTGTAGTACAAAGTTATAAAGAAGTGTGTCTGTAGTTGAAGTTGGCCTGGGTTAATGGATGCTGTATGTTCTTACAATTTGGATCAAACAATTGCTAGTCAGACTTCCCGGCTTGCACCAACAATGTTATCACTAAAATGGTGTAATTTTAAGCAAATCATGACTGCAATGCCTCAGTTTGCCTGTTTATGAAACCAGAATGGCATTTAACTGTACTGTGGGGCTTAATTATGCTCATAAGGTACAGGGGATCATTGTAGAACACATATGCATGTGAATTTTTATGAGCACAACATCTGTACCAAGAGTTCTTTGAATAATAAAGATATGTAATCTGCAGGATTGGAGGTGTAAAGATGGTGCTTTTTTCCATCATTGTATAGTAAATTACATGTAATTAGAAGAAGTAAAACTAAGATAAAATGGGACAACTTTATAATTGTGCTGAGAATCCAACACTCATCATCCCACATGTAAAAATCTATAACATTTTAGGGCATTTTTATGATATTTATCTGAAAGATAGTCAAGGTTATGCATCAAAATCTAAAAGTCCATAGTTCATAATGGTACCACAGACACAAACCATGACTGGATCCTTGTTCCTATGCCAAATTATAGCTTTAATTATGACAGTTACATTACCATCAGGACAAAACAGTTCAGCAAACTATTTCACTATTTACCATAAAAACTTCAAAACATTGTTAAATATATCCTTTTCTGGATACCGTCATGCTGAAGAGTCAACTGAATCCTCAGCACCTTTCTAAATGTCCTTGCCTCTTCAGATAGTGAGAAATTTGCATGTAGGGTGCCTTTAACTTACCAAACAGCCCCAATTCAGTTCTAGTATCTTTCTTTTTTATTTTTTTTCTTTTAGTTTGGGTTACTTTGTGGGGTTTGTTTTGTGGGGATTTTTTGGTTGGGGTTTTCTTTGTTTTCTTGCTGTTGCTGTAGGAGGATTCTACGTTTTAGTTAGGCTTTCAATCTTAAGACAATATTCCTGTATGGCAGAAATCAGATATAAATCTATATCCTCCTACATTAAGAAATTACATTCTCTGATAAAAAAAAAAAAATTGTTAACACACATTTAAGACTCTCCCTACTGTCTCTTACAGAGCATCACTTCAGAAAAATTAAACCTTCTGAAAAGCATAAAATAAAGAATTACAGTACATGACAGCTCAGTCTAACTCACTTCAATTTTACCTCTGCAAAAGCCACTGGGAATATCTGTGACAGCCCATCTCCAAAAGCAGTGCATGACAGGGCAGAATGGTAAAATATAGAGTGAATTAATGGAAAGAAAAAGTGTTTTGGTGAAGAAAGCAAAGTGCTTTTTCCATGATTCTTTTATATTATCTGCAAAACTAGAATGCAAAATTAAATATGGCAGGCCATGGATTAGAAAGGGAAGAGCTAAGGTTAATTTTATATTTCCTCATTTCCCACAGTCTAAATTTGACAGGTCAAAGCAGTAGCGGTTAGCTTGTGAATCAGGCTACAGAGGGAAATTTATAGATGTGTAGGTAACTAATGTATTTCAATTAATATGTTGGACTAATTTCCATAAAACTTAATTTTGTTTTTGTGAAGATCTGTGAATGCTAAAATATAAAAGCAAACCCATTTTTGTACAAGATTTGAAGCTGATTTAGGTGGATATAGCTGTTGCAGAAGTTGAAAGCTGAGTAACTGTTGCAATTAGGCAGAAGGAAGTTGTTTTTTTTTTCCTCTCCTGACTACATTACTACAGCAGAAGAGTAATCATCGTTCCCATTATGCTTATAATTCCCATCACTGGATGCTGGAGTTACTAAGATACTAAGAGAGATGGATTGTTAGTTTTTCTCAAACCTAAATAGCATCAGTCTCTGTGTGTTACACTGCTTCTAAGTACAAGAAAGAAGGCAGATGTTTTACAGATCTCTAGTTTTGAAAGAGTATGTACAGGGCCAAAATTTCCTGACCTCAGGCTCCTTGCAGGGGGCTCTTAAGGGTCAGCATGAAGCCTGGATGGTGAAGGAGTGTGCTGGGTTGCTGGTTCTTTGTGAAAGAACATGCCTGGTCCCTGAACACGGGAAAATGATTTGCTTATTGTTTAAGCTATAACCTGAGCTGGAAATTATGGAGCAGTGAAATACATAAATGTTACTTGATTTCCCCCCACCCCTTGTGTTCATGACTGAAACGCTTTGTTTCTTTTCCATGATTTTATATGCCTGCCCTTGGCCATCCCTAGATCATTGAACTTACCTTCTAAATTGCAGCTAAAAAAAAAAAATATAAATAAAAAATCATCAGACATAATATAGACAGAGGTTGGAAAAGAAAGTTCTGGACAAAATTTAAAATAAATGGGCAAGATGTATAGCATTTACGTAGCAAAAAATTCCTATATTTTATGAGAGCTATCTCAAAATGCTTCATCCTATTAGTTTTTTACCTATAGAAGGCACATAGTTCAGAAGTACTGTATTCTTGAAAGAAGAGATAAAAAACTACAGAAAAATGTATTGGGGTGGATAGATGTGTTCTCACTATTGTCAGTTTCTGGTGTCATGAAAGGAAATGGGGCAGATTCAGATGGAGACAGTTTTTCTGAGAAAATTGTTTTTACCATAATAACAACCAGTTAAGGTTTGTCTTTTAGAAAGTCAGCTCCGAGTTCACTCCCAACTTTTGCTGGATTTGGAGGAAAGATTATTTAGAATAAATAACATTGTGCAAATTGAAACACGGGATCTATGCTTTAAAATCCATTCAACTTAAGATGGAAAACAGCAAATAATTAAGGGCCTCATGAATTAAAGACAAAATTAGATGTCTATACACACTCAAGAGAGAGCATACTATTGGAAGAAGTACCTAGCCCACAGGCATTTTAGAAGAAGAAATTAAAGTATTTGAGTTTATCTAAAGAGGTCTTCAATCACAGTATTTGGGTTGCTATATTCAGCAAACTGCAACTTGATTTGAAATGGAAATATATATCTTTAGAGTAAAAGGAGTGTGCAGATGGTCTTGGATGACTGAGAAACAAAATGAGTACTAGCACAAAATGAGCACAAACTGTTCATTTTATGAGTTGTCATGGAGAGAATTATGAATGGAAAATATTCTTACACACTAATGAAGGCAGGAGAGCCCTGAAAGCTGCATTAATTATACTGTAACTGCATTACTTCAGTATGGACAATTTGTTGTACAGTATTTCTTATTTCAAGTGCTGACAAACTACTGTGTAAAATTTCATGCAAACACATCAGTTTTCTGAAGAGCAAAACAGAACATTTAGATTTGAAAGAAGAAACTGGCTACATGGAAAAAAGTTTGCCCATTCAGCAAAAGTGAATATGCCAAACCTGAGAAAAGGTAAGAAAGGAAAGAAGTCTCCAGGGCAAGAGACTAAATCACAAACAGAAATCTCTGTGTTTCTTTCGGTAAAGACAGAGGTGCACAGGTGATGCAGAGTAAGTTAACAAATACAAGTATTGATAAGAATGACCAACTGATTGTAGTTTGGGAGGTTAGGAGAACTAGCAGTTCAGGTATGATGCCAGTATATTTCTGATTGATGAGGGTTCCGTGATTGACCAAATTGCTAAAGGTTTTACAAGGTAAATTTGTTCATTTAATAGTTTATCTGGTAGAAAGGAAGATTGTCAAACAATACGTCACATTTCCAAATTTATCACCAGAGGGCTTGCAGTAGAGGACTTGGGAATGGGATTTTCTAATTCCTTCCATAACTAGGAAGGCAAATGCCACAGGAAACCAACTTTTGAAGTGCTTTGTTACCTACTTACTGCAACAAAAAGGGAAAAATTACCTATTTAAGTACTTGAGATACCATTTAAAATCAGACACCTTCAGGATCCATTAAGATTAGTAGGAACAGATGATGTAAAATTGAATGTAGCAGCTTATGCTGGAGACAATGCTGAAGTTAAGGAAAACAAAAAAGAACCAAACCAACATTGCATTTGTCACCTAAGTTGGTGTGAGTACCAAAATCACACTTTTACTGGTCTTGCACATCTCAAGATGCCCCTCACCTTCCGTCACTGTGTTGGCAGGACAGTAGGAGCACAGGGAAAAAAAAGCCTGATTCTCATTTGATAACAAAAATACACCAGTTGGGATGCAGCATAATGCTGGTTCCAGAGGCAGCTCCCACATGTAAGGTGATTTTCAGATTTTGAGATAATTCTGTTTAAAGCAAATTCCTTTCAGATTGCCACAGCCTATAGTCATAATTTGATGGATACACAAAGAAAAACTCAGCATCTACTTTATTGAATGATACTGTCATCAAGAGTGCTGTGAAAACAGGTGTGTATATTGGGGACATGCACTTTTTCTTTAATAGAATCAATTCACTGAGAGGTTTGGTGCTTCAAAACTAGTGTAACATAAAATATAGTGTTATTTCTGAATAAGGAATAATGCTTGAGTTTCTTACTCTCCAAGCACCTCCAGAAGCAGCTTATTTCTCTAGATAACCTCGAATGAAGCCATATACATCATAAAATTAAAATTCATGCCCCATGATTATCTTTCTGCATCATTTTCTTCAGCTATTTTATTCAGTCTGAATAAAATCCAGTATTTGCTTTCTTTCTCACCCTGTATATGAGAGGTTGTTACTTGCAGTGGCTGCATCAAAAGAGAAATGAGAATTCTTAGATGCATGCATGTGGTACACAGAAAATACAGCATTAATTTAATCTCAATATTTGTAAAACCTTTCTCAATGACTAAAGAAACTTTTTCTATTTCTTTTGTCAGTCCATAGTTTTCATGGCAAGTAGCCAGCCAGCAAGAAGCTGTGGCTTTTACTGGTTAAACACATCAGGAGAAGATTTTTTATTTATGTTTATATTTGCAATAAATCCCCATTTTGTGATATGAAAAAATAAAAAAAAAATTGATTCTAGCAAATGTAAAATGTTTAAAATTGTTGTATATTCAAATGCAAAAATATAGGTATTTGTGAGGTAACTAAAGGACTGATTTTGAAAGTTCTCCTTTACTATATTTCACACCACAAAATTATATCTCTTTTTTGTAGGTTTTTTTAAAATTCATTATTTTTAGGAATTTACATAAAATTTCCAATTTTTTTTTTTATAAAGTGCTTTAAAACATACTTTCTTATATTTAATTGCCAGTCTTCCTAGGTCACCTTGGATTTGTGGCTCATTGGAGGAAGGAAGCAGGTGTTTTGGCCTTACATTTGGTTATTTTTTTAAAACCCAGGAGTCTATGAGTGAGGCTCTCTCACCCACTGCCTGATCAAGGTCTCTTCAGCTGTTTTCTGAGGGGTTGAGCAGGAATGCTTTCCACTGACCTTAGCTGACACTTTGGATGTTCAGTTTTGGTTACAAAAGCAAAATTAAGCATTCATTGCCTTTTTGTTTCCTTGTTTATTTTGCATTTTTTTGTTTTGTTTCTTTTTGAAAATGTGCCTAGTAATTCATACCATCACATAATGAACAAAACCCAAAAGAGTTGCACAGTTCCTCACAAGGTTCCCCCAAACTGGATCCTATCTGGTCCAAGAGCTGCTTGGCATAAAGTGGAAGTGCACCTCAGCTTCCATGCCAAGTCTATAAAGTTCATGATCTCTTCATGTTGCAAATCCACATGAGTGGCAATGACTGATTACCTTGCATGATTTTAATTTAAAAGCAATAACTGAGAATAAAGAATTGAGATTTAATTTTTGCTCGATATCTTTGCTAACAAATGTAGAAGCCTCCTCTCTAGGCAATTTTTTCTAGAAAAATAAACTGATAAGGTTTACAGACACTGACATTCTTTAAATAAAAAGCATTACAGTAATAATAGTACATTACAATATGATGACTCTATCCACATTACTCTTCCATTTTTTTTTAGGGGACCTGCACTTTATTCAATTATTTTCACTTACTTAGCTCCAACAAAGACCAATTTCCAGAATGCAAATTAATGTCTAAACCCAATATCCCGCAACTTAAAATTCTGAGGAATATTTCAGGTAGAAACAACTGCATTCTGATCTTAGCTTTCGTACAGAATGTACTACATGACAGTAGCAAAGTCAAGTAAATTCTGGACATCTGTTTCTCTCTTAGTGTGAATAGTCCTTACTTTTTGTGATAATTAATCAAGTTACATGTTCCTTTTTTTTCTTGTAACATCACCACCAATCTGAGGTCACCTCAAAAACAAAGTATTTTTTCTCCAGTGTATTTAACTGAAGAAAAATCTCACTTTTATACATAGGTTTCTAAATGTGATACTTTGGAATAAAAAAGCTGCAATATTTAGTTTCAAAGAAGTTGAAAGGAGATATTTCCTTTCTCTCTCTGTAATTCATCTAAGAGCTTAAAGCAAAGATCACATGGAGTTTAATCCCTGAACTGCATTTTTCAGGAAACATACTATATTTCAGAAAAAAGTCACCAATAGCTAAGCCTGTTACTATCACTGCCTTAACATTGCCTTGTGTTATGGATGTGCACATTTAAGTGAAAAAGAAGGAAATAAAAAGATTTTGTGCTCTTACAGTTTTATGCCTATACTTGGAGATTTGTGTATTTTTCTAAGGCACAAATTTTAAAAATACATATTTTAATGCAATCTACAATTTTTGAAAATACGTATTTTAAAAACCAGAAACTCTTAAACTATAGTATGCAGGAAATTATAAGCAAAAGTAATACCTAACTGCTCTGAACTGCTCTCTTCAGTCACAGATTTGTTTCATTTTGTTCACAAAATCCATTGTTTCTGAGAAGTGTTCTAATTAACAGCTTAGCCACAGTTAGAAAATACTTTCCCTGCCAGTTGCTTTTCTCTGGAACAAGACAGATAAGGAAATAAATAGGTTTGCCCTTCCAGAAATGCAGTTAACCCTTTTAAGTCAGCTGATCCATTCCAAAGCAATTTCCCTTGATATTGTTAGTACTTTATCCAACAAAAGAAAAACAAATCAAATTCACTTGAACATTAATATAGGTTTCCTTCTAGTTACCATTCTAATTAATCACACAGTCAATAATGAAATATTTCTAACCTTGTTTGTAACAAAATATAGATCTAGATACACTACTTCAATGGGAATATTTCTCTGCTCAGTAAAATTTAAAATAGATTTGCAAAAAGTCAAGCTAATGGGAACATTTCAAAGCAGTCCTGTTTCCATGTGAGAAGTGTAACTATGCCTAAACTGCTGTTCCTTTCAACATTATTGTATAGTGTCAAGTGATTTATACAGTGAAAGATAATCACTCTATAAATACATGAAAGATAATTTAGGATGCATTTGCAGTAGGAAAAAATCTTTGCAACCGTGCCCACATACTGGTCTAGCTCCTGAAATCTTGCTCTTTGATTTATTCCTATTGTTTCACATGGAGAAAGGGACAGGAGTTTATGTCAGTGCAGAGCAAATTTGCCATGCCTTCATCCTGTCCCTCTTCCTCCATTCATTGTGCTAGTTCAAGGTGCTGTCCAAGATCTGTCCCAAAGCTGACCAAGGTACTTTTACAGGAAAAATCCTGTCCCACAACCAGTTCCCAAGCTTGCTTACAACCCACACAATCCCCATGACAGCACAAAGGAGTAGGTGCTCTTTAAGATCTGACTACTCTGAACTTAAATATAGTTGGTTCATCTACATCCAGAAGAATCTATTCTGTATTGCAGCAGCCTGTCCATAAAGTTTTCTTTGAATTTCACAGACACCTGCTAAGCAGGATGCTTTTCTTGCTTCATTATTACCCTGAATATTACAGATTTACTTCAAAGGCTGGACTTTGGGTGGCTTATCACAACCCTTTGCACCAGCAGTTCAAGAAGTCTTCAATCCCACTCGCAGTCCATTTCTCTAACCCATACTTTTTCAGTTAGTCTATGAGGATAATAGGGGAGACAGTGCTGAAAACCTTGCCAAAGTCAAGATGTACATCATCTCCTGCTCTCCTCTCATTCACCATGCTAGTTATTTTACTGCACAAAGGCATGATCAGGCCTGATTTCTGCTTCATAAATTCACACTGATTATCTCCAATCACCTTCTTGTCCTTAGTGCATTTAGTAATGGCTGCCAAGATTTTTCACTCCAACCCCTTCTCAAGGACTAAAGTGAGGCAGGCACACCTGCAGTTCCCTGCATCCTCCTCTGTTCTCTTCTTAGATATAGAAGTAATATTTGCTTTCCTGCAGTCCTCAGGAACCTTTCCAGACAGCTGTGACCTTTCAAATACAACCAGCAGCAGCCCTGTGGTGACTGGCCAGCTCCCTCAGTACTAATGGGCAAAAACCTTCAGGCATGCACTCATACTTCTGTATGTCCTATCCTGCCCTACCTGTTTGTGTTCCCTTATCTGGTCCTTCTTCACTAAGGGTAATTCTTCCTTTCTCCAGACTTTTCCTACTGGCTTCAGGGACCTGGAATTGCTGAAAGCCAGTCTTACCAGTACAGACCAAAGCAAAGAAGACACTGGGCACCTCATCCTTTTCCACATCCTTCATCACCAGGTACTCTGCTCATTTCAGCATCAGGAACACATTTGCCCTGTTTTTGTTTCTTCTACAGATATACCTGCAGAAGCCTTCTTATTGCCCATCATGTTCCCTACAGGATTCAAATCTAGAAAGGCTTTGACATTTCTAACCCTGCATATTTGTACAGTGTTTCTATATTCCTCCCAGATCATGTGTCCCTGCTTTCACCAGTAAATACTGGTTTTGATGCAAACTAAGGTTACTTGCAGACTTACAGTTATTTTTTGTGTGTATATAAACTTTAATTCTATTTAGGACTTTAATACATTTTTTTTTCCTGATGTTGAAACCACTGTTTTGAAATCCACTCTCTTGGACAGTTATACATTTCTAAAAAATAATAATTGCAGAATTCATAACTCATTATAATTACCAAGTTAATTCTGACTACAAAGCAAAATGCCTCATTGCCAAATCATGGTTTTCCTTCATCCAATTGAATCATTTGATTAGGCATTCTGTTCCATATTTCCCTAATGGTTTTAATTTTTTCCTCTGGAGACTGAATTTTTAGTCTTGTTTTTCAGATGAATGTCATAGCTGATAAAGAATCAAGTTACTTCTAGCTTGTTCACAGATAATGATAATAAAATGGGGAAACATCAAGGATGATTTATTATACCACATTGAGCAGTGAAGGAAAAAAAATGTCAGTTGTTCTTCGTTTTATTTAAATGAATGTGATAATGTCCTCCTTCTCCATCTTTTCCAAAGTAGTGTTTATTTGCATCTGATTTCTCAGCAATACTACATCATATAAAGGGAAAAAAAGACATTTCTGAAAGCACAGTTGATAGACTGAGTATGTACTGGTGTTTGCAACTTAACTGTCTTAAACCCCTTCCTTGCTATATTTCTAGATACAATTGATGCTCCTCTTCAAGCACCTTTTAAAATGTGATGTACGCTGTTAGGAGAAATTAAATTGCTGGGGACCGAAAAGCAGTAACAGCATGTGTCAGCAGGAGAGATGTAACTCTGCAGGGAGCTGTGCACCTCTGCCCTGTCTGGTGCATTGCTTTGGGTACCAACTTCTACTGTGATTCCCCATGGTTTCCACAGC
The DNA here is from genome assembly GCA_013398275.1 of Promerops cafer. Lineage (NCBI taxonomy): Eukaryota > Metazoa > Chordata > Aves > Passeriformes > Nectariniidae > Promerops > Promerops cafer. Next base: position 416,262 of record VZSE01005046.1, read on the forward strand.
AAAAGTGTTCAGGATTTCCACTGACTGCAGTGTAAAGTGTCTGCATCCACACTTTCCCCCCATGTTTGTGCAGTCCTTTGCTGGACTGACCAAGCGATACTGGCTTCTGGTCTAGTTGTTGCACAGAAAGGGAATAGGATCCAGATCCCTTTCTCATACCTGCAACATCTCTGTAGGTCTTGGAATAGTTTTTTTATAAAAGCCAAAACAATCCTCCAAAATGAATATCATTTTCCTTACTAAATTCAGCCAATGTGAATTAGCTGTATAAAAATACTTTCACAGTAGATCAGAAGGCATTTATTTCTGTTCTTACACATTATAGTGAAAAAGAAATAAAATATTGGGTAAATAACAACTTTTTTCTTTATTTTTTACAGAGAAGTAGATTTCCAGTGACATATGGGACCCATTTCTATTTTTGCTGCTTTGCAGATACTGCAATGACCTCTAAGGCAAACCCACCTCCTGTTTAGCTGAATCTGAAGATGGCTCTTCCTGTCCTGTCATCCAGAAATACCAGTTGTGGAAGGAAACTGGTTGTGTTAGTCCTTGAAGATGCCTTGATAATAAGCACAAGATTAATGGTACGGGGGAGAAAAAGGAACATCTGACAGGTTTATAGGTCGGTCCCTCAAAGTGTGGCCAGTGTGGCCAGATCTGCTGCTACATGGCATGGTGGTGGCTATGAATGACATTCGTGTTTCTGTGTGAGCTGCATCCCTCTTTTCTCATGCTTCCAACAGACTTCTGGAGAATGAATAGGAAGCAGGAGAGGAGACTTTACCTTTTGCCAAGCTTGGAAGCTCTCTTTGCCTGAATTGTCATTGGTGTAATAGGACATCAAGAACTTACAATTAGGATGACAGTCTATTGTCTGTTTTTAGGAGACAAAGTGGCAGAAACTGCCAAGAGTGATTCCCTTGTGTGCCTGTGTGTGTAAGGTGAGAAAAAAGGGAGCCTGGAATAAAAGCTTTATTTAGAAGCAGCATGTAAGCTGCTTGCAGGCTCATTGCTACTGGGATCTTTTGTACTGAGGGATTTTAAAAGGAAATTTAATTCAATTTTAAAAAATAAAATTCATCCACATTCTCAAGCCTGAGATTAATTTATGAGTGGAGACAATGAATTGCATGCTTCCCAGAAGAGGCCATGTTGTTTTGTCATGGATTAGAACAACACAAACTCCTCACAATCTAAGTGATTCTAAGACTGAATGCTTCCTAGTGGAATTTCAGAATATATTTACAGAAAACATAAATAAATTGCCATATTTAGTGTTTCCTAATAACTTGCAAAAACCTTTCAGTGAAAATTTCACCCACAATGTTGAGCTGATTACCCACAGTTTATCTATCAATGACAAAGATAAATATTTCAGAGACTCTGCAATGGCATGAATATGATTTTTGACTGGTCAAGTCAAACAGTTCTCAATTAACAAGACTTTAACTGCAAACAGTGGGAATCAGTAGGAAAAATGCTTGCATGATCAGGACCAATCTCTGGGCTCTAATTCAGATTAAGGAAATTTTGAAGTTGCTTTAGTCTCTGAAAAGGCAAGAATTCAGATCTTATAATCATTTTTGAATACTGCCCCTCACTTTTTAAGTTTTAAAAGTGATGACAAAACTATATTGATGAATCTCATCAAATAGAACAGACAATTTAAAGGAATATTAAGGGGTAGATCTTACCTGTTTCACATTAAGGAACACTTTTACTTCACAGAAATTGGTATGTCAATTTTCAGACTAGATGGGGCTATAATTTTGTCTTATTTTAGCAGCAGAAATGATAGATGTCAAATATAACCTAATCATCTAGTCTGCCTTACAAAAAGAGACAAGAATGTCCACAGGGCAATGTTTTACACTTAGCTTTTGTACTTAGGGGGGATTAGCCTCCAGCATCACCTATCTTTCTGCCTACTGTTAGGAAATCCTAGGCAACTATCTCAGATTTATATGCTTAGCAGTACCTTACTTGTGAACATTTTTAATGCACCTCAGGAAAGAAAGATATCTGCAGATAATTGGCTGAAAAAGCTGAAGCTTTTTTTTTTTTTTTAATTCTTTGTCTGTATTTTTTTGTTGTTGTTTTTTTGGTTGTTTTTTTTACAAATTTCCTTGTCCATATGCATAATTTAGGGAACTCAGAGCATCAGTGTTTCCTAAAAATGAGCGCATCAGGGGACTGAAAAGGAACCTTTGTTCCTCATACTTACAAAAGTACAACAGATGTACTCTCATATGCTTGCAGAGATACACGGAGACTTATAAAAATGCTAGTTACTTAACACCCAAGGTTTCCATACATGAAACCCTATTAGGTGTTTGACAATTTATTGAATGCTCAAATATCACCACAATTGCTTTTAAATATGTTTGAAAATCTGGACTGTTCAAAAGTCATGGATTGCACAGCCATCTACATCTCTCGTGTGTGTTTACACATCCTCTAGCACCAAAGCAATTGAATGATCAATGAAAGACAACAGTAAGGTCTGACGTCACTGGAACTAATAAAACATAATTCATTATAGAAGTGTCTTGTGACTGATTGACCTTGATGTCCAACTGAAACATTTATAAATCTGTGGAAATTGAATTATTTAATTAATTAGACTCCTCTACTTCTGTCACATTCAGTTAAAATGCACCAAGTTCAAAAGTTTTTGAAGGGAACCCAATGACACAGACACATGCAGGCAGGGGGGATCTGTGATCCTTGCCTTCTGTACAAATAATGCTACAAAGAAAAATCTCTTCTATGCTGGAAGAAACTTTGAGCCATTCAACCTAAAGCTCTAATTGATCATCATCCAGTCTCATTCAATTTGTTTCAGTCTTATTCAACTGGTTCAACACCAATGACCTGGATGAAGGGATAGAATGCACTCAGAGCAAGTTTGTTGATGATATGAAACTGGGGTGAGTCCCTGACACACCTGAAGGCTCTGCTGCCACTTTGAGAGACCTGGACTGGCTGGAGAGTTGGGTGGGGAGAATAATGAGGTTCAACAAGGGCAAGTGAAGGGTCTGGCACCTGGGGAGGAATAACCCCAAGTACCAGGGAAAACTGTGGCCAGCAAGTCGAGGGTGGTGATCCTGGCCCTCTACTCTGCCCTAGTGAGTCCACATCCAAAGTATTGTGTTCAATTCTGGTCTCCACAGTTCAAGAAAGACAAGGAGCTACTGGAGTGGGTCCAGTGGAGGGCCACAAAGTCGATTAGGAATCTGGAACATCTCTCTTATGAGGAGATACTGTGGATCTGGGCCTGTTTTTCTGGAGAAGACATTCATGCATATAAATACCTCAAAGTGACAAGGGGATTGTGCCAGACTGTTTCCAGTGGTGCCCAGAAGCAGGGAAAGGAACAGTGGCTGTAAACTTAAACACAAGAAATTACACCTCAGCATGAGGAAGGACCTCTTTACACTGAGGGTGGCAGAGCACTGCAACGGGTTGCCCACAGTGGTTGTAGATTCTCCCTCTTTGGAGACTTTCCAAACCCACTTGGACGAGTTCCTGTGTCACCTGCTCTGGGTGACCCTGCCTTGGCAAGAGATTGGACTGGATGATCTCCAGAGGTGATTCCATGATCACAAAAGAGTGAGCATACAATAAATATATCTAAAATATGACATTTCACCTTTCTTTTCTCCAGGTAAAGGTTATAACGGAACAGTGTGGAGCTTTGGGCAGGTGTGAGGGGACACCAATGGAAATGGACATGCAAAAGCAAAAATAAGACCACAGCTGCAGAAGTGGCCTTCTGTGAGACTCCTACAAACAATAGCATTATTTACTTTGTCTGTAGCAGTTATGTCAACTTAAACAATAACAAAAGAAAAAATTCATCAGGAGACAAAGAAATGTAAACACATGGCTTGAAATATATATATATTTATCCTATTGGGGAAAATATTTTCCACGTTTTTTCACATACAAAGTAAAAAAAAAAAAAAAAAAAAAAAAGACTGTTCCAACAATAAAAAATGTTTAAGTGACAAATTTCTGATGTGATCTCTTACAGCTGAAGAATTACTGTGTTTGGCCATATAAACTGAAGAAAGGTGATGTCAAGTTCAAATGAATTTAGAAACGGCTGATATAAGAGATGTCTAAATCCTCTGTCAGAAATACTCTGGGAGTATCTCTAAAGAGTCTTCATAGCAGTGTATGGGTACTGAGAACATCAGAAGTCTCCTCACTCAGCTCCCCTGAACATTTCCAGGTACTAAAGCTGTCTCTGAGGTACACAGCATGGTAACCATGCAGCCTATTCCCCTGCTCAGTTAAAATACAGCAAATATTCCATCAACAGGTCTTAGAAAAACAATTCCTTTCTCAGTGCTTTTCAGGTCAAGCACTAAAACCAATCACTGGTGATCCACGGGGTATCATTCTGTGCCTTTTTCAAATAGGCATAACAGGTAATATCTGGCCACAGAAATCCCCGAAGTAGAATTGTGAGAGAGAAACTGATGTGCAAGTGATGGGCAGTAGCCAAGCTGTATGGGAATGCTTCTCAGTATCCACTGTGTCTGTCTTATCATTGTTACTGGGTCCTGCAGATCTATCTCAATTACCATCTCAGCTGTAGCAAGTTGATAAAGTGATACATTAATGGGTAAGATGGAATTCTGATAGCAAGGGTACAAGAGGGCAACAAACCTCCAAATAAACACAGACACAAAGGACAGACAATTAAATCCAAGGTCTGTTAGGAACTTCACCAACAAATCAGAATAAAAAAACGTAAGAAGACTGTGCACTGAAAGAAGGATCTCAGAAATGAGGCTAAATAAAATAAATTCTAGTCTCTTTCTCTCTCTCACTCTCTCTTTTCTTTTTTCACCTCACCCCCCTTATTTTTAATTTAAAAAGAAAGATGTAAGAATTCCTGGAGTAATCCATTGTAAAGATCAGTAGCCTCTGTTGTGGTCTAGAAACTCTACCCCTTTTTAGTGAGCCCTGATCACTTGGACATCTAGCCAAGCACATCCAGGGATTTCTGATTTGTACCAGGGCACCAACACAACCCTATCCAACACAAATGAGATTTTGCTCCATTTTTCCTTCTATCCTCCTGACTACCTACCTTTTTTCCTCTCTGCCCATCTCTCAATTTCACAGTGACCCTGAGGCTCACTGCACTTCACAGCACCGGCACAACAGGCTGCAGCAGCTCCTGCTGAGAAGGAAACAACTTGCCTGGTGGTGCCTTAAGCTGTGAAATAATCGAAAATAAAAAGAGGTGTTGTAGAGGACAGACTGCAGTAGTTGTTGACTACAACTGTGGGTACCACATTAGGGTGCCTGTTTGTGGCTGTCATAGCCATTTACACTGAGAAGATATTCTGCTCTTACTACTATGAGTTGCTTTGACAAAATTGGAAAAGTAGCCATTATTCACACATGCCCACTCAAAATTCAGAGAAAGTATTATTCTATTCAGACTTCTGTATGTATATGTCTAAAATAGCAACTCTAACCAACATTTTCAGTCTGAAAAAGAGATTTATATAATTTTTGCATTAATTTATTTTGCTTTTGCATTTTGATTTTGATTTGCACTTTTTCCCTTTCATTCTACATAGCTTTGGCATGGGACTAAATTGTCTAAGATCTCTGTACTTAAACACAGAAACTATTGAAATGTCAAAATTCACATGGAGTAGGGCCAAACTCTTAGCATATTGATATATTGAAATATTTCTATTATCCTGGGTAGAGTTACATTACAGATCTGGTCAATGCAGTCTAAATAAATTTTACTGTCATATTGGCTTTTTTTTTTCTGCATTCAAACAAATTGAAATAAATTCTACTATCAGCTAAGAAATTGGTCAGCATTATACAGATAAGAAAATACAGCCCCTCATCTTTCAGAGGTGATTCAATGCAATGCTCTTTAAAAATAAAATGCAGTAAGTATTTATATAACTCCCTCAATCATCAGACAAGTTCTGTTTTTCTACTTATGTTCATGGAAATATGGGTGACTTTCAAGTTGGCTTGTGGGGTGTAAATGAAAACAATGTAAGATAAGAAGAGTTCAAAATGGTGTAGAAGGAAAAGGATCAAATAACCTGGTAGCAAACACCTACTTGGCTCTATGGATTTTGTTGCCAGCCAGCTTTGCTGTTTATGTAGTTTGAAACACAGTTTGAAATAGAACCACATAGGAAATGGGGACAGGATAAAATCAACTTGCAGCTAGTGTACATCTCTCCCGTAATCAGGTAACATCAAAATGGGCTATTATGCCAAAAATATACCAAATCACAAAAACATGCCCATGAACATATTTCAGAACATAGCTACTTGCAGGAAAGACAATCTAAATACAAGGTTACTATAATTTCCTCTGTTCTTTCAAAGTTTTAGTAGGTTTTTGCACTTTTTTTAAAAAAATCATATAACAGCAAGCATGCCTTTAAATAAAAATTACTCTATTTCAAGATAATACCTATTCAACCAGATGTCTGTTCACTACCACTGAAAGGAACCCAGGTTTAAAGAACAGGTTGAATACAGCTGGTTTTCCCAATTTGTAAAAAGCACAAGTGGAGATTAACTTTGGTAAGTGCTCACAGCAAGATTTGATTTGGCTGTTAAAGTAAATTAGATTTAAAATATCATTCAGTTTTTCATTTAAAACTTGGGAGTGCTAACTAAACTACCAACCAGTTTTTAAAGATATTTAATTGTACTCCAAATGGTCAAATAATTAAGGGCTTAATGTTGTAATTCAGTTTATTCTCAACTTAAACAATAAACCTATTATATGTTCACTCAGAAAGAAAATAGAACAGACAAAAGCACTTTACGAGCTCTGCTATAACTAAGGAGTTGCAGTGTTTACATTAGTTTTGTAACTTAATTACCACAGAAATCATTAACTCTGTAGACTGGGACACTTTTCTTTTACAGCTACTCTAATTTTAGTTGTCAGGCACTGGCTTTCACTGAAGGATAAACTGCTGTATATTTTTAAATTTTGGCTTTAGAAACTTACCCCACTGAATCTCTTTCTTTTTAACAAAATTAAAGGTAGTTAGAGCTCATACAAATGCATGATGAGACTTTGTGGAGGTCAGTCACAGCAGTGGCACAAGAGGTCACGGGACATAAGCAGTCTCAGAGTGGTGGGTTTTAAGAAGATATTTCCCAGGCCCATATTTAGGATATTAACTTTTGAACTTGCAAGGAAACATTAAGTGCTTCTTTCTGTCTCTGTCTGAGGGAAAAGCATCGGGCTACTTATACTGGTATGCTAATTACACACTGAAAACCAAATTATATCCGCCCTCTATAATCCAGGAATATAGAAAAGAGAAAAGATGAAGCAACACTAAAGGAGAGTAGTAATGACTCTGTATACTCTGCAAAAATGCTAGTTCACCTTTGCAGCTGTCTCCAAAGTCTCTGAGGAGCCCCTGAAGTGGAGTCCCAAGACAAGAGAGCCTTTTGACTCAGGTCATCTTTTACAACAGCCAAATAACACTTATGGACAAACCTTGTTAACATGATTTTCTCCATGTTTAAGACAAGGACATTTTCTTTAAAATCAGAAGCCAAATGAGGCTGCCTATAATGAATAAATCCCATCCATCCACATAAAAACTTTCTTCCATAATCAGATTTATTAATCTAATTTCTTTAAGCACTCAAAAAGATTATCTACTGAGCCTACAGCTCCATAATGATGCCTCAACCTTGACTGTGTGATGATGACAGCTTTAGCATTCAGTGTTTTCCTGTTGAATCTAACAAGAAAAAAATGCAGTTTACCAACTGATCTTACTGGCTTCTATCTCCTTAAATATATATCTGGACATATAAATCTAAATCCATTTAAGTGAGTACTCAAAGAAAAAGAGTTATAAATCAAACTGTACCTATTGCACTATGGACATGGCCAAAATTCAGAGCCTATAGATAGGATACATGTAATATTTCAAAGTTTACATAGATTGAGGAAAATAAATTGAAAGATAATTCTGACTGGGCTCTTCATCTACTCAAACCTCTTTTTTTCATACTGGGTAGTTGGTACAGCTGCAATGACATCCCCTTCAACTCCTTAGCACCCAGACTGATTTTCAGTCATGGATCAACTCGTCCATTTACCACTTGCTCAACCTTGTCATCCTGCTTTGTTTCTTTTCCCATGTCTTGATGGATGCATTTGACCTCCTTCAGAATCATCTCTTCTCCTGTATCGTTCTCTGTAAACCCATGATCCATCAATGTCCAGTACTTATTTACTATTTCAAACCTCATTTTTGCCCATCTTCTGCTTTACCAGCTCAGGTTTATTTGTCTACCTATCACAAAACCACCTTTACTATGGAGTAAAGATATATTCTCTATAATAAAGATATATTCTCTACATATTCTCTATTATGACTCTTCTTCAACATTCAAATTACGTCTCTTATCTTTCTAAAATTACAACATTGTTGAAAATCTTGTATACTTGTGAAACAGGATCACAAAAAAAAAAAAAAACCCAAATAACATTTTAAGCTGTTTCTTGTTACAAGTGACTGAAAAATGATATTTGAATGCTTTGCATGCACAGACTGTAGGTAAGTCTCAAAACTCAGATTATAGGGATATATGTTGAAAATAAATATATAGTCCAGCCTCCTTATCCAGTCTATGCATTTGTTGTCTGACTGGGGCATTTAATAATTGAGAAGGATTTTTTTCTTTTTGAGAATGTCTAATAAAGCAAGAACACAAAACTGTATAGCCTAAAGGTTGTATTACTGGTAAGCCTGAGCTTGTCCAGGATTACTCATTACTGTCTGCCACATGAAACTGTTTACTTCGTGTCTTGGTCCATAGTTTAAAGCATCCTATTTGTGCAATGTGCATCAGTCAACCTTAATATCAGCATTTGCAACCAAGGATAATGAAAAATACAGAATCTGTCATTTATCATAATTGTATCTTTTCCTAAAAATGCAACAAAAACATGTTATCATCATTTGAAAAATGAGCATTTAGCTACATTGACATAAACACATTTTTTTTCTAATCATATTAACATTTGCAAGATTAAATACAGTTCATTCACTTAGGATAAACCTAAATCTTCTCATATGAAGACTTCATTACCCCTGTGAATCCTGGGGCAGCATCATGGTACATGTTGAAAAACTTCTAATTGCAAATACCAGACTTTTAACATTTACCTATGGATGTCAAGCTGTGTGACTCAGACACAAAATGTATGTATACACCTATATGTAAAGTAGATATATAATTCAGTCTATGCATGAAATGCCTTTTTGGGTTCCCCAGTTGTTCTTATCTGCTGTTTGCACCATCCCTGCACTAGGACATGTAGAGGAGTCTGTGGAACTGTTACATTTGATATATTCATTCATCTTAAAAGCAGAGGCTCATCTGGTTGCTCTGTGGGGCAGGATGTGATACCAACCTGTGGACACAGTATGTTCTCTTAGATAATGCACCTTTTCATTGCAATTTCCTCTTGTGTGAATACACGCCAGGCAGAGCTGGCCACCCACGCAAGCTCAGCCAACCAGCTGCTTCTCACACCTGGGACCACAAAATGAGCAAGGCTGCATAAGAAAGGACTTAATTATGAAACTGTGGAAATCAGTTTTTCACTCAGTGCTTGACATTTGAATTGCCACTTTCAACTGCATGAGCTAAGCAGCCTTCCATATCACTGCAATTCCTGGTCGAAGTTTCCCAGAAAAACCCACACACTACACGGAAGAATACGGGCACATCAACAGGAGGATTTGTTTCAATCGCTAGCACTATAAACTGAGAAAACTCTAAAAATAAAGGCACTGATAAATGAGTGCATTAAATGAGTCCAAGACATCTTTGTGTAGGGAGCTATTGGCATATTTTGTACTTACATTTCTCCTTGGAACTGCCTGTATTTTGGGTATTGGAAAATAATTCCAGAGAAGCTACATCTTGCGCAAGGCAAAGCAAAACACTACCATCTTCTTGCTTAGAGGACTCTTTACCATTTGAACCTTAGTAGGTACACTGTCTAGCTAAAGACATGACATAACAAACAACTAACCAAAGTGCCAGAAAAACAAAAACCAGCAGACTTTACATAAAGAAGATAGGAAATCCAATGCATAAAATTTACTCCATCATTCTTGCATGCCATGCACTGTTCTCAGGCTTCACTGAGTACAAGAAAATCCATCTAATGTGTTTCTGATTTCACTGGTCCCCCAGTAGGACTGTTGCTGGTCAGCTGACCAAAGGGCTGATTCAGTGGACCCTGTTTGACAGCCTGGAAGACTTGTATAACTTAGATGTGGTTTAAAGATGCCCCAGGTGTCCCATGGCCCCAAGAAGTACAGGGTTGAAAGGGCCATCACACAGCTATCTATAGAAATGCACACAAGAAATTCATGACTTGCTCAAGATCTCACGTGTCTGGCATTAGTGATTAGGAGCTAAGGGCTGCTCTAAAAGCTACTGCTGTAAATTCATGCTGGTCAAGACCATTTGACCTCATATTTCTCAGTCTCACTCCTTTTGCTGCTTGACAAGCAGTCTCTCCAGAAAATGTTGTTTTTCTGTTATTTTTCCACAGCAGTCTTTTACTAACCAAATCATACTGGAATTTTTAGAAGTGGTCTAAAGTAGATAATCAACCTCTATCAAAAGGTAACATTAGAGGAGTGCAGAACTGACAATATTAGTCATTATTGAAAATATGAGATACATTGTTTTGAGAATAATGAGTCTCATCATTTTCTTTTTTTATCCATACATTGTTTCCTTGCAGAAACAGTCTCCTTTTCTGTTTCTAAGCTTCCCTTCATCTTGTGATCAGCATTTTGTCCTTCCAGTGACCACAGCTGCCCAAAACAGTGCAAAAACAGACACAAAAAAAGCAACAAAACATGGAAGAAAAACAAAATGTTCTCTACATCCTGATGTACTTGTACAATAGAGATTGCATGGAGGAAAAGTTTGTTGTTGCATTCATTAAATAACTCAGGGTTGTTTGTGCATACTCTCCTTGAAAGCCAAAAGCAAGCCAAGAAGGGAGGAAAGGATTCTTTCTGTCAAGCACCCTTCAGCATGAAAAGAACGGCTCCTGCAATTTCTCTGATGAAGAGGTGACTTTATTATACAGATCTGGTAATCATGTAGCTATTGAAAGGTAGCTACATCCATTTTTATCTTGTCAATCTAATGGACCCAAAAGGCTTAAAATGTCTATAACCAGTCTAAGTGGCTTGTGATGTTGTCCCACAAGGACAAGTACACACAGCAGAATATGGGATCCCATACATATATTTCAGTGGTCGAAGGCAAGCTGGTTCAGATGCCAGAAGGAATATTACCACATCTACTGGTGCATTTTGCCAGGGTAGATGAGGCTTGCAGCATAGCAAAGTATATCACTACAGGCAGAAGGCCATGCTCATACACCTTTAAACCTTTCCTAGAACTTAAATTAGCACAACGTACTTCTACAAGGAATTGCATTCTGGAGAAATCTCCGGAAATTCTCATTTCAATGTTATTTAGGTGTAGCAGAAATGTTTGCAAGAATTAGCCTCCCCACAAAACCCCACCACACTAGACAGTTGCTTTCATCTTCAGACAAAAGTATGAGCTTGATTTTCTTCTCCTTTACTTTGACTTTACATAGAATTATTTGAGCTGTCATGAGGAATCAGACCAATTATCCATCTAATCCACTATCCCATCTTTGACAGAGGCCATCACCTCATGCTTCAAATGAAGGTGAAGGGAACTCTGCAGTTGACAATTATGAAACAATCAGCCCATAGGCAAAAAAAATGCCATTAGTTAATGTTTTGTCCTAACTCAGAAATCTGTGAGTCTATATCCCTTCTCAAAAGGACATGTTTATCTGATATGACTATGGGTATTCTTCAGTCACGTGTATCTCTTGTTGTGTTTTTTAATACTTTCAACTTTGAAACTCAATTTATTAAAAGACAAATTCAATGTCACACAAAGGAAAAAAAAACAATAGAAAATAATCATTTTATCATTCAATATTAGTGACTATCTTCAATTTTAATGAGTACTCCTTCTGTTTGGTATAAAGGTAAAAGATACAATAGGGGCTATGGCTACATTGTCAGTACTTCCTTTATTACATCTTACTATTACATCTTCCTTGTGTTAGCGTCAGACTCCCCAAGCTCTCTTCATTACTTTCAAGATCTTCTGCTCCAATTTATTTTGCTCTTCAAAATTCTTTCAATTTTTCTTAAATGAGGTGATTAAAATTTAGCATGGGAAATTTAAACTGATAAGATGATACTGAATAGTCTGCATTTTATTTTCTACTTAGTCTTTGATCTCTTAAACATCATTTTCTATTTGAAAGTTCCTGTGCTCTAAACAGAATTATTAGAAAAACTCCCTGAAATGGTACCGTGTTCCTCAACAGGAGCAATTTCCATATCTTTAGGCCCATTGAGGTATATAGGTAATTCAAATATATATTTTAGCATTCTTTACTTTGCATCTGCCATCTCCAAATTTCTTCTGCTATCATGCTGCTTTTGTAATAAAGTTTCATTAAGTCTCAGAAGCTAAGTATGACTAACCTTTAACTATTGTGATTTAATTTGCAATCCCCTCTGCTGCTCTTGATCTTTCCTGGAGAGTGTTTGAAAAATTTTGCTCAAGCAGTATGACAGGCATTGTCAAATCAAACAAAATCACTGTTTCTATAGCCTCCTGATCCAGAACCTGTGTGATTTTGAAATAGGTATATAACCTCAGGCTCAGCAGTCTAATACAGCATCCTTGGCATCTGGAACACAGCTGACCACTGCCCAGGATCACAGGCAGAGTGAACAGATGATTGATTGTGTCTGCTCATGAAAAGATACCCAAATCAGTGGAATTTTAGTGTAATTATTTACAATTATTTACTGGATTTACAGTATACCAATGTAAGTGTCAGAGTAAGTATCTAGTGGAATTTAAGTGTCTGATTGTAGAGATTGGATGTTTTGATTACAAAGATAGTATATATGTTTGTGTCAATCAGACTTCTGTCACAAAAGGCTGATGAACTTCTGACTTGAAAGCTCTCACAGGAACTCAAGACTTGTGAAAATTGCAAGTTAAATGAAAGCAGTAACACACGTCTAGGTATATATTGTGATTACAGGAGCACGGGGATGATCCAAAGTACATTCTTGTTTGATTCCTGTGAGTTTTCACACCAACTTCCAGATGAGTATCTTTCCAGGTATATTAGGTTTCTCTCGTCCTATTTTTTGCAACACTGAACATTGCTATCTGTAGTTATTTAAGGACAGGTATGTTTACATTTGCTTAACAGAATGTAAGGATCCAGCCACCTTTTAAGACTGATGCATTAACTTCCATAATAATCTTTCCTATTAGAAATTCACATTAAAATAATTAATACCACAATTTCAAAGAAAAAANNAACAAAAAAAAAAAAAAAAAAGAAAAAAACAAGAAACAAGCCTGGGAGAAATATCACCTCTGAATTTTCAGTTCCAGTGTGACTTAGAGTTTATAATACAGCCTCTAATGTAATTCCTAGGCAATAAGTTGTACTGAAATCTAAAGCAAAGTATTTCCAGCAAAAGGTAAATCTTTTTATTGCTTGAAAAGACAACTGGCACAGAAACACAGGGATCAGTTAGGAAATACTGAACAAACATCACTTTCTTATAATGGCCAAAATGCATTTTCATTTCTACTTCATTTTCTATATTTAATACAGAATGATTTTTATCTACTGTTCATATGTTCTAATCATGTCAGATGTGTGGGCGTCTTGTAATTCTTTATGAATAATAAGGAATGCAAATAGTGCTATCTTCACACTCACAGTTGACTGCACTCTGTTGGCTCCCCATCAGCACCTAATTTATCAGCTACTAATTTTCAGAGAGATAATGTCTAAGGCTAGAAAAATATCTTTGTGAAAATAACATTACATTGCTGAGGAAGAATGTTAGAAGCATCTGACCACTTACATGTGCATCAAGACAGTCGTATTTGATGGAGGTAATTTTCTAAATTTCCCTCACTGTATTTATCAAGACTTTTTATTATTATCATCAACAGAAACTAACAGTGATTTTTATAATCTCACAAAATATTCAGTTACCTCTCAGTTAATACAGAAATTTCTTCTTTGAGGCAATTATATATTTAAGTATGAATGGCAACAGCCCAGTGTAAATGAGGACTGCAGAAATAAATGCCTACTATAATCTGAAATTATTAGTAAACAACCAATAAATCTAGTATGAAAAGAATTTATAAAACTTCTAGTAGTATCATTAAGCAATGTTAGATGACTGAGACATAATGCATTTTCCACTATTTCCCATTTCCTTTCTTTCCTGCGTAACATAGACATTTCTGCAGAGTTAAATTGGAATTTAAGTTTACCTTCCTTGAGAAAATTTATTTAAAACTTTTGATGCAATAAATAAATGTTTATGCTTGCAGTTTTTTAGATTTTAGAATGGATGAAGAATAACATAATTAAATATAAGTTTCATTTTGTCAATAAGCTTCCATCGTTCTTCATAAGGATATTTTCATCCAACTCATTTCATATACAAATAGCATTTCCTCACAGAAAATGAATTTTGAAATAACTTAGGGAGTTATAGAACCTAATCATTCAGGTTGCATTAGCAAGTTTCCACGCTCATAGATTTGAGCCCTGGAGGAAATTTGATACACAATTCATCTCTATGTTTATTTGTTTGGATGTCATATTCTAAGACACTACTCTATAATTTTATGATATGCCTTACTAGAAATTAGTTTTTTAGGTCAAAAGTTTTCTATGCTTTGATAGAAAACAACAGAATAGAATTCAAATCTTACTGGAACTTTGAAATAACTATTACTCTTCAAATATCTGGTTATTAATACCTCTGCTGCCACTAACTGCACTAACAAAAATAAAACCTAAACTGTCAGCCCATGAACCAAAAAAAGCCTTTTCTAATATTTAGGTTCCTTTAAATTGCTCGTAGTGACATGCAAACTGCTTTAACCTTATAGCATCCAAGAATTTCTATGATGTTGCAAAAATCTTCATGTCTCGGAAAAAAAAGAAAAAACTTCTGGAAAGTCATAAATTCCACTGAAATTATTTTCCCGTCTACACAGAAAATTTTTTCTTTCACAAAAACTGAGGAAAATCCTATATGTAATGAATTTAAAATCAATTTCTGGTTGCCCAGGGCTCTTAATTTATGAACGAAATGCCTTGTCTATTCTTAAGTCTTCGACTAGCTTTTCATGTGACCTCAGGAAATTTATGTGACTTATTACATTTTCAGGTTCACATCTTCACAAAGAAATCCTGATTTAAATCTTTTCACAGTATTTTGATTGCTTAAGCAGAAAATATTCTCAAAATACTTGCAAAATATTATTAAAGCCTTATCTTTGGAGATGAAACAACTCCAGGTACAAGTAAAAACTTTCTAATACTATGAATTACTACCATTTTTTGCTCTTTTTGTTCTCATATAAGTTTTTGGGGGGGTGTTTATTTGTTTGCTTTTCTTTGTTTGGTTGGTTTTTTGGCATATTTTTTTCAGTAAAACAGTAGGTTTTAGGTAACTGAAACATACTGGAAGAAGATAGGGCCTCAGAAATATATATCAATATATACTGAATGTTAAATGAAGATTCATTCTAGACTACTTATGGATAGGTAGTAAAAGAAAAAATAATTAACAGTATTCAGGTATTAAGGGACAACATGGAACAGTATTCTGTGATGCACCTTTCCCATTATTGGAGAACATTGCAGTGACGCTTGGAACTTTAGCAAAAATTGTTGGTACTGGTTTGTTTTGGCGTATGAATGTTTTATCCAACTCAGTTTGTTCATCATGGCATCTTTCCTTTGATGGTCAAAGGAAGGGTGATATTTCCCATGCTCTCTTTGATGTCAACACTCAATTATGCCTTGTCCAAACTCTGCCTGGGTGCTGCCAGTCCAGGGACTGTCAGTCCTGGGTTTTTTGCAAGACTGTATGAAGCCCATCCTTCATGTAACTTATCTGAAGAGAAATTATGCAATGCCTATCGTTCTTTTTTTCCCCTAAGCTTTCCCTGAGTGGAGCATGCCATTTCTGTCTAGTCTGTAATGGTTTTGTTATATAAACCAAGTCACTGACAAAATTTGATGTCAAATCCTATTCACTGGGGATTGTTTATAGCCAAAAGATCAGAATGACTTTCAACCCGTTTTGTCAGGACTCAGTGTCTGGCCTCCCTTATAGAGTTATCCTAGGCTCATATCACTTTTTCATGTTGTTATAATTCTAAAAGAGTTCTTTCCAAAAAATATGAATAGCAATGGAATTCTAATTTTCTTCTTCGTACCACAAATATAAACAGATACTTCAAAATGGGATCACTAAACCTGAATTTATGTTGTTCCATATTTCAGTTGATTTCAAATGATATTTGAAAATATTTTTAATTCTGTATTTAGTTACAATAAAAAGACAGAAAATTAAGAGTTTTTTTCTGACTAACTTCAAGTTAGTAGTACTGAAGTTGCATTATATAATTTCTTGTTAATTTCTAACAGCCTCTTATGCCAAATAAGAATATATAAAAAAATTATAAGAGAAGCTTTTGGGGGTGGGGTATTTTCTGTCTGCATAGCTTGTTTGTGGAACCCACTGATTAAAACAATCAAACTGCTGGGCAGAATGTCATTAATCTTTGGGAAAAAAAAAAGCTATTCTTTACTTCTCTCTGAGAAATACAGATATAATAAAATGTGATCAGTAAAAACTCTCTCTTATAATTAAATGATGTGTATAGATATTTTTAAAGCATCATTATCTTGTATTTCAGCTCCGCTTCTTTGTTTACCTGGTTTTGCTAGAGTGGAAACTACTAAGTGGATTATTCAAGACCTAGAGACACAAATTCATCATACCGGGATCAATAGAAATTGTAAATTTCAATGTATCAACTCAGAATTCTTTTAAACTGCAACTTTTTAGGTGTATTAAATGGGTATTTAAGCTTTGGTAAATAAAATTCTTTTTCCATATAACTCCGGGTAAAGAAGATATAGATGAATGATGCTCAATCAGTGGAATTCACGGCTAACCAAAAACTAGTTGGATGAGGCTCTAACTCTACAGAGTAGAAAATTATGACCAGAAAAAAAAAAAAGCTACAAACTTAGCTCTGATCTCTAAGTCATATAAAAGGCATTCCAATATGCCATATTTTAATGACCTTAAAATTGCTAGTTTCATTTCTTAGATTGCTAGAAGGTATGAAATTTGGTTAGAAATATAAATTAATAACACTTTAGAGAGAAGTGGAATAGTTAGGAATTCTGTAGCAGTTCTAGTGCAGAAGGGATTTTGAGTGAACAGGTATCAGCCACTTTTGTTTTGCTGTTTTGTCACATGGGCTTGGCTCCAGAGAGTGAACTCCTAGAGGCAGGTCCCTTTGGACACTGGCACAGGAACAGGAGCTGGTGCTTGGCCAGCGGTTTCGCCCTCCTCCAGTTTGTTCTCAATCTGTCACAGCTAACGGTCAGCATTTACACCGATCACACAGACACTGCCAAAAAATCATGGCCAACACTTTCCTCCAGTTCTGATGTTACATTAATGACTGGAAGAGTAATTTCCACCCACCTGGCTTTTCAGGGAGCACGTGAACACACCTGCACATGCAAGTATAAGTATACCTAAATGTCTGCACAGATAGGGAATTTTGAATACACATATTCTTACCTATTCTACCACAGTTTTGTAAGACTTACTGGAAGAGAAGTTAAACTTCACATGGACTTTCCTGGTCTTTATTAAGAAAAAAACAACTGAGTTATGAATATGCAAGTCTAATGGAATGTACTCATCCATTTTAAAGTATTTTAAAAATTTTATTCTAGAATGTTGGAATACCTAATGAAAAACTTATGGGAAATAGATGGCTCCTTGCTCTTAGGTTCCATATTATAGTCCACACTTTTTTAGAACTTAATTATTTAGTTATGATAACGAAAAATTCCATTTTTTATTGACTCCCAATTCAGTTACTAAATTTACTTCAGCAGTAATTTTCTGCTTGGAAAATTCACTCCTATCTTTGTATCTTGGTTAGCAAAAGATCTTGAATTTTAGCAAAGAAAAGAGTTTCTAAACCTTACCAATGCTGAGAAATATGGAAATATATAACTTTATGTCATATAAACACAAAATCCATCTTCTTTTCTATTCATATTGCAACCAATTTCATTCCAAGAGACAGAAATATAAGTGTTCTCCCACACTTACATATGTCTAAGTTAAAAAATGAAAACACTTTGCAGTGGTGTATTGCATAGCTTAACAATGAAGTGCAATTCTTTTAGCACAGCTATGTGTGGTTGACTTAAAAACTGCTGAAATTCAAGGGACAAGCTTGATGACTTCAAAAGGTTTCAAAGGTTTTTGAACAGGCCCCCTAGTGTCTCATCCACTCTAATTTTTAACACTCCAAGCAATAAAACTCCCTCTAGTCTTCTTTAATTAGCTCACACAGTAATTTTGTGAATTATTTTAAATACAGAATCTATTTCACATCCTTGTTGATTTCACAGTTACTTGTGTAGAGCTCTCCTATTAGTGCTTTCTCAGAGAATGTAATCTTTTTTTTTAATCTGTTCAGAATGCCTTTCTTCCAGATGTAATCTCCAGATGTTTCCACAATCACAAGGATAGCTCTTTTATAACCTAGGAAATCCTTTGATGTCTGTTTGTGTGACTGCGGTGTACCAGCAGATATCTAGACCAGTAATATTTCATTTGACTTGGATATACCGTATTTTAAAGCATATTGGAAATACTTCTTCATCTTTTTCCAGCAGACCTAAGAGTTTGCAGTCGATGTTTCTAGTGCTTCTATTCAAGACAAGATAAAACAAAACAAAATGAACTCACTTAATTCGTTAAAAACCAGTTTCCTGGAGTTATGATTATTTTTGATATTTTTGAACGCCATTGCTCCTTGTCCTATCCCTACATGCCCTTGTAAAATGCTCCTGTCCACCTTTCTTGAAACCCACTTTAAGTACTGGTAGGTGCTCTAAGGTCACCCCAGAACTTTCTCTTCCCCAGACTAGATAGAACCATCATTCTCAGCCTCTCTTCATAGGAGAGCTGCTCCAGACCTCTGATCATTGCTTTCTTCTCTGGACTCAATCCAACAGGTTCATGCCCTTTTTATGTTGACACCCCTAGAACTGGATGCAGAACTCCAGCGAGGGTTTCACAAGAGCAGACTAGAGGGGGAAAATCACCTCCCTAGACCTTTTGGCCACTCTGTTTTTGATGCAACCCAGGACACAGTTGGTTTTCACGGCTGCAAGTGCACATTGCTGGTTCACACCAAGCTTGTCAACCAACACCCTCAAGTCCTTATCCTGTGAGCTGCTCTCAATCTATTCTCCACTCAGCCTATATTTGTGCTTGTGACTGCTTCAACTCACATGCAGGACCTTGCAACTGGCCTTGTTGAACCTCATGAGGTTCACACAGGCCCACTTCTCATGCCTGTCAAGGTTCTGCTGGATGACATCTC
This sequence comes from Promerops cafer, assembly GCA_013398275.1. Classification (NCBI taxonomy): domain Eukaryota; kingdom Metazoa; phylum Chordata; class Aves; order Passeriformes; family Nectariniidae; genus Promerops; species Promerops cafer. The sequence goes on from VZSE01005046.1 coordinate 435,900, forward strand.
TTCCCTCCCACGTGTCGACACCGCACGGCTTGGTATCGTCAGCAAAACTGCTGAGGGTGCACTCACAAAAAGACGACTAGATTCTTCCTGACTATGAATGACAAATTTTGTCACACAAGTAAGCAGTATTTCTTTAACATCCATCTTCAAAACTATTGTTATAGGTGACGGATAAAAAAAAAATGCTAGAAAGAGCTCTGCCTCCCATAGTCTTATGCCCTTAGTGGACCAATATAACAAGTGGCTCACAGAGACACATCTTTTCATGTTTGGTGTGTTCCATTGCTCACTTATTTCATGATTTGTTTTAAGATTTTAGACACATGATACCCATGCCAGGATTTAGTAAGACTCCTGTGGTGTAGCTGTTGGTGTTCCAAGAGTCATAGTTTTCTTATTGCAATCTCTGAGTACCAGAGTCAGATTTTATTTGCTTAAAAAACATGGGCATGACTTAAAGTCTTCAATGATGTCTATTCAATAACAAACGAAGTTAGAAATCACAGGACATATTTTTTAGATGTCTTTAAGACATCATAGTCTGAAAATACAGGGGAAAATATTATTATCCTTTTGGTATCTGATTTTTTAAAACAGTTATTTATTTCTTAAGAACATAAAAAACCCCAAACCCCAAAAAGTTAATACATTGTCTCAAATTGTTATTTTATTTGAACTGATCTAAATGAGAAGTTTTTCATGGTTTTGTTGGAATTTTCCTCTCAAACAGACCAACACATTTTTGAAAAAGAATCCTCAACCCACTTCTCCTTCCTATATGGCTGAGATAAGATTGTTGTAGCTCCTACATCTTCCAACAGCTCTCACACTATTTAGACATTTATATCATACCACATACATAAAATACTTTACCCTTAGCTGGAGGTTTTTTTTATTGACAGTCCTTTTCACTCTCACTTAAAACTGTCTTTAAGATTGCTCAAACTCCCATCAAGTCTAGAGGAAGCTTGTGGTGATTCAAACAAGATTCTTTCACTTCATGAAAAAAATATCCCCTTTTCATTTCTCTTCACTAAAATACCTTTGAAAAACCTGATATAAACTCACTGCTTAGAAAGAGAGAAATTGCAGTTGTTTTCACTGTTGAATATAGAACCTAGAAGAGGTTACATATAATTGATGGCAGTTTACAGAAAAGGATCCACTTTTTGAACATCAAAATTTCTCAAGAAACTTTCTGTCACCTTGCTGACACTATTGACTTTTCTCTAGATGATTGACACACGAGTCCAAAGCGAGGGTGAGAAAATGCAGTCTTAATCAGCATCCTTAATGACTGCAGATAACTGAAGTTGCTCATGTGTTCTTTATTATGACATCTCTTATGTGAGATGCTCTATTTCATCTTCTATTTTAAATACAGGTGAGATTCAACATCAGAAGAAAATACTATCTGAAATCATGTTTGAAAAAAAAAGTGAAAAAACATCAGTTCAAAACAGCAGTAATATCAGGTGTTCTATACAAATGATGACTGCCCAGACCAAAGCAGTCAGTATATGGTTGTACTGTTCTCTGATCAGTAACTGTGAAATCTTATTATTGGGGTGGGGTTGGGGGTGATGTTTGTGCATGCATGTTTGTTGCCCTTTTTCTTTTTTTTTCTTTTTTTATTCTTTTTAATGTCAGGGCAGGTAAATAGCCCTTCCTCATCTTCTATCCTTATCTGAAACAGAAATGGTGAATTTGACATGGACCAATTCACAGGCATATACCACCTTTTTTAAACAGCCTCAGTCTTCGATGTTACTGCCTTCACTGCACCAATTTGTCATATGACTTGTGCCATGCACACACCAGAACTCCCTGCCTCCACAACAGCCTCTCATGATTCCTTTGGACATTCCACTGCATATGGAACAGCATTTTTACCCATCCATCTGGTCCTCAACATACCTCATTAAAACCCATTGCTCTGCTTATACTGGGTCTGGAAAAAGAAACCAGCAAGTCCCAGGATAGTTGTACATTTTGAACCCTTGTCCAAGACGATGGCTCATCTCATGGCTTAGCCTACTCTGAAAAAAGTTTAACTTTGGAAAATGTAACAGTCTTCCTTTGGTGGTGGTGTTTTAATGAGGACGAGATAGAAGTCTAGGGGCCCAAAATACATTTGCTTACCTAGAAGCAAACTTTTTGAGAAGCTCTGTTCTGCAAAAAACCCACACGCCACTCGTGAAGACACAGTCGAACATTACGTGACTGCCAATCCACTACATGCTCTTTTACTGAAAGCCTTGTAGCTAATCAGGTACCTCTACTGACACTTGACTTGCAAACCACACTCTCAAAACTAGAGCACAGTCACTTGTACTCAGTCAAAATGTTATGATGCTATTTCGTGTCCTTGACAGCTTTAACACCACAATGGTACACTACAGTAGCTCTGCTAAGAGTGGCTCCTGTTTTTAAAGCCCTTTCAACAAACAGTAAAATAAAATCCTTAAAAAAAGAATAAAACCGCCAACAGTTTACTTAGCAGGAATCTGTAACTTCAAAATGGTAAAAAAGAGATTAATATCATGAGGAAAATGATGTCATGCAAATGACATTATCAGGTTTTCAGTTTCTGCAGTGAATTACATGTGGCTGTATGTATTTGGACCACAGCTGTGCATGCTCTGCACTGCATCTTGCTGGCAGTTTGTAAAAAGGCCATTTGCCACGTTAGAAGAGATCTGCTCAGATGGAACCTCAAATATTTACTTAAAACAACAGGGCTCATTACAATCAGTGTTTCACAACAGCAAGCTCCAAACATTCAAAGGAAAATAGATGACTGTGTATATTTTATGGAAATAGCATATTTGGATCCATGTACAAGAATGCTTCCACATAACACTGGGAAAATGTCCAGAAGATGAGCACAACATCATCTTTAGTGTGGTAGTGTGAGAAGCACACAACTCGAATACAGGTACAAATGTTCAGGACAGCTTCTGGGAAACTGCTGCTAACCTGTTCAAAACTAGTCACCAGGTGAAAGCAAACAATAAGCAATCTATAGTCATCTATCAAAATGAGCAGCATTTCTATGTGCTGTTCTACATTTGATTTTTTTGGTTCTATTTTTATACAATTTTCAGAAACATCTAAAGGCATTTTGTTTGTTAAAAAATTCATACTGGAAGACATTTTTAACTTTACTATGCTATGCAGCAGAGCTAAAAATATGGAAATATAAATCCTCCACAAAATATTATTGTTTTTTAAAAATAATACATCATATTTAGACTCCTCATAAACTTCTATGAAATAGCTTTTGAAGGATAGACCAGCAAGAGCTGTGGGTAACAGTGAGAAAACAAAGGCAGAACAAAGGAGATTCTTGAATTACTCCATATCTGAATTGCTAACAGACAGCAACTCATGTTTTGTGAAAAAAAATTAAAACTCTTGTTGGCAGACCAGTGTTTTACTTTGACCCTCCTTCATATGACAAAGAATGCAACTGATTTGCCATGTTTGAGGGGTCTAAAAGTTAAACCTATTACTCTAGGTCAGTCACAGTCAGTTATCTTCATTCTTGTCAAAGAGAAACAAGCACCTTCAAAAGATAATACGTTTCATCCTAAAATAGCTTCTAAAGTAGGCCAGATTATTTATCTTTCAGCTATGCCTATTTATTCCATTTACTGGAAAGAAAGCCTTTGTGACTAGCATGAAATTAGACAACTCTCTTTAACAGAACTGAAGTTACATGAAATTAAACCTGTTCAAATCATCTGTCTTTCATGTACGGATTGGCATGGGAATACATGTATTTAATACTGTATTTATTTTTATATCCACAAAGATTTTTAGACAGTACTTAAACATTAACATGATGCCTCATTGCATTCTATATGCTAATGCACAGATCCATTACCTGAGTGTAAATACATTGATCAAGTAAATGTTGAGCCTTCAAACAAGGTCTATTAAAAGAACTTTGCATTGGGTCTATGTCCATTACTTTCAGTTAAACATTCATTCACCATCATGTTGGTTATTTACTTAGTTCAAGTTTTTCCTCATCTCTCTGCAACGAAAATTTTGAAGTATCTCCACTAAAAGCTTGAGGAGTGCTCTACAGCCTTTACTTCTCAAGGGTCCATGGGAAGAGAGATCAGACTTAATCTAAAGAAAAAATTTCACCACACCAGTTGAGCCTGGGCTACCAGGTAAATGTCATCTTCATAGCATGGTTCTGCAAAAGTTGTCCATTGATAGATGAACTGTAGCTTTCTGTGTTACGTCAAACAATTTATTCAATTTTTTAAAGCTAACATATATTGATTTTCTGCAAAACACAAACTATCTTCATTATTTTTCCCCATCTCTTTTTTCCTTCTTTCTGTAATCTCTCTAAAAATTTCCTTCTTTCTCTTGCATTTAATTTTTTTGGTTTTGATTTTGGTTTTTTTTTTTTTTTTTTTTTTTAATGCAACTGTCTTCCAACTTTTCGCTTGTTCTCTTTACCCAGTCTTTTAGAAGAGTGGGCCATGCCCATAATTCTTAACATGGTATATAAACAATTCACCACCCAAGCCAAAAGCACCATGCAGAAAACAGCCATATATTAAAAGCTACAAGTCCTGAAGGTTACCTACAATGCCCTCCCCACCTCTGCTCTTCTCTTCCCTTTTGCAATTAAGCTCACACCTTCTATTAATAGACTATGCTGTATCGGTGAGTTTTTCACACCATAACTGTATTTAGTGACTACTTTAGCTGTATTTCAAAAGTCTATTCAGGCACCCATCATCTTCAGTACAACCCAGTGGCAGGGTGTAATTTCTGAAGATTTATTCTGGTGATATTTTCTGCAGCAGCTAGCAGTGTTGTAGAAGCAGAGAAACAGGCCTGGGAAGTATTTATAAGGCTTGACAGTTTTCAAAGGACAACCGAATGTGCATCTAAAGCAGCTTCCAACCCTCTGAGCTTGGCCAGTCATACAGGATTTTCATCTCTCTCCATTTCCACCCACCATTAAGTTTTCTATGGGCAGCATAATTTCTACAATGAATGGGTGTATTTAACTGATTTTCATCTGATGTTTCTGTCTTCCAGCCTGATAGGGTCTCCTGCCTCTCATGTAAAAAATAAAAACCCACTCATATCAGAAGAAAATGGCACAGGCACTTGGATTTTAGTTGTTGCAACTGTATGAAGCACTCTGGATATATTTAGAGGCAAAACACTTTCTGATGCCCAAAATTATTTTCCTTTATGGTCAAATAAAGAAAACTCCCTTAGGAAATAAGTGATTTAATTCAGCCAGGCTTTGAAAAAGGCAAAACCCCTTAGATTTCTAAGTTTTTCTGCAGGAGAAAACAAGTTGCTTTCTTAAGATTCTGTTGTAAAACAATTCAAGGGGAGATGGTGTTTATCATATTAGTACAATAATTTAAGGCTAATTCTACCTTTAAAATATACAGCACAAGGCTAGATTGACATCTAAATGAAAACATAGATCACTGGTCTCGCAGCAAGACAATTCCCCTGGTGAATGGGTTAAACTGTTGCTGTCAGATTGAATACAATTAGTACAAGTGATATGCAAAGAATTGCTCAGTCAGGAAATGTCACTGTCATTGAGCACTGTTCCCAGGCTGCCTCCAATTTTTTGTGTGGCTCAGAAAATTTTAATAACAGGTCAGAGTTCAAATGGAAAAATTTAACCAACGCATAGCTTCTCCCCAGATTCTATTTCAATTTTTACTTCTGTTTTGTGCTTCAAATAATTTTTTGGTTACCCGGGAGATATTCTTAACTGTCCATTTTCTGGTTTATTTAACTCTTCTTCTCTAGTTATTGTTAAGTGAAACTAACAATTTTTGTTGATATTTCTTACACAATTTTGTCTTTTGATTATTTTTTCAAATAACCATTATGGAACAACAGAGACAGCAAAAGACAAGTACAGAAGAAAAAAATAATTATTTTTCACTTAGAATCTATTCACATTAATGCCCACCCACAACCTGTGATCATTCCTTTTCCCAGCCTTTCTTTATTGCAGTTCTCCAAGGGTTGCTTTTGGTGCTAATCTTTTTTTCCCTCTACATTTTTGCCCTCAGTAAGTGAGGCATTTTAGGACCTTGTACTTCTGTGCTAACTCCTCCAGATCCTCCCTTCTATTTTGGAGAAAATGGTCACCTTTCCAGTGCTTTCCTGTTACTTTCCACCAGGTCACAGATTCCGGCTGGCCCTATGCGTGACACTCTGTGCAAAATCTTTGAGTGAGTTTGCAAACTTCTAGTGCTGCAAGGCTGGTGGCTGTGGAATAATACTGTGGGAGCAAAAGTGCCCTCAGGAAACTGGTCTGGGGATGGGTCAAAGGGAAGGCTAAGTGCCTGTTCCTAGAGTCACGCTCTTTTACAAGCCAATGAAGCAGGCAGGGGGAAATGCTGCTGTGATGGCAGGTAACTAGTTATTGGCCTAAGGAAATGGGTGATCAACAGGGTACTCAGCTTGACCTATCTGGGAACTGTCTTTGGGTTGGAGTGCCATTGGGTAATTAAAGGATAGCAGTGCCAGAGCCCAAACCATGGGCTTTTAGGAATTCCTTTCTCCACCCTTGCTAAAGAGCATCTTTTTCTATATAAGGTACTGTCCCTCATGACCCAGAGCCCCCAGGAGGCTCAGAACGGGCCTGACTTGCAACTCCTTCAGCATTTGTGACCCCTCTGCCCTTGCAGATGGCAAGACCAAGGGCTACCTTTCCTGTCAGCCCCACGGAGGCTTTGCTGCTCCGTGGGAGCCAAGTGCTGCTGAGCTGCCCGGCAGCCAGGCCACTGACCCCCACAGCCTCAGCTCCTCCTGCCCTGGCACTGCCTTACATAACCTCTGAGAGACCCCAGCTTGTCACTTCTCATCTCCTCCCTATTCCCACCACTCTGAGCAAAGACATTTCCTCCTGTGTGACTCAAGAACACGAGTTTACCAGGGTCTGTAAATCCATTTTATTATCAGCTTGTTGCAAGATTACAGACTCTGACCCTTTAGCCAGAATCCTGCTTCAGGTATGAACTAAATTCCCCTCTCTTAAAGGAAAAACACCACAATGCAAGGATTAACCCCACTTTAATTTGCCTCCTGGTATGCTGAGGCAAGTCTGTGAGCAGGTTCTTTTAGATGAAGGTACATTACCTTTCTTACTTTTAACTTCTTCTTGTAATAATCAACAGATTTTTTTAAACACTGACTTCTACCAAAAAATGTGATGACAGCTTTATTTCAGCCCATATCCCTGCGTACAGCCATCCTGAAAAACATCCCTTTTCTTTCTCCCCTCATTAAAACTCTCATCTCATTTTCATCTTCTCAAATCTCTTCAATTTTCTTAACTCAGGGAGTTTAAAGTTCACTTACTGTTCGCTGAAACCATTATCTCCTTTTTGCTTGAGAGCCTTGTATGTCCAGCAAACCACAAGGCAAGGTGAGGGAGCGGTTATTGTAGTGTCACTGCCATCTAATCAAAAAAGATACCCTGCAAAGAAGTGTCTAAAATTTGAATTAATTCACTAAAATATATATCTCCAGCTCTTTTGTCTGTGAAGAAAACACTAAACCTGAGTACAATATCTTCCTGAGAGTACTGGCTTCCTGAAATAAGAAGACTCAGAGGCAAGCAAATTGTTCTAATCAAAGCTGCTACTTTCACTTACACTATTGCTAACCATAACACTCACATCATTTTAGTGGAATGATTGAACTGATGCTTTTTAAGTGGATGTAATGGCAGATAACAGGGCATGGTCTAGGGAAACCAGCTGTCATGAAAATCTGCAAAAGCTGGGGAATGAGATAATCCTTCTTCCCAGAATAAAGAAAATTGTTTCCCCTTTCTCAAGATGGGACAAAAAATTCATTTTTTCCTCAATATTAAATGTTTCAGTAAGCTCTAGATGTGTGAAATACACATCCTTCATGCCAAAAGTCCCAGCTGTCCACAAATCACTTGCCAATATCTCTATTTTAAATATGCTGCCATATTCATATGGAAAGTGCTAAAAAGTACAGTATAACATGATATACACATAATATATATAATTATGTGCTGTAGGCTAATTTTAATGAAACAATAACATGCTCATTTCTCATTTCTAGAAAGAACCTTTATTTCTGTTTCACCAGCTCACCGAAATTTGAGCTAAATCAGATTTATTAACTATGCTAAATACATAAAAGCCACGCACTCGTTTATACAAATATTTTTCTTCATGAGCCATTGTAAGACTTGTAAGACATTGTAAGACTACACACAGAAGGTGAAATTTTCAAATTCAGTTTTCTCATTCAGATAAAGGACTCCAATGTAGTTGTCCACAGAGAAAAAAGCACCAAAATTACATTTTTTTAGAAGTATGTATTTTCCCCTCATATTTGAGTGTAGTGTTTGAGAAGGAGACCTTCTACTTCTACCTTATTCATCATTCAGTCAGTGACAGGTAAATAAATTAAGAGCAAAATCATACATACAAACTGATTTTCTCATTAAAATTATAGGCCTTGATGTGTTTTCAGAAGCAGACTCCTCTGAGTAAGTTAAAAGTGTTAATGATATTGCAGGAATTTGTTTTGAAAAAATGATTCTTAAAAAATATTAAATATTAGATACTAAAAGGCAAGTGAGTAATTCAGCATATTCTGAATGTTGTCTTATTTATGTATAATCCATTTTTATACAGTAAGGAGTCAAGAGGCTTTTGCTGGTGGATTGCTATGAATCAAAACATCTTATTAGCAACGTTTTTATTTTCAGGACTATCACCTAAAATCATAAGCAAATTTTATTTCTTTTTAAAGAACAATACAATTACTCCTTAAATATATTCTCAATATTTTTGATAGTCTTAGATTTTGTATGCTAATTTCCTTGCAGATAATTTAAAACCTTGAGATCGATTTGTTTAAGTGCAACAACTCCAGCCTGGGACAAAGAAAATATGATTGCTTAAATCTCATATATGCATCTTCCCATAGGAGTGGAATACAGATGAACTGCAAATGAAACACTCTCATCACCACACTGCCCAAAGCAATTTTCCAGTATGCCCCCTCCCCTCAGGACATATTTTACTCCACCTTTACTATGTTTATAACATGATTTACATGTTAATGAGAAGTGACAGGGACTAAGTAATTAGGAAGCAAGACTGTAGCTCGTCATGCATTTTAAATACTGTAGACTGCAATTCTGAAATAAATATTCAGCCCCTTTCCTCATTTTCTTCTTAATTAGAAAACACAATCAGTTTAGTCTTTATAACCCAAATATACCTTCCAAAGATAAATAATAGGAAAAAAATGCATCGCTACAATAACCATGTCTGATCAGCCTAGTTCTTGTATATTTGGTAATTTTTCTTATTACATTCTGTTTATTAAGCTTGGACACTACAGTAAGAGCAACATAAAATCTAGAGAACAGTCCTTTCTCTGAGGCTGTGACCTCTGTAAAGCCTCAGTGATTTGCACTGGATGGAAATGCTGCATGGATGTGCAGCCGTGTGTCTCACCTGGATAATTCTGCGGGTAAAGAACTTTGTATTATGACTGGGGAGAACATTTCTACATGGGCCTATCAAGGCCCTACAATAAAGTCTGAAGGCTTCCGTGTTTGGACAGAATGTCTTTCTGATGATGGAAGAAAAGTGAAGAAATTCAGGACAGCTGACAACCTCTGTGTATACATAGAAGGCAAGGAGTGGGAAATGCCTACCAGTACAGCCATTTCCATAGCAGGGATGAAAGTGGTGCCAATCAACCACAACCTCTTTCACCTTCTTCATGTCCTTTCACACCCTGTCCCCACACACAGTGACTTTGCTCTTTCCAAGATTTTACATGGTGCTCTTTGTAAGATCAGGACCTCAGAAAATAATGCTTACCATTTCAATACTGATTGTCTATGGTGCCGAGGGAATTAAGTTTCAGAATACACTTCTGATCTATAAACACATTACCATTCCAATTATTCAGGTCAGGAAAAACTCAGAGCAATAAAAGTAACTTGATTCAAAGTATTCTAATTGAAAAAAAAAATCAAATCATTCTCTTTGCAGATCTTCACAGTTCTTTGTGCCAAATATATAACAAAGTTTTAAGACCTCTGAAGCTAAAAACTCTGTTGGGTTTATGTCACCATTATATGCATTTTGCTTTGAAACATTAAATGCTTGGAGTATGTCATAACAATGTGGTATGTCATAGCAATGCGGTGCTTTTTTTAGTAAGAGATGCTGCAGGAAACAGGATGCATATTTACTAATCCTGATTTCATTACTGAAAACAATTGTAATGGGTGCAGACATGATGGAGATTTCTTGGTGGAGAAGTGACCAAAATGGAGCTGATAACTATTAGATATGTGGTGATGGGTATAGGACCTCTTCCCTGAACAGGAAATACTTTCTATCAGCCCCATTTACAGTTCATGACTGCCTGGTAACCTCTGTTCATTCATAGGACTTTTAGGTTTCCAGATGTGTGCTGCTTTTGCTTGGGATACAATTTTCTTCATAGTAGCTGTTATGGGCTATCTTTTGGATTTGTGCTGGAAAGAGTGTTGATAATCCAGGGATATTTTAGTTACTGCTAAGCAGAGCTCACACACAGTCAAGGTCTTGTCTGTTCCTCACCCCACCCCACCACCAATTGGGCAGGGGGTGCACAGGGAGTCGGGAGGGGACACAGCTGGGACAGCTGACCCCAACAGACACCATGGCCTCATGCTCAGCACAAAGCAGGGAGAAGGAGAAAGCAGGAGGCTTTCAGCGTGGTGGCATTTCCCTTCCCATGTCACCACTGTGCATGATGGAGCCCTGCTTTCAAGGAGGTTGCTGAACACTTCCCTGCCCATGGCAAACAGTGAATGAATTCCTTGTTTTGCTTTGCTTGCATGCACAGTGATTTTGCCTTACCTACCAAACTGCCTCTATCCTAGCCCATGAGTTTTCTCACTCTTGCTCTTCTGATGCTCTCCCCATCCCCTCCAGGGGCAGTGAGTGAGCAGCTGTATGCAGCTCAGTTGCCAGCTGGGGTTAAACCATGACAAGATGCTTACAAAGTACTAAGAAATCTAAGCATCCTCTAGGGGCATATTATGTATAATTGCTATACATGCAAGGTCTTTACAACCATTACCATGAAAAGGATCTTGTTGATACAGGATTTGAGAATTAATCATGCATATACTATAAAGATTGAAGTATAAATAGATTTTACCCAAACTGAAGTGCTAAGAGGTGGCAATGACGTATGCAAAGAAACCCCAAACTAGTGTGAATAGTTTACTTTCGTCTCTTTTTCCAAAGAAATATGTTCACAACTTTTCTCTCAGTAAGACAATTTACACTCTAGTTATTATGATATATTTGAATGTCCAATCATACAAATATATGAATATGAACATTAATGTCAATCTGAGAGCTACCCCAAGGTAAGCAAAACATGGCAGTGATCAATTGTTTTTTGTTAACAATTTTCATGGGAATTCATTCTAAATATCTCAGCTTGAGGTACTTGTCTCCCTCATCTATAAAATACGTAAAATAGTTAATTAAAAAGGGGCAGCCAAGCTATTTCCTGTTCCATTGAACACATATGAAAATAAAGAGCCAAAACCCAACACTGAAAGGTAACTGGCAAGTACAGGATTTCCTTGTAATTCCCTCTGAACTCAGCTAGCCAGATAAGCATAAATTGCAGTCTGTCTAGCCATTAAATATAGGAAGATAAAAGGTGAATTATTCCTTTGAACTCATTTTTGACAGGTGAAGGGCTGGCAGAATTGTGAGACAGACTTTCCCATCTTATTAAAAAAATAATTAATAAGCCAACTTGACCATCTGTTTACATATTGTATTGCTACTACTGTATCTGAGGGAGTGTGAAAGATGAGATAGAAAAATGCCCCTCCCTAATAATCTGCTTAGTAAATTAGTTTTTTTAAAATGAAGAAAGAAGAATTTGAAATGCAGAGATTGTAAAGGGGCAAAATAAGTTCTGAAAGCTGAAGCAGGTATAGTCAACAAAGAAAGGTGGATTTACTCAGCATTGGTGCAGAAGCATTTCTATAAATTTACCCAAGGCCCATGTCTCATAATTCACTTGACAGTTTATCAGCCCTGAAAATGAATTCAGGCAATTTAGATGAAGGATGGAAGCAGTGGCTTCAAAGCCCTATGAGGCAGCTCAGAAATATTCCCTGAGCTTAAGCTTTTTGTGTTCTAAAGGTTAATGGTTCCCAATCATGCTTTCCACTGGGTTTTTTTAGTGTAACAACCAGCCTGCAAGATACTCTGGGTGCAGCATAAGAAAGGTAAATAGCATGAAAGATAGTTGTTTTCAAATCAAGCTACCTTATGTTTGGCTAAGGGAGGATGGGTTTATGAGTCTTCAAAGCCACCCTGAGGAACAACCAGGACTACAAGAAAAACCACCCATTGTAGAAGGGCTTTTACCATGGTTTGCTAGGTCCTGTTGCTATCTAAGTGGTTATATTTGGCACAAGACTTTTCAAACATGCAGTAGACATGAATGTGTCTTCTAACCGATCCATAATACTGATGAAATCTGGCATATGGTAATTTACAATTAGTTAAAATTATTTTCAGATATTATGCTTAGGTCTGATCCTCTCTGCACACATCTGCAGTTTAGGAGTCAGAGGTCACAAACCTATTTTTTATGAATTGAGCAGCTACATGCACAACAGACACCTTTGTTGGCACTGTGGTTTTTCACATACACAAAAACTCAAAAAGAGGATTCTTTAATTAATGTATTCTTAGCATTAAAGGGACAGATCTCACTTTTGTGAGACAAAATTCTGTCAGTAAAAGATAGGTTTACTAACTGTAAGCAAAGCTGACAACGTTTCTGTTATCTTTTTTTTTCCTTAGTTCACACCATGTTACGAGAAAGACTGTCTCAAGCAGGAAACACAGACTCTTAAGCCTGATAAACATGACTTCGGCTGATTCTTAAAATTCCAAAATACTTATTGTAATGATCTGGATTTTCAACTTCTATTTTTTTTTTTCTGTCTATCATGTAGTGGTGGTCATTTTGCCTAAGTTCCAACTCTAATGCAAAATTCTGGTTAGAATTTAATGTAATTAGGGCAGTCTTTATTCCTGCTCCAAATGGCTTTATAGTATTGCTATGCCCTATTAAACTGCCTTATGCCATGCTGAGAGAGTGCATGAAGTGATTCCTGGCTGTGGGTTCAAAGATGCAACAATGTGGTCATATTGCATTTTGAATGTCACTGCTTGGTTCTGATAGACAAGTCATAAAAGTTACTGCATTTATCTGTTTAGCTAATCTTCCTGGCACAGTCCTTCTGTCCAAGCTGGGGGGAAAGCTCCCTGACCTCACTGCTGTGCAAAAACCTGAACGGGAAGGAGCTGTTGTGAGCATAAAAGATGATCACTTGTTGCCTTGGTCTTCCAGCTCCGCTGAAGTTTCTTTCACCAGGAGAAACCCATTCTGAGAGTCAGGTTAGACTGAGATCTCTTTGGAAGGGAAGATGCACCTGTCCCAAGCTTGCAAGAACCTTTACTGGGGGACTGTTGGGAAAGAAAAAACGTAAAGAAATCTCAACAAATGAGAATACCCTATACACTATTCTTTTATTCACTGAAATGGTTTACAGGTCCTTGATATCTTTTACCTTTCCTCAGAAGGGCAATAGTAGTACTGCCAATATCACAATAAGCTCTTAGCTTTCAGTTCAGCTTCACATGTTGCCTTTTGTATAAACACAAAGAATTTGAAGGAAAAAGCAGGTTCTCCTTATATTTTATCTGGCTGAAAAAGTTTGTGTACCTCAACCTTTTTAAAATGCAGCTAGATTTCATATTGCTGTAATGGAGGAAAGTGTTGGATTCTTTAATTTTAATCAGGGTATCTATTTTAACCTAGAAGCTTCCTGATAAAAAAATGAATGAAGAAACCCTACACTGTGAAGTAGCATTTAAAATATATATGCCCATCTTCTTTGTAAAGGTAAGCTTGTAGTCTAGGTTTTAGAGCATCCACATCTTATCTGAGAGAAGGGTTCAACACTTCTTTAACTAAGTAATGGGGTAGTCACTTCTAAATTTTCAATCCAGGTAAATTTTGATCATCTGATAATCTCTTGTGATAAGATTTTTGACTATATTTTACAGACTTCAGACTCTGAATAAATAGTGGTAATTTCACAGTAGACAACAGACGTTATAGCTAGAGGATGTTTTTCTTCCTGCTGTAAAAACATGTTATATAAATGATTAGAGACCAGTACAATGGTTTTCTTTAAAATGAGGAGAAACATATTGAAGTAACACAGAATTGATTAAATTATTCACTTACCCTCCTGACACAGAATAAGTAGCATTCAAATACATTAATACATATGAGATGCAATAAGTGAAAAGAGAACTGCAATTTCTCTCTAACTTTATCAGAAATAAAAAAAACTCCTGCAATACTTTTCAAGTACTAAACCAGTGTTTATCTTTTCGCTTATTCACAGAAAACTGCTACTAGTTATTTAGTCTTAGATTTTTTTTACGGCCCAAGAGAACCATTGTGATTAGCCAGTCTGACCTCCCCGATAATCTCTGCACATAACAGTGCACATAAGAGAATATAACTTTTTAAAAACATTTCTTTAATACTTAAGGTATTTCAAAACACTTTACAGAGTAATAAAATAAAACTGACCAAGCAGATTCCAGAAAATATCCACCACTGCTCCAGTAGACTACAAACTTCAGTGCTCCAGTAGAAGTGATTACATATCTCAGAGAGGTGATATGAAAATTTAAAAAGTGATGAACTTCTTAACTAAATGTAAAATTTAGCACTCATTTACACTCTGAAATATTTTATAGCCTTGCAGAAAACACATTCAATACATATTTGACCCTAAATTGATTTTTTTATAATACTCAATACTTTTTACAAAACACTGTAAGTTTCAAGTGACTGAACAGAAAAAAAATTAAATTTTTTGATATCACGAAGAATATAAGTGCACTCTGGCATGACCGAACAAGAGCAGCAAATTTTGAAGTTTACTGCAGATCAGCTAGAAGAAAATAATATTATTCACAGATACTGAAAATGACATAGCACTGCACTAACATGAAAGAATATGCAGCATTACTTTTAAAGTAATTAGAAATATTTAGATATGTAATTCTCTGATTACTTGCCATATTGAAATCAGCATTTGCGTAGTGCAAAAATATATAAATGTAATGGCTTCTTAACTATTTTTTGGTTTATTACTTTTTTAACCTTTTAAAAGGAGGGCTTTTTTCAGGTTAAAAGAACATATGTGAATTACAGGATATATATTTTATGCCTAAATCTCTTCCAAACTCTTCACTTTTCTTTATTCAGCTGCGTTTTAGATGCTAACCTCTAATGCAGAAGCAACCTTTCTCACTTCTGATTGGCTTACAAACTCTTGCCACTATGTTTGACTTGCCCACCATCATCCAGGAATGCAAGTAGAACATCAGAGCAGCATATGACTTTTACACAATCTCACTTGATGCATCAGCACTCAGGAGCTCCAGCAGGTCCTTAGAGCTACCCTGTGCATTCTCACGTGTGTGCAGTCCCTGGGGGATGCACACAGGTGCACCTCTCTCCCTGCTCAACGGGAGATGTCTGAATCAAGTGCAAGGTTCAGCATTTAGCTACAGGATAAACCATGAATTTCCTTTCTTTAACATAAGTGCAGAAATACATGATCATTACCAAAACCATCCAGAAATACACAGAATAACCTGAAAGTTCAGCTGGTATATTGGACAAAGCATCTAGAAAATTCTTTATTACTTCTGCTACTGATGTAGGCACAGCAAGCAATTAAGGAAAGCTCCAGGCTGTAAGAAAATGCCTTTCACAGGGTGATGTGATAGATTAATCTGACCTTTTCAAAGGCATAGCCCACACAGGATTTCATACGGTGAATCTTGTATCAATCGCATCTCATTGACCTAGAGACTCTTCCTAAGGAAAACATGAAAGGAATGACTTGCTTTTAAGAAACCAGAACACTGGTGTCTCCACTTAGACCCGGTGCTTTAACAACCATTATATTCAACAGAAATCAATTCAACACTGTAAAAGACTATAGAAGTCTGAAGAATCCAGTGAACAATCCGCTGATCTCCAGAGTGAGCTGCAGCACCACCGGCTCTCCTTCATTTCTGTCTGGATCTCTCCACATCCTGTCCCCTGCCATAGCTTTTATTAGTCTTTGTCTTTTAAGGTAAAACGCGTCGCTCTCAGAAACTACTTCTTCCATCACTACCTCTTAAGTACTTTCTAGCGTGGTCCAGTCAGATCTTAATTTCTCTTTTTCTTTATACTATATATGTTCAGATTATTTGGATTCTCTTAGCTTTTCTAGAATTAGAATCAGTCTTACCTTACTGTTATTTCCTGAACACTTTCCAAATATACAGATTTTACTGAATATACAGATTTTACTTCTGTCACGAAACTTCTATTCTCTTACATTACTGAAAACTCAGAATTATGTTTTCCAAGTAGCTCCAGCTGACAGCTATTACAGGCTTTGGAAAATGTAGTGGCATGAAGAAGCATGGTCAACTCTTCTATTTTGTTTCGGGTAGCTTACAAGCCTCATTAAACTGTTTTTCATTTTTGCATTAAAGGCACGGACTGGGAAAACAAAAAGTCATATGTTTAATTCTATGTAAAGTTAATTTCAACAATTTCAGCAGGGCCACTCATGCCCTAACCCCAGCAGGTACACAGACCTATGGTAAGGATATAGTTTTGAATCACCACCTCAAAATCAAAACAAAACTAAATTGTATTCTCAGTATTTAGCATTTAATTCCTACATATATCTAAGCTGTCTAACCTGAAACCTTCTGGCATTGGATATTTAGGCTTAAAAATTCAGTTAGGCCCTTTCATAAAAGACAGAAGATTTAAATTCCCCAAATAATCACTAGTCAGTTATGAACAGGATGGACTGTGACTCAGACTGAGCGAACTAGATCAGATGGGCAATTGCTCTGCTGGCAGGTGTCTCCCCACTACTGAATTTTCATGGAGAAACAAGAAAGGAAAGGGAAAGAGGAAAGAGATTTTCATTGACAGAGCTTAAGCTGGAGATTTTTGAAAGTTTCACTACTTTAGCTGAAGAATGAAAACAAACTCTCTTAAAAAATGTCTGATGGAATCATTTAGTTAGTATGGAAAATAAATAATTCATGCAATCTGTTCATTTGGCTTGAACACAAAAAATGAAAGGTAATAAATTATTATAGTTTAAGAGGTTACCAACAGAAACCCATGAAACAAAGCTGAGTCAAGTTGGGTGAAAGTAAAACAAATCTTATGAAAAATGCTTTTAAAAAAGTATGGCTCATATTGCAAGAAAAGCTCTTTTAAAGTTCTTATGGATCAGTTGATGAATTTTTTTGCTAGAGAAAGATATGAAAAATTCAATATTGCACGTAACATCAATGCTTGAATATTGTGCTGCATATCACTTGCACTTCCATTTTCCTGCAATTTTCAGTCCAAGACTATGACACTGAAAGATAAAGGGTAAAAGCTATTAATATATTGTAAATATATGTATTTCCTTTCAAGTAAAGAATCAATCAATGAAACATCTATGCTATGTCTACTTAAGATACGGTGAAGTGTTCTGCCATGAATATTTTCATTTTGTAACTGAATCTATCAAAAACAATAGTGCAGCAGCAGTTCAGAGGAGTACATGCTATGAATATTCTCACTGGCCTAGTTATAACAATGTTGTAACTGTTTAATAACCACATGCCTCTCATTTACTACATATGAACATAGATTTTGTTTCAAGATGGTCTTGTTGTACAATTTAGGTCAGCCAAAAGAGAAGTAAACAATTTGGGAAGAAATTTGCTCTGACTTGATGGAATCAAAAATATTGTCTTTGAGTGCATCAGTAAGGATATGCTACATACATGCTGAAAAGTAATCCCCTATAAAACGATAGAAGTTGAAAAACAAAAAACAAAAAGATTGAAAATCCACATGAATGTCTACTGACTCTCAAAAAGGGGATAATATTGGTGTGGGTATTTTCATCCTCCTCATCCATCAAATTCACCAAGTATTTCTAATCAGATCTCTCTGCTTCCTGGTGGTAGAGTGGCTATTGAATGTTTGACTAAATACATGTCATTGACATATCCTGACTGGTCTTTTCATCCAAGTTGAACTGAGTCATTTTGCCCGTGGGACTTCTATCATCTGGCCACATAAAATATTGTTATCATACAGTCCTATCAGCTCAGGGAGCACAGGTAATTTGACAGCTCTAATGAGTTCCATACACACAGTCCAATTCAGTAGAATTTCTATTCTAATTCATTCAAAGAAAAGGTCAGTTTGCATATTCTGTCTCACTGCTGTATAAAAAGTGTATAGTACATAATGACTAAAGGCCAATTCCCTCAATCATTAAAAATACAGCATTCATGGTGTTAATATCATGGTTAAAAAGATGTATTTTTGGACATTTTCTATTGTATTTATTTCCTAACAACAACCTGATCAATAGAAACATTGAACAGCTTCTTAAAAATCTTCTCTAAGTGTTTATTATTTGAAGTTAAGAGGCCTTGCTTTGATAGAAACAAATTTTGTGTTCACTAAGGCACCAACAGAATTCCTGGATAGCTAAAAGCACAAAATTCTCAGGGGCAGGGAATATACTTATATCCAGACAGAAATACATTTCTCAATATATTTTCTCATGGTGTAACTCTATATTTTTGAAAAAGTGAGTGCACAATTTCTTCTTTAATATTTAGAGAACTTTTTTTAAAGAAGAACCATATTTTTTGTTTTAAAATATGCCAGAGAGAAATTACTGGAATATCCTGATTCTGAAAACATGAAAAAAAGGGTGATGACATATTCTCTTTAATAAATGGGCCTTTATTCCCTAAACAGTAAATTACTCAATGACATCATTGACAGAAGCTCTGGCTATGTTGGAAAAGTATTGATTCACGTTACTGGACAGTATCTAATTAATGTGGTGGATTTCAAACCATTACAGAACTGACTGACAGATGGAAATGACCCAGTTGAATGGGGGAAAGAAAACATTTGCACATACAGCAGCAGCACAGCTGACCAGGGGCAAACACTGCACAACCACACAGACATGCAGGGAGGTTTTTGCAGGAGCTCTTTCAGTGTATTTGGACTTTTAAGTCAGTAACATTAATACCCTAGCCCTATGTTTTCTAAACACTTCATTCTTGTATCAAAAACCCCCAAGCTGTGAAATATTTTTAAAGTTAACAGTGAGCAAGGAAAACATTCAGAACTGGGTTCTATTAAAAGAACTTTCTAGTAAATGGTTGGAGCACAGTTCAAAAACACAGAAAAGATTGTGAAAAACAAGTGTTCAAAAACACAGTAAAAAAAGACTCGTGTTTAAATTCGTAATGGCTTATCAAGTAAACCTGTATTCAGTGTCCTCTCCACAGGTTTTTGAAAAGGGAAAATGTCACTATAAACTGACCTTTTCCTGAAGCATTTGCTAAAACTCTACAAATGTCAAAACAGCAGTTCAAAATGAAGACAGCATCATCAGGAAGGAAAACTCCAGGGGTACTTGTGCATGTAATTTAACAAAGTAACTCGATGTATAAACTGTTTTTACTTTGACTTGTAAGATCCCCATCAAACTAGTAGACTTCTAGCTATATGTGAGACCAAAAGGTAGCCAATAGATTTTTCTAACCTGCAATATTCAACAGCTTTCCTGGCATTAAATGCGGGTGAAGAAAATAATGAGAAAAGCAAACTAATAAGGTTTAATTGCCACTGAATAGCATGCAGGACCAAAAAACATGATGAAATTTCAGGGCAATCAGACAATAGTACACATTGTCCAGGTCTTTTTATCCTTTTTCATCTTTTATTGTACCACAGTCAGTATTAATACATTTCTCTGTCACCACAGTAAATGAATCTTCATTTTGTTTTTGAATGGGTATTCACCATGCACCAGGAAGACCCGCCAGCTGAACTGGAAGGCTGAGAGAAATAAAAATACGTAGAAGTGAATACCTAATGTGTCATCCAATCTTATTTTCTAAAAATTGCATGACCCTAGGATGATGACTAAGATTACAGGGTTTTTATTTGACTATAAAAATGTCAGAGAGCTAGAATAGAGAACAAATGTAACTGTATTTGAACCTAACAAAAATGCCACTGCCTTTGGGATTACTGGGTAGCTTTGAAAAACAACTGTCATGAGAGATTCTTACAAATGTCATTGATTGAATGAATCAAACAAAAAGCCACAGTGTTAATCCTAACCTCATTCTTTTGGATACTTATCCATCTCCTGCCTTTTATATCTGTTGTCACATGCTTGAGATTCATAGGACACTACAACCATGCATTCTTCTGAGTTGATGCAGAAAAAGGACCCATCCCACCTCATTCAGGAAAGCCTCTAAAATCACTGAAGTTAATCAATTCACTTAAGATGCAGGAATAAACAATACAAATGAAAGCCAAACAACCAGTCTCAATGAACCTTGCAGACAAGGCAGCAGACAGCACATCAGAATTATTAACTCTAATACTAGGGAGAAGAAGCACATCCATGCAAATTATTTTGTGCAGTGAGTTTGTGGAAGGTGCTGTTTAAGAGCATTTATCTCATCATTACTCTAAAATATTAATTTACTACAGAGATGTAACTAGCAAAGTAAAATACCCAGTACCTAGTACGACGATCCTTATGGGTTCCTTTCAACTTGAGATGTTCTACAATATTCTACTCTATTAGTACAGGTTTTTTGCAGACCTTCATTGGAGGTGAAACTAGGCATTCACAGGATAGCAGTAAAAATTTTGTGACTGCTGGATGTACAGGTTTGACTACTGAATGTTTTTCCTAATGATTTCAAGAAAGAAAATACTTTTTCTACAAAGCATTTGTAGACCCCATAATTTTCCTCATATTCCCTTTTACTTGGGCCTAACTAAAACCAAATTACTGACCTGCAGCCAAACTTCCTGAAGTTGCTGGGTTGAAAAAAATGTTGCAGAAAGCCAAATATGACCTTCAAGCTAACAGAGATCATGAAATAAAATCATTTCCTCTTATGGAAATTTAGAGGGTAGGTTGATAAAATACAGATTGATGGGGACTGATAAATCCTCACAGTATAACATAAAGAAAGATATCCAAACCAGTAAATGAATCCATTCTATTAGAAATATATCTCATACAAGAGTGTGAAGCACTGGAAATCTGTAGAGCATCAGACTGAGCTGGATAATCAAGAAACACGCTGGATGTTATATCCTGTTGGAAGAATTATGCCTGCTGCTCAGCTTTACGGCTGTCTAGAAGCCATTAAAGTGCATTTAGCTGGAAGTGAAACAATATTTTTCAGTGTTCAAATGTGGCAGTTTTGAGTGTGAGACAGAAGACAATTTAGGAACCTCTGAAACACTCGTAGGTATAATAGCAGCGATCCATCCTCCCCAAAGCAGCAGCTAATGCTTCAGCTTTCTCCTCCATTTAACTAGCAAAGTGCTCTTGTTTAATCCTGCTTTTGCCCCAACTGGCTTTGCTGGTCTTGATTCCTAGGATTTTTGGAGGCTCACCTATTTTGCAGTGTTTCATGCCCTTAATTCATGCATTAGAAAGCATTTCCTCTGCCTTGTAAACAAAGTGGGAGTTTGTTTCCATAGAAACAACAAAAAACCTGGAGCTGTTTCTGTTTCCATAACTGTGAAGCCCTGGTTTTATTCCTTAGGAAAAGGATAAGGATCCCACGTCATGCCCTCTGTGAGGGAGATACAAGACCAGCACTTACCCAGATGAAGTCTAATTCTCTCAACTCTGAATCACAAACTGACCTTGCTGTTCTTCTTTTTATTGAGATGTAAGCCACAAATGTGATATTTCCTAACTACACTGTTATTACCCCACCACCATAATACAGCTTTTGGTTCAAGCTAACATTTTAATATCATTGCATGCTATTCAGAACTGGACCTATTTACATTATTTCCATAGCCAAATAATAAAATTATTCAATTATATCAAAATTTGGCACAAAACAATGCCAAAATCATGAGGTTTCCAGAGGTAATATAGAGGCTGACCTAAATAGAAGGAACAGTAATTTTTATACAACTGTTTTAATTTTCTTTTGCTTTTCTCTCCCCATACTACACACATGAAATATCAATTTCTGTTTGCTGCAGCTTATTTCAGTACAGCAAATACTGAAATACTAAACACTTTAACCCCTTTGAGTCCTCAACAGTCAGCACTTGTTTCGTATTGGGATTTTCTAAGGACTACAAGACTCAAGGTTTTCATTCAAGTTTCTGATAGGTTCATATTTAATGGCTAGTAAAAGTTTAGGGTTTTTTTATGACCATATATTTGCACTATCAACTCCTTATTATGGAGCTTCTACCTATGACCAGAGTTCTGAATTCTTTCCTGCCCTTTCCCATATGCACTCAACACGTGTGCACCTTGTTTCACAACACAGACTAACTGCTTGTACAGCTACATTGTTCTGACAGTTGTATTCA
The DNA here is from genome assembly GCA_013398275.1 of Promerops cafer. Classification (NCBI taxonomy): domain Eukaryota; kingdom Metazoa; phylum Chordata; class Aves; order Passeriformes; family Nectariniidae; genus Promerops; species Promerops cafer. Next base: position 458,535 of record VZSE01005046.1, read on the forward strand.
TTAGAAACACAAATACTCTGTGTCTTCATCAGCAAGTGACAAAAAAAAGTACAAAGAAAAGGGAAATCCTTAAGGCTTTGAATATAAATATTACAGTATAGCTTGGAAATTCCATATTTTTCTTTTATTTTCTTTATAAAATAGTTATTTTGATAATGAGCATTAGGCTTATTCTCAAAATGAGCAAAAGCATCATCATTCCCAATCCCATTCCTTTCCTTGTTAACTCTTCTGTTCTTTCTAATATCATTTTTGTTTTAGTTTTTTTGTTTTTCTTGCAATTAATACTCTTTAATTTCTACTCACTGGTATTATACCTTAATCTGAGTTCATTGTAATGTCTGTCCTGTTGACATCTGTTTTTCTGAACATTTTCACTATTACTCAGCTGAGTGGTTTCACTGACTTCAGAGGGCAAAGAGAGTAGGGGTGATTAATAAGTACTCAACAGAAACCCCAGGTGCAGAAAATCACTCCACTCATCACTGTTTTCTGCCTCGTCCCCTTTCAAACTTTAAAAATATTTCCAGAACCTTTATGAGCTGTCTTTGTTATGGTCTTTACAGAGGGAAAAATAAAAAGACAGTCTGAAATAAAACAGCAGGTCAAATCTCAACATTTCTAAGCCTCAGAATTTGCAGTGAGGCTCAGAGATAGAAATGGGATGCAGAGAAAGAATTCTGCTCTTTTTAGGTCTTGAATGAATGAAAAGGATACTCAATTCAAAATCTCTTAGTTGATTTATATGTTCTTTGAGTCACTGTACAAGACTAGCCTTCACTAAATTGTAAATCTCAGCAAACCAGAGGCTTCCCAGAGATATTCCCAATCACACGATTCATCACCTTGGTTGACCTAAGGTCCTTCATGAAATACAACAAAATTTCTTATCTCAAGACTTCATATATCATTCCTAGAACTACAATAAAGAAAAAAATACTTGGCATCACCTTGAGCAGATTCTCTAACTAGACAGGAGCATAAAAACTATAAAATCTACCTGCCTATCAGGTTTACGTAGAATTTACTTTCAAAGAACAGAGTTTGAAATAAAAAATTCTGGTCCAGAAAGTAGAAAACATTCTGTATGCTACAGACCCTAATCTTATTGGATAAATTAGGATAATCTTGTCAAGACTACATGAACTTCTACTTCTTTCAAGTTACATCAGGAATATAGGTCCTGTTGTCAATTACTTAATCCCAGTGCTTCAATTACACATAAAAAACAGAACTCAAGATATCTAAGAGATTGATAATAACAAGAATGTAGTCTGAAAGTATATGGTATGTATCAAATCCATACACAAATGGTTTTTCACAGCAACTACTGTTCTCAGGAAGAAAGAACGAGATCAAATCCCAAACAGTGGTATCAACAGAAAGCTGAAAGAAGTCATGCCACTGCTGCTCAATTTTTCTGAATATTGGAAACTAATTAGTGTTGGGTTTTTTTTCCCCAAATGTCTGGTTTCTCAGTTGTCTTCAGCTGTTCTGTCTGACATGAACACTTCACGGCTACAAAAGCTGACACTCTTTGACAATGACATTGTGTCAATATTGACTTTTGAGATAATCCTCTGATCTCCACTGATAGTCAATGGAATAAGTACCTCAACAATACATTATAAATAAGCAGAGCCTCAGGTGAGTAGTACTTGTACTGGTGGCCACACCACAGGCATTGGAAGTTCAGTGGGATGAATTTCACTTTATAATTTATGGCTGTACAGTGACAAGTACTAAGACCAGGAGATGAGGATGTAATCGAGGTCATGGAAAGACAGATTGTGTCAGAGGTTAGGACACAGACCTAGGAATGGTGAAATACTACTTCAGCTTCCTGTTCTGCTCTTATGTGGTCTTGACCAAGTTATCTAGCTGCTTTAAGTTAGATTTAGCTTAATTAGTCATCTTGTCTGTAGATATCTCAGCTAGTTATCCAGACTCCCTGTGTAGTTAATAAGACAAGGTGACTCATGCCCTCAACACCCAGTTCCTGCTGAGGGCCTACAACATGAGTTTAGCAACCAGTTCAAGTGCAAAATTTGCATTATAAAAGTACAAACGTAGGTGAGAGTAATCTTGTTCTGCATTAGAGATCTGGCTAGACTAGACAGACTAGATATAAAAGAATTTCCATTTTATCTGAATTTAAAAGTCACTTCAAAAAATGCCAGAAAAGGGGAAAAAACACTTTGAAGCATGCTAGGCCCACTAACTATTATTTCCTTTACCATTCCCTAATGGTGTGCCTAAGTTCCTAATTGAATAATGGGTCCAATTACATTTTCTTGCTTGCAAAGGTGCCATAAATTTACAGAATAAAAATTGTGAAATGCCCAGATAACACAATAATGGAATCATGTAAGTACCTGGGAGAGATGTATACAGCACTACCTGTATATGATCTTGTAAAGGTGCAAAATGAAATGAAATAAATCCCCTCTACTATATCATTATGCTGAGGCTTGACAGAGCAAACATTTAAAGTCAGAAATGGAAAACTGAAAAATTTAAATATTTTATATGCATATTTTTGCTTTCTACTAAGGCACAAGTCTGCACATACATGTCTAAAAAATTCACTGTGTATTTATCATCTTCCATGAAGCAAACATTTGGGAACAAGCAGACTGGCAAGCAGATAAAGTGAACGTAATCAGCTATTTTTACAAATGCCCTTTTGACTTTCACAATTCATTGATCAAATGCTGATTTTCTTCTTCCTATTTTATATATAGGAAATTTGCACACCTCTTTAGGCTGCTTGGTTGAACCAGCTGGCAGAGATTAAAGGTTACTGAATTCTCTCTCATCTGTTATTCAAAAGAGTAATCCCATTGCACATGGAAGAAAATAATTTTTCAGTAATGATTAAAGACATAGATTTGAAATCTGCTAAAGATTCTGGAACATCATGCTAATGCATTCCCCATCAGTTGTACTTGCAGAGTTCTAGACCCACTGATCCTGGGGCTATGGAGCCTTTCTGTAAGGGTTGAAGGGAGCAGACTTGTCCTCTGGATTTTTTATTTGAGCAGGTACATTGCTCAAGGCACCACAAGCTCTACACATTTACCTTGCCGTTTTAGTGCATCATTTTGCTCATGTTGGGTAGGGGAGCAATCAAAGCGAAGATTAAGAATGGCTGCAAATGGTTACCAAACACCAAGAAATGCTTTTGAACTGCTGTTTGGGACACCTAGTCTACACTCTCCAAGTGAGGTCAGCAAACCACAGGCAAAACTGTTACTTAATCAGGAAATTCACTCAGTCAGGTTTAGGTACTGCAGTCATCAAGGTGTGAGGCCAGACAAGCACTTGGTTTCTCTCTCATCTTGCATTTCAAAAATAAGAGAATTGTGGACCTGTTCTTTGGTCTGCATCTTTTGATGCAGAGCATTCAATGAATATTATGTTACAAATATAATGTAGAAAATAAATTCCTTCAAGTTGGTCATGATACATTTAATAAAAGATAATGATATGGATTAATATATTGAATTTAATTTTGGCTTCAGTGACAAACTGAATCTGCTAAGAGTATCAGCTTTAAAAAAGCTTATTGAATATTTTCCAATAAATCAGGTCCAGTCATCCTGCTGTTCGTATCATTGATAACCATTGCATATCAGGTATAGTACAATCTACTAATTAACAACATTCTAAACAACACAAGATTGTAAAAATATTTAAAGCGTCTCAATGTTTTCTTCAAATATAGCATATTGATGTCCTGAAAAAATTAATTTAAGAAATCTATCATTCCTGAGGTTCTGCTAGCACTGTATATGACAGAAGTACTACCAATAAAAAAAGAAATCTAGTATTTTAATAACTGTCCTTTTGCCCTTTTACATCTGTCCTGTTACACATGTTTGCACTGGAAACCTAAACACCGACTCTCATTTCAATATACAGAATAGAAAATAGTCTGTTTACAAGAGAAACCCTGCAAACTTGCTGAAATGTAATCAACCATGTGAAATCTTTAATACAAATCCATAAGTCAATGCGCAAATCTTCACCTGGTTGCTTATCATTAGCTCCTTAGTTAAATGGAAATGTGTTCTAAATAATTTAACAGAGATCAAATTACTTTCCTGTCTTATACATGTGTCCCTCTACACATTTTATTTAATATTGTATGATACGTCCTGCATTTACTTTAGGTAATTATAATCCATTCCATCACTTACAGTAATGTATTAACAATCCAGATCAATTTCTAACCTGCTAACTGAGAAATACTTTAGATGCCAGCAGTATCAGGAAAACTAGAATATAAACTGGCAATCTATTTGCACAGACCTGCTTTGCAGTCCATATACAAAGAAGTATTTATTTTGAAACAAAAACCAAAACAAAACAAAGCAAAACCAAAAAAAGCAGAAGCTTTCTTGCAGTTGGTGTAAACGCCAAGAAAAGGGAAATGTTCTGAAAATGCAAGAGCCACACAAGCAATCTTGTGTCATTATAGCACTACTCTCACAAAGAACAATCCATTTTTAAACAATTAATGAAAATAAGTCTTCATACCTTTTATTTCTGTCAATACCAATCAGCATTTACAGTGCATAGAATCTTGGAGAAGGGACTGAATCCAAGGTAGTCCTTTTCCTGCAGAACAAACCTGCTTATTTGATCAAAAAAATCCTGTGGAGATTTTTGGCACTTGCTAATTGCCTCTAGATATAGATCAGAAAACAGAGGACAAAAAAATCAGTAAAAACTATTCTGAACCAAACCCAAAAGTAAACACACACAAGACATGGTGTGTCAAGGTTCCACAGGTATTATCATCTAGCATTTGTACTTCAGAAGCTAGGGCTATCTGTCAAGACTCATGCTTTCAGATGGTTTAGGTGGATAAATATGTTTTTACAGTTTTCTGTTTTTGAAATTGTTTTCTTAAACAAAGCAAGCTATCCTTCTCTGCCATCCTGAATGACCAGAGAATAGAAAACCCAGCCTGAGAGTAACATATGGCACAAGTATCCTGAATAAGGGGCATATTCTGACTGTCCACTGTACGCCTCATTTAGATGTGTAATTTATATAATGAAATATCTGGCATTAGTGTAATCATTCAGGGAGCCCAAGTGATGTTCTCGAGTCTGACACCACTGCAGAATTCTGATGAATTGAGGCACCTATTTCTCCCCCTTGTGTTTAGACACATTTCAGGGAAGATTTGATGCACTTAGCATATTTAATGCAGGATACATTGCATAGGAGGATACTCTACAGGAAGCTAATACAAAACACTAAACAGGGAATTTATGCAGGCACATAGCCTGGAGCTTCAGAGATCTCTTTTTCTGTATCTGGATATCAATACATATTCAAGAGTGACCATGAATTAAAAGCTAAAATTCAAGTTAATTCCTCCTTATTTTTGGCATCCTCAGGACATTCTGAATTGATCTCTGGAATGCATGGGTTCATTTTCTCCTAGGTTTTGTGCTACAGCTTAGAATTAGCACTTTAGACTGATTCCTAGGGATGCAGCAAAAGATTTGAGTAATGAAAATTGCTAGATATCATATCTATATTTCATTTGGTTCCACTTTTCCTGAAAATTGATACTCCTCTGCAACTACAAAATATTACTGGTAAAAATTGTAAGCATTCCTGCAAAGTTTTGCCTCTTGGTTCTGCAGAAGCTTATAAATAGCTTTTTATTGACTTTAACAGTATTAAAGATCAGGCTTTTCACAGAATCACAGAATATTCTGAGTTGGAAGGGACCTACAAAGGTAATTGGGTCCAAATCTTAAATGACTCTCCCAAACAGAGACAGAACCCACAAACTTGGCATTATCGACATGATGCTGTAACCAACTGAGGTAATCTCTTTCTGTAGGTATGTAACCAAAATAAATTCAGTTTCGTGAAACTTCCTTTATTAGCAATCATTTCTATAATGATTCCCTCTCAAAAAAAGCTACTACTTATATATAGTGGAAAGCTAAGTTTCATCTGAAAACAGCAATAGTCAGGGCATTTCATGGAAAAGGCAGATTAGTTAGCTAATAATCCTGTCCTTCTGCAACTTTAATTCTGGAAATGCATGCAGGCAGAGCAGAGGCCACTGTTCTGTGCTTGAGTAGCCACAGCCAAGGCACTTGTCGAGTCCACAGCAGATGCTGGCTTAGACTTTTGCTCTGTTTCACAGCTGTGCACAGGATCTGGAATGCTGCCACTGGAAATGTCAACACATCCTATGTGCAGGGATATTTTTCCTTTCTATGAAGACAAACAGTTGTTAAAACCATGTGATTCAATCCCTTTCCATGTGAGACCTTAATGTTGAATACCCTACCCTAGGTGAACATATTTTGAAAAAGCTTTGAAAAATGTTCAGTGATGTCAGCAAGTCTTGCATTTCTTAAACTTTTCCTTATCTTTTATAGAAGACTACAGAATACCTCAATGTGTAGAAATAACAAAATGTCCCAAAATAGTGTAGGAGAAGTACTAAGGCTCTTTGGAGAAGACAGGTATGGGAAGGATCTTAAGTTCAAATTGCAACAGAGAAATGTTACATCTATTTCTGACTTTTAGCAGTTTGGAAGAAACAAGAAACAATTTTCCGTAAGAAGACTATTTAGTGATCAAACAATGTGGTGACATTTTGTCTCTAAGGACAACAACAACTACAAGAAGAAAGCAGTAAATGACAGAATGATGACTGAATGAAGACACCAAGCCTTTAAAACAATGAAACAGTGATACACTAGCTGAAAGCATATTCAGGTGATAGAGGTCAAAAAAAAAGGAGAAAAAAGAAAGTGAGTGAATTCCTTTTTGGGACTTGTTATAGAAAGGCAGCTTAATACAACACTGGGGTTTTTTGGTGACTACTGTGTCTTAGGGTTGTAAACTGCTCCTCTCTCACCCAAAGGATGTGTGCCAGTCATTCCAACAGAGACTACTATCTGCCACTTTGACACATAATTGTGGCATCTTAAAAAACTAACAAAAATATTTCTTTTTTTCTTCTGGCCAAATTTCAACTAAATGGTCAATGGTACGTGATCTGTAATATTGATGAACTATTAGAACTGTGACACTGTCATTGGCAATTTATCCCTTAAATCTGGCAGGCATATATGAACTGTTACCACAGAATATAAGGAAAAGAGGGGAAGGAGATAAACAAACTGGAATGAGCTCACTAAAAAATTAATGGCACATATGAAGTAGGTACTTTGCTTTACACATGATACATAGCATAAATGCATTTTACACTTGCCTTGCATTTGTGATCCTACTCTCCTGCAGTCCCAGGTCACCTGCCATGTACTGTATTAGAGTTCCCTCTACTGGATGAGTGACTGAAGCTGCTCCTTAAGAATTTGCGAAGTAAACTTTTAATTTACTTTTACTCAGTCTGTTTACTGACCTGAACTTCTTATGCTGAAAAACTGAAGTCTTGGTGACATACTGAACTAGAAGACCAAACCACATATAAACAATGATAGATTTCCCTGATCTTAGAAGGAATGTATTGTTCACTTCAGTAAGTGTTCACAGTTCAATACGAAAAGTACTGCCCAGGGAATGTACTTCACAATAGAAGCTTAAGGAAATTCCATAATCTGAAAGCCTCAGGAAAGTGTCAGGATTTGAAATGGAAACAGTATCTTTAATGTCAGTAATATATAGGTTGTCCATGCACAGATAGTTGCTTAGTCAACTACGTAGAAAGTTATGTTGGTTTTAGTTGTTGCGCAAGAATTCATTGCAGTAAAGGAAGATTTAAAATCTGATTTCCTCGAAGAAATCTGAAAGTTTAATTAGGCCTAGTCTAGATGCATTATAATACAAAGAGTAATTTCTTGGCCATGGTATTTTGCTTCTACAGTTTAAGGTTCCAGATCCCCTGCTATTACTCATCTCTTTGATCTTTAGTAGCAATTCACCACTTTCAGAACATATTGTGACAATTGTTTAACTAGAAACCAAAATAAAGAGTGAGCCAGATGACACTCACAAGCTTTGCAGTATTCATCACTTCCTCAATCACAGTTCATTGTGCCTTATGATGGTGGATGAATTACTAAACTTGTTGGAACTTCATCTGGTACCTGAATGTTGAGCACAGAAATACATGAGCATGATTATGATTTTCAAAGGCATATGCGAACCACTGCCACATTATCAGGAAAAATCCACTTATTAAACAGTGACAAAAGAGATATCCTGCTTTGAACAGTAACTACTGGAAAATTGTAAAATACTAGGCAGTCATAAGGTCTTTTCTAATCTCATTCTGCTGCTATTTTTTCATTCAGCACTGAAATTAGACAATGAAATTGAAATTAAGCTCAATTTCTTTTTCACATCCTAATTGAAATCTACTGCCTTATCTTTGGGAGTTCAAACATCATGGCCTAATTTTAGAGCTTTATGTATTTCCATGCCCAAATCCTCCATAGGAGGACATTCCCACAGTTTGAATGTCAAGTATCTGTGTGGAGGAGCAGAGGTGAGAGAGAACTGCACAGGAATTACACATCAGCAAAGGAACAGTTGCAGAGCATCAATGAGGCTCTGTCATTCCTGTGGCCTTAATGAAGAAAGGATAGATTGCTAGGGTTGAAAATAAAGATTTTTCCTCAGACTGGGTGTGCTTTTAAAATAAACATGCTGCAGCAGATTTCCAAATCCATTCGAGCTGCATGTTCAAATACTGCCAAAGCAACACATTATCCTCATACCTGAAACTGAGCCAATCTCTCCTGACTAGTTATGCCACATGTGAGAGCTCATATCTTAAGAATAATTAATGAAGGCATTTAGTAGGATTTTGCATTTTTAAGATCGTAAATGCAGTCCTTGTTACTAGCATGGTGGTTGTATACCTTACATATGACCATATATTGTCTTACAGATTTTATCCATGAAAACTATTTAAGAATGTTCTCGGTGTACTTGTATATGGTTTCACTAATATCAGTAGGACAACTCACAGATTTAAGCTCAATTGCATTGAACTTCTTCCACTACATTAAAACCTTAACTAGTTTATTTTTAAGGATCGATGTATTTTGTCAGGGTTTGGTTCACCTAAACATTAGTACAGCATGAATTAAACAACCCAATGTTAATCTTATCTACTAAATTGATTTTACTTAGATAAGCCTATCCTTTCAGGTGGATTTAAATTCACACCGTCCTCTGTGGAGGCAATTATTTCAATATTCAAACAAAAATGCCTTATGCCTAATTAATCTTGATGCTTAGGTTTCTGAAATGAAACTATTGTCTAAAGCTGTTTGCTGTATGTGATAAATGGCAAAAAAATGCACCAGAGAGAAAGCAGAGGCACATCTGAGCTTTCATATGCGTGGACTCAGATATGTTAGTCTAAACATTTAAATAATAGAAAATTTAAAAAAAAATATGAAATCGAATGGCTGAACCAGACACCCACCTTCACTGAATTTGCTGCAGACCTGCAGTGGAGACAGTCCCAAAACATTTGGCATCCAGTACGTGCATCATCTTTGAGGCCAGTGGCTGTGGGAGAAAGAACTACAACTGCACTGAAATCCCTCTCCTGGGAAATGTGTTTTATATAACCACAATGAGTAAATATAATTTCATGGATTTTTTGGTACTGTTTTATGAAACATGATATTTTTGACATTTATTCAAAACAGGTGTTGATATATGGTCTTCTGCAGTATCAGCATGTTTCCACCTCCTAAATGAAATATAATATTTTATATTCCTCAAAATCTTATTCTTTTTCCATGTGCATTTCTAGAAAATCATTATGATCTAAGACCTACTGGGTTTCAATTAGACCAAGATGTGCTATTACTGTATTAACATTTCATAGAACAACCAGATCTTGCTAATTTATTTCACACCAAACTGCCTAGCTTTAATTAGCAAAAGGAAAATATCCATTCAATTTGATTAAAGATCCCTAGGTACACTCATGTCTATCTGAGGAAGCTCTTGTGAAGATTATGATAATGAGTAATTACCTTAGGCTAAAAGCTGTTTTTATTCCATTGTCTGGATTGAAGAACTTGAACTATTTCCTCTCAGGAAACAAAAAAAGAATGAAATATTAAATTATATTCAAACTCTGGTTGGATAGTGAAATTTACCTCTGCATTTTCCCTCAACTGGTTTTCATTTAAAAAAGAAAAAATTTCAACGACATACACTCATACCCTTTTTAGTGTATGACAGGACTTCTCTCCTGTTTGAGACTGGCAGTGATGGTGTCCCTGGAAGTATTCACACACTCTGTAGTGATTTTTTTTTTTCTTTTTTTCTTTTTTCTTTTACAGGCTTCACCTCTTTGATAGGTACTGACATTTTTGACCTAGATCTAAAAGGAAAGAAATTACAACTGCACCCTTAACTCCTCAGGAAACATGAATACATTTCTCAGATATTAACTTTCGTAGCACTGAGCTCTTATGCCAAGTCAGATGCTTTATTTAAGGTTTTGTACAACTGAGAAGTACAGTCATAAAAAGGCTCTTTCAGCTGACCTTATTTTTGTCTCAAAGACTTTTAATCCCTCGTTACTTAGAATGAAAAGATGAAAGAAGCCCTTGCAGAAGCAAGGGTACACTGGAGGCAGGACTGCCATCCAACACATCCCATGGAGGAAAGGACACCCTGGCTAGCACAGACTGCCCACACACAGGCTGAAATACAAATGCACACCGTGGTCAGCCCTGGTGTCTTGCCCATCCCAACAATCAAGAATTCCCTTCTAGGTTATGCTCTTGGGCATCCTTCACACCAAAAATAAGTAAGGGGAGGAATGTCTGCCTGCCTAGGCCTTGCGCTAGTGTGGTATTTTGACAAGATTAAGTTCCCACCCGGATTTAGGAATGCCAAAATGGACACTGGTTCACTGGTCCAGACAATATCTGAGTGCTACCCATAATCCTATTTTTATTTTCTAAAGGGAATATTCTTTACCCTCCTAGCCAGGATGCTGGAATGACTGTGAGTGTGTCTCTGTGTGCAGCCAGGAAGAGCAGACAAAAGGTATTATCCAAAGTGCTCTTCTCACAGACATTCACTTTGGTGGGATGAAGAGTTAGTCTCCAGCTTTAATACACATTGTTTGTATTAATGTCATAACCAGTTTCATGATTTCTTATTACTATTCCATATTACCAAGGGAACATTCTCACAGTTTAAACACTTTCCCTTAAAATGGATCAGGTCATCCTTAGGGAAAATATCTAACAAGTACTTTAAGTAAAAAGAAGATATGTGGACACTGTCCTATTCATTTTTAATGAGTTTTGCATATCATGCCAGCTGAAATTATTCTGGGATGCAAAGCATGTGTTAGATAGGATAGCAGTGGGGAAAGAGCTAGATGAGAGGAAGAGGGGAGAGAGTTGTTTCTTTAAACTACTTGCTTCCAGACACTTCAACTCTTGGAAACTGTAAAGTGTATCTAAAGTTAAGGAGTCACTAAAGACACACACCTTTCACTGCACTGTGCAAGCACTATATACATTAGCATATTTTTAAGAAATATGCTATCAATGGGACAGATAGGAAAAAAATTCCTAACAATAGACCAACCTTCTTATTTTATTGGTTCTGAATTTACTTGTGATTTAAAGAGGAAGTTATATTTCAATGTTATCAGGTCACTTTCAATGTCACTTAGCTTTGCATTAGGATAAAAAATGTTCATTATGGAAACTGCTGTTTCCTCAAATGAAAATACCCTCCCCTGTAGAGATATCCTGCTGTGTCTAGTTTTCTTGAGAGCACGGAGGCTGATGAAAATGCTGCTCTATCCACAAAGGCACTTTCTGATCATCAACAGCCAAACTCTTGCTCATGGTGCTGAGTTGTTTGATCACAAATAAGTGCTCATGACAACTGTGCTGCAGGGTTCAGGACAGCTGTGACCAAAATCCTTCCATGGAAGGGCAGTTTTAATGACTTGTTATAATTACAGGATTTTAATTTTTCTGAGGTGGAATGCTGGTGTATCAGCTTCAGTGAAGCTGACGTCTCTGGTTATATTGATTCATTTAGAGCAGACTCATGCCTGAGTTTGCCAAAATCTGCAGCTGTTTTAGCCGAAGTAAAACCTCCTGTGGAAGACTGGAATTTGCAGGTCCAGTTATTCAGTCAAGTGGATAGAGACTTTTTCAAAATCTTTCAGGCAGATCCCTATAAACACCAAAAACCAAAAAGCTGCATTGTCATGGACACTGAGAACTTACTGCACAACAAATGTACCCATAGAATCAACACTTTCAACCCCAAAAAATCTTGTGTTGATTGGCCTTCCTCTGATCTAAAGGTCTCCCATTGTGCACCGCTATCTCTTATCAATCAGACACTCTTTACAAATAAAAATAATTCAGTTCAAGTTCTGAAAACTAAGTTAAAACCATTTCTTTGAAACAAGCGAGATTCTCCCACCTAAGCTTGGAGAAAGAGGGAAGAGTGATACAATGAGTAAGAACATTATATCAAAGTCATTATATCCAAGGAACTGTGCACTTTATTCCCCACTTTGTTCTCTGAAGTGACCTTCACTGGCTGCTGGCACCAGACTATAACAAAACAGCAGACTATAACAAAACCTGGGAAAAAAGAATTGGTGATTGCCATGGCAATTAACCCCTTACAATCAACCTATGAGGAACTATAAGGTGTCTAGCAATTTCCTGGCTTCCAGGAAGGGCTCCTCACCAGCTGGAGGAATCATTTATAGTTGCTGAATTTTAAGCTCTTTTAAGAAACTTGATCTCTAAATAACTTATGTTCCTTGAGTTAAAATGGTTCCCTGGTCAGAGAATGGGGGTAGTTTTGGCAAGTCACTTCCCTTCAACTCACTGGAGGTAATTAGAAATCTATTGGGATAAACTGGGTACCTGCCAGGTAAACTGGAATGGGAAGCTCATTAAAAAGCTTTTTGTAAAATACACAGTCTAATTACAGCAATTGAATGCAGACAACAGGAAAACCCAACAACCAATGCTTTGGGTAATTACCCAGAGACTTCTCATAATCTCCCTGCACCTGTGGTTTTGTTGCTCTTTGGATTATGGATTTTTACTGCACAGACTACGCACATGTACAGAAAAAACCACAACAGAACAGCCCAGCTTGGACTGTTCTTTTGTTATCATTACCAGGACTATTTTAGCAATGGGCAAGCAAAATTTTGGATTGTTTTGGTGAGGGTTTTTTGGGGAGAGAGTTTGTTGGGGTTTTTTGACTTTGTCTGTGTTTTCTTTTTTTTTGTAAGAATTGGGCCTTTTTCACTTTCTTTTGTTACAGGAATACTAAACTGATCTTTACATCTTAGTAATTTTCTAAAAAGGGTCAGTGATGCAAGAGAAGAGATGGACAAGAGGAGAACGCCTTAGCTACCCTGCATAGACCATTAGTGGTTATTACAGGGCATGTTAAGCAAGTTCATGTCCTTCATAAACTTCATGGGTCAGTTAGTAAACTGTCTTTGAGTGCAGCTTGGGCTACACAGGTCACTTTGAAGAAAAATTTCTGTGGTTCAATATTCTCAGCTAGCCTCCCAAACGACCAACTATTTTCTACAGGAAAAGAAAAACATGTAGATATTACTGAGAAATTGTCAGGATATTTCATTTGATATACAAGCAGCAAAGAACAAAAAAATTATGAATGTATTAAGTTCAGTGAAGACACAGTATCACACATAATTAGTTTTTCACCAAATACTTTTTCTTAACCATACTATAAATAAATTGTTCCTTCCACTCTTGCATTAATAAAGATCAAATGACAAGCACTCTTTGTGAATGAATTACCAGAAGGTACAGCTGCAGCCATGAAGCAATGTGTTCTGCAGGAAACAAGTAGTTCTAAGGACGCTCAGATATAGCAGACCAATTGGGTATGCAAAAAACTTAATTAAAATTAGCAATAATTCCTTAGGCCATTTCCTCTTAAGTAAATATTCTGCATCTTTCACATTCCTGCATGATCTACTCTGACAGTTTTGGAAGAGTTGCTCTTTTTAACAGATTGCAATCTAACCCCAAAATAAACATTTATTAAAAGAACATTTTTAATGGAATATTTCATTTAATCTTCTAGTGGAGCCTATTAAAAACATGTTCAGTTTAAAACCAAATAAAAGTGACATTATTTAAGCCTTTATCTTAGGAATTAAGATTTTTCATTAATTTTTATTTCCAAAATATTCTGTAGTTATTCTATTGGCTTTAATTAAAGTATTTTTGGTACAAACCTATTTTTTTTCCTATTGCTCATAAGTTTAATAATTCTCTTTACTGCCTGTTTTTTTCTGCACTAATTTATGCACAGTGATTATGATAGCACCGGGTCTTATCATGAGGATGGTAGGCACCAGCCTGCATAACTTATTTTATTATTTGGGTATAAAAAGCAAAAGACCTGCAAACTGTCAGGTGGCATCAGTATTCTGTGATACTTCGTCTAGAAGGCACTGCTATTCCCTTTAACTGTGGAGGTACCCTTTATCTCACATTTCTCTAGAAAATTCTGACCAGGGTAATCAACCAAGCACTTTTACAATTGAAACATTTTACCTTAAGAGACATTTTAAATGGGAAAATATAAAAAGAGTTACATTCTACAATTCTGTACTCTAGACATTTCTAGAAAACAGTAGCTTTTAACACAATTTTCACACAAATAATACTGGGGTAAATGCTGTTCCCATGCATGGCTTTTAGTTTTTGTTGGTGGGCTATTTAGGAATTACTGAGAGAAGACAGTTGCCACACATGTAATTTCCACTTTGAATAGGGCTTTCTCAGATATAACTGAAAGCAGAATTCAAGCTGTTAAAAGCTCCCTAGAAATTTCATAGGCACACAAGCAAAGAAAAAAAGGCAAAGTGCCCTCTGAGGGGAACCGTGTGTTTCTATGAGGAAAAAAGCATCTAAAATTGCATGAGTACATCTGGAGAGGACAGAGATACTGCAGCCTCCATTCAAGCTACCACTGTCAGCAGACCAATAAGTGGGGCTGGCTATTTTTGGAAGGGATCCCTACCCAAAACACCATGGAAATGCCCATATCCACTGCTCCTGATTATCATCTCCTCTGCTAATATCACTGCTTCTGTTACCCCATGTCCCTTAAATCAAGCTTCATGCTACTTTTGATGAAGGGGAAGAGTCACTTTACTAATTAGTATACATCTTGGTAATACTTGTGAGTTGAGAAGGACAAGAAGGACCAGCAAGCCTTAAAAATATTATTAAATGCCATGCCCCACTACTGGAAATATGGGAAATTATAAATAAAGGACCTCACCACACATTTTTGTCCAAGTAGCTATAACTTTGCAGAAATGCAAGAACAAAAAATGATGTCAGACATGTCAGACAACAAGACATTTTAACATCTCAAAACTGTCAAACATTTTGTTCATTTTCCTAGGGAAGAAACTTCAAATGATAAATGTCTCAGTGAGTTTATTTAGAGTTTACTAAGTTCTCTTAACTTAGGAGAAAGCAAATAATGTCCCCACTCAAAACAATGTCGCCGTTTCCATATGGGTATGTTCCTGTTCTTACCTTTGTGACCATTTAAAATTTTGCTCACTTGTGACATTTCTATGACTATGATTAACTAAACACTAAGTTGAGTTCTCATTTGTAGTATAATTTTTAACTCTTACCCCATTTCCTTGACATCCCTATTTTTAAAAATGAGGCAACAGGACAGATACGAAGTTTTAACTTGTGATCCATCATAAAGAGAAATTACTTATTTTATGGATACTATTTCTCAAACTCAATTATTTTTCAAGGCCTGCATTTTTATTAGAATTAAGTCAATACTAATTTTTCTTCTGATGTATTGTTGAAATCAGGTGTTCTAAGTCATTTAAGGTGTGATAGAGCTGCTTTTTTACAAACTCAATAATCTCTTTGCTATCCTGCACCACACTGTCCCTGCTCCTATTAGTGTGCAAGTGGCGTACTTGGTACACATATTCTTCTGGTTTGGGATTTTTATACACATAAGCACAGATAAACTGCACCAAGAAATTTTATTTCTTTACAACAAAGAGACAGTTATCTTAGTACTGCTCTTTTACAATGTAATGTGTTTCTGCACTCACTTTGTAATCAAAGGCTACATCACACACACAGGCTGATCATTAAACCCGTTGCAGGATTGCTCATTTCATCATGATCTCCCAGGGCATCCATTTAACTCACCTTCTCTGGTCCAAGGCCAGGTTACGTGCCAATGGAAAGGCAAGAAAAGATGTACTGTTGTATCACAAGGACTGGGAGAACTGTTTGACATGCAGTTATCTCAGATAATGCCCTTACCACACCTCTAAGTTGCTTTCTCTCTCAGGCAGAATAACTGAATTTTACAAGTTTGTCTTTTTTTCTTCATAACTCACCTATCCTCTCACTGTTTTCACTGCTCTTACATTCATTTAATTTCAAACTGTCCTGCTGCCCATTCAGTTCATATTTATTTTTCACTTTCCTAGTGACAGGACTATCTTTATACATGTCTAGTAGACATCTTTTGCTGACCTGGAAGAGCCATAGTTGTTCCTCACTCAAAAAACTGCCAGTTCCCTCTGCCAGGAACTCTGTTGCATTTCATCTAGGGCTCGGATTAGAAAGCAGAATATTATTTTTCTTGCAATTGCTGTCCAGGTCAGTAACGGGGTCATCAGTAATTAAGATCTAGAATGCTTCTGATTATTTCTGTTTTTATTAAAATAGCTAAACCTGACATCCTTCTGTTTCAGGGTAGATTGCATGTTCTTATATACTTAAAATTAGGAGACTAAGACTCACACTACTTCTAAACTAGGTGTAAATCATAAATTTCTACTTTTAGAATGAGAGCTTCTATTTATTCCCTTTGACCCTTCCAGTCTCCTGAAGGAAAAAGACAAGGTAGCATATATTTAATTTCCATCTGATGGATAAATTTTAATTAAAATTGAAATTTAAAAAAATAAAACCATGAGTCAACTATAATAGTAGTATTTACTTATTTTGTGAGATACAATTAACATAATAAAAAATTGAAACCGACTTTATTTTTTTAAATATGTATTTTTCTATAAACAGTTTGTTTATGGTGATAAGCCAATTAATGCTTAACAACTATTTAAAATATGGCAATACCTAAACATCTGGTCATTATTGTTGAACTTCATGACATGAAATGATAAACTAATTTAGAGATTTAGTTAACTGGTAATATCTACTTGATCCATTTTTTGAACACGAATGAAAAATAAATCAGAATAGTTCTAAAATGCAATTATATTTCTAAAACTCAAACCACTCTTGCTGATTCATGTTGGGCATCTGACATTTTTGGCATTTTTTAGGCCAGAACAACTAATCTTGCATTGACAAACCTATACAGTGCACCCTCAGAAAATATTTTAATTTATAGAAAAAATAATTATTCTTTCAAATTATGAAATTAAATACCATCTTGTACTTAAAGAAATTAAAAAACCTTTCCAGTTTCTGTAGGTGGCTAATTTAACAAGAAGTGTAGAGGAACAACCCCACACACCAGTGCTGGGGCACACCCATCCAGAGAACAGCTGGGCAGAAGGGGACCTGAAGGGCTCCTGGTGGTGGAGTCTGGACAAAGTCCTGGGCAACTGGATCCAGACAGCCTTGCCTGAGCAGGGGGTTTGGAGGAGATGACCTCCATGAAGTCACTTCCAACCTCAGCCATTCTGTGATTCTACTACTATTGATTGCGAGTAAAGATGAATTTCTCATTTTGTCTCATCAGTTATTCTAAGAAATTTACAGTGGCATATTTTTCTCATTGTTATGAAGCAGCATTTTATTTCCAACCTGAATATTTCAGATTTCTATTTCCAGCAGTTGGATCTTAAACTACTTTTTTTTGCACAGACACAAAGATGGGTTACTTGGGTTTCTCTCCAGGAAAATAGAAAACTAATTAGTGTTATTACTGATTCTGAAATGCCCATATAATAAATCTGTTCCCTAATTATGTTTGCTGGCACAGAGATGCCAGCCACCACACTGAACAGATGAATGACCAATCATCTCTTTATTTTCTTCCTTAGAAAGAGTGAAAATTACAGAGAAAATTAATGCTCTTAACTTTTTTTCCAAGGAGATTATTTTGAAATTATTCCTAAATTGAAATCATAAGCAGAAGTAATTTGAAATTTCTCCATTAAAAAATCCTCCATTGTGCCATAAAAGAGTCCAAACAAGGATAATTTTACATCTTTCAGGTTCAGAGATGTAAAGGATAAGCCTCCCAGTGTGGTGACATTTTCTACACACTATATAAGGACCGGGAGGTATCAACTGAGTGATTCCTTCCTCACCATTATTACACTGCAAGTTGTCCAGCAATTACCTCTGACAATGTATAAAGCAGAAGGATCTCACCCTCCAGTATTCCTAGTACTGGGGTTATGATGAAAAACAGTATCTAAAATACACAGAGACAATGCCAGGTTGTCATTCACTCACGAACATTTTCTATTTCATATTCTCACATTTTTTAAGGCCCAATGAAACTGTGTTGAATTAAAAGCATTTTCATTAGATTCCTTTGCCATGACAACAGATTGGAGGAGGTTTCAGAACAATTTTATGATACAATTTTTGTGCTGTGCCATATTATTTTCATGCAACTGTGGAGCATGCAGACAGAAAAATATTAATGTGCCTGTATCTTTATAATACAGTGTGTGGAAATTGCAATCACCTTCCTTTTTTGTGTTGGTCTCTGTTGCATGCCAGAAGTGACCTTGATTCTGCTCTGTAGTGTTTGATTTCAGATGTGCAACTCCCATCACGGCCACTTAATAAAGAGTAAAAAGTTCATAACAGACTAATACCTAAATACCAAATGTCTAAATATCTCAAAACCAAATGAGTTCTTTACAAAAAACAATGCTGTATTTAAATGCAAGCTGACAAAAAGTCATAAAACTATGGAATTTCTTACCTGTGAAACCATTCTTACCATGAACCATTTCCATATGTGACAACATAGAAGCTATTGGATCATTGTATTTATTTTTGATATTTCACATTACAAAGATTACATATATTTATGCTATGCCTCTACCTCTTTAGGAACTTATTGGAGAAATCACTTAAACTTACAGGCAGGAATCTCTGGGCATCCTGCCTCTGAGTTGCAGTATGTGCTCTTTTAAAATTAGAAGAAATACTATGAAGCTGTCAAGCTTCAACTGCTTGCTTTGAGGGAAGTGTTAAGTCACTGTTTTAACTGTACTTTCAGGATACAGCCATAGTGCATGACAAAAAAAAAAAAAAATCATATTTACGGGAGTTCATAAAACTAAGACAATAAAATTTGAGAACTCCATGAGTAGAAATAGAAGCATTTACTGTTACATATCTGTCCCCAGTTAATATAGGACCTTAACAAGCGGACATGTGTGGGGGATTTGCAAGGACAACCCTTGGCAAAATTGGCTGGGTAACAAGGGCTGTTAGGAATATCTAAGCAGGTCTTTTCTTAAAATTATGTCAAAGAGGAAGATGACCAGTAGCTGGATTAAACGGAAATGGGGAGTTAAAGGGCCTTTCAAAACAAAAAAGGCATCAACTTCAAAGAAGTGTAAAATGAAAGTGGAAAAAGTCACTCCCTGTCTAATTTAGATTCAGGTATTCAAGTGGATATGATTTTTCTCTGAGGGTCTTTGAAGAGACATCCAATTTAACCTTACCTGAGATACTTTTGCTTTCTGTCTTGACAAAAGGTGCCCATAGTATTGATATTCAAGTAGGGTACATGTAAAACTTGACTGGCTTTTCACCTATGGTTAAGTGAAATGAATAAAGGTCTTAATGTAAGAATGTATAAAATAATTCTAATCCTACAATCCTATCCAGTGGGAAGTCACCCAGTGTTTTCAACAGCTTCTGATTTCAGTGAAATGTTTGGCTTCAATTTTAATGGAAGGCTTTATTTTTGAGGCATTTGCTTTCAGTGAGCAACTGGGAAGACATCAAAAATGACACTGAAAAATATAAAAACTGTGTATCTAGTCTGCTGATGAGCACCTTTACAGATGAAGACAAGTGTGTTACAGTTGATGCAGTACCTGCTCTCTCACCTCATACATTTCAGTCTGTATATCAGAATTTCACAAGGCTGTTGTTAAGTCCTGAGACAGTGGAGATCTTTCTCAGAAAACCTGACAGGCTCTTAATTATATATGTTCTGGAGGACACTGGTACAATACCAATTTAGTTTCCTTGGTTACTAACTCATGTAATCATAATGTATATATTTTACCACAGCCCTATTATGACATGCCAAAGAAAGCATGTCATTATTCAGGCTGGCAAACACTTAATAAAAAACAGCTGTACATAACTTTAGATTATTTAAATTATTTCAAGCATTCTCTTTTCATTTGACTCAAAGAAAATGGCAGCAGTAAATCAGGGTATGCACAGAAGAAATCAGGATTGCATTAATTATAATTTTGGCAGTGTAATCTTTATGATCAGCTGTATACAGGACTTCGGAAGATTTAATAAATGTCAATGGCTTGTTATGAGTTCTGTATGAACACAAAAGGGATTTGGTTGGACAGAAGCAGCTTGATATGTTTTTCATATCTTCACTAGGAAAGAAAAAATTGTCTCAGTCGTAACTGAAATATTTGCAATCTCAGGCTTTCATTAGCATACAATAAGATGCTTAGCTTTTTCCCCTGTTCATTTCTACCTCACAGTAAAAGGATGACAATTTCTTTTTACTTGAATATGACAAATAGATTTTGTCAATGTCTCTTTAGCTATATGGTGTTTTCTGACATCCAAAATGGATGTCTGTGCAAGGAGCATATCTCAGAAAAGCCAGACTTAAAGGGAGAGTTTACCTTGGCTTTTATATCTTTGTGACTTTATCACATTTGGGGAGCTATGAATAAATGTAAAACAAGTCAAGGGTTAAGTATGAGCCATGGAGTTTGAGTGTGTGTGGGTGAGAGCAGACAAACTCCATTAATTTCTACTGCAGGCAGTTTCCATTTAACAAGAGTCAATGGAAAGCAGCACTAGTGATGTTTTTTCCATGTTTTTTTTTTCATTTTTTCCATTTTTTTACACCTCATTTGGGGCACAGAAGTGGTGGGGAGTTGTTCACCTGAGGAATTAGCCACAAAAGAGCTCTGCCTGCTCTCATCTGCATTTCGTAGTCCTGCATGCAGTTCAGTCCTTGCCTGTTTTTTAACATCAGCTCTGTTCCTTTTCCATAGGTTCCTTCAGCCTCCTTTGAAATTAACTTAGAAACATTTGAAGATCACTCACATGATATATACAAAAGGTTCCATATAAAATGTTGAATGCAAAAATCACTGCAAGTAAGGCATTGCTGGGACCCCTTTGCTGCAGGGTTTCTTTTGTGTGTCCAGCCTCACTTTAGAGAAAAATGTCCTGAAGAAGAATCAATTGTAATGCAGTTTCCTTCACATATACTTCAAAGTGAATTAAGTTTCCTTGATAATTTGGTGTATAAAAGATTCTAACTTTTGAAAAAACTACCTTTGACAAAGATTTTAAAATAACAGCTGCAGGAAAAGATGAAAATTGACAAAGGAAAAGTGAAATTAGCATCATGAATGCAAGAGGTGAATAAACAGAATCGTGACTCTGTAAGGGAACTCTAACTTTATGTACCTAGACATCTGTGTTTAAAATGCTTATTTGGCCTGTGTGTATAAACATTGAAAAGAAAAGAACATTTTTTCCCAGGGTAGATGTCAGAATAGATCAAATGCATGGCCTGGAATACACTCAGAAATAGATCAAAGCAAAACCACAGCTCTACAGTGGTGCAGCCTTGTTGGCCACAAGTGAGACCAAAGCAACATAAGGGTTCTCATCACTATTTAATGGGATGTGACCAAAGAAGTATTTTGGTACTGATGGAAGCAGTGCTTACTGAGATCCGGAATCCCAAAATGATGTTTTGAGGGAAAGGATTACTGTGGTAGAGGTAAATGAAATATAAAGAAAGAAAAGTCCTAGTAGTGTCTGATACGTAAAGCTAATGACACTAAGAAGGCAGGCTGTGAACGTGGTATTCATGAAAAGTTCAAAGCTGGTAATAAATAAATTCCACATATATTAACATTTATATAGATGAGAAGTTTTGTAAGGAAATCTGCTCATTAGATGTTTGCAACATCTTAATTGTGTGACTTGGAACAAAATTTTTATTACCTAAAAGGACTAGTTCCTGGGGTGAGGTGTAGAAGCAGGTCAATGTGCCATGCTTATAACCAGGTGAAAAATACAACAACTTTTAGCCCTGGTTGTATTGAGATGATTGTACTGTGACAGACTGGATGTCCCTTAAAGCAATGAAGGGATGATTTGGGGCTCCTTCAGGAATGAGGAAAAATCTGAGGGAGAGTGAGAAGAGCATAAGGGAAATGAGAAGACAATAATATGTAGATTCCAGTTTAGAAAGTGAGAAGGGAGATTATACTTCTCTTTCTGTGCATAAATGTAGAGCTGCAATGATAGCAGCTGTCACTGCCATTGGTGTCACTGCCATTGGTGGGTGATAACAGAGACAGTCTGGAAATTCCTGCCAAACTCAGTGAGCGTCTTTCTGAATCTCTATGAAAGACACACATGGTTTAAAAACCATTAGAAGGCCCCCTGGTTAGCTTTCAAAGAAATTTTAAATGTTTTCCTTTGAAAGACTTTCATAAATGGAGGCAATATTTTTGAGAATTTTTGGTAATAATTGAGAAATTCTAAAATCTAAAATCAGAAAACCACCTAAAGCATCATCAATATAAAAGTTAAAAAGAGATTAAATAGGTGTGATATTGCTGATTTTCTAGATTGGTTTTCTTAGTAAAGCTCTATGATGCCACAAAAGTCCAAAATTTACTATTCAAAGATACAGAAATTTAACAGAATGGTTTAATGTGCACAGTTGTAATTCAGAAACAATGCTGCCACTTTCTCATAAGATAAAATGTAAAATTTCCTGTGAATAGATTCTGCAATCAAGTCCATTTCTTGATATAACTGGGGTTCTTTTGCACTTAAGAGAAGGGGCTAGCATCCACTTTGTGCCAATGCAAAGTCTTCCCAAAAGTACTATTGAGAAATTAATGTTTTTGATGTCAGGTAACAATGTAACCGACACAGAAATTTTTTTTGAAAATAAATACAAAACCTGAAGGCTTTTAATTTTCAATAACCAGAAACAGAGTTACAGAGCTTGAAATGAATAAGTTTTACTACTGACCATTCCATACAGATAAGGAAAGTAATTATGTTGGGTGATGTACACCCTGTGGATGATGTTGATGACCTAAACAGCCTTAAAATACTGTGTCACCACATCCATCAGTTACTCCTAAAGAATCTCCACTTTAAATTCTCTCTTGAGACTTCTGCATCTGAAACACTAGGAGTAGACACCTAATTCAATATTGTCAACTAAATATTCCTTATTGCTCTTGAGTTCTGGGTAAAAAGGCTTTTATTCAAAACAAAAAAAGCTTCAGGCTATTAAACTACCAAGGTAGTTTAATTGTATCATTACACCGATAAATTTTTGTTTTCCTTTTTGGCAATGACAGTCTTTGTGCAAACAACCTTTTGGAGATGTGACAATATTTATGCAATGTATTTGAGGACTGCAGTCACGTTCCTTTTACTGTACATGATTTGTTTTACACAGAATAGTGTTTGAAGCAATTTCTGTTTTACAAAATGTCTCTTTCCTTGCGGATACTAAGTGCAGTGGGTTGGTGACCTTCTGCACTTCTGTACTGATGAGATGACATTAAACAGCAGAAGTGCTGTGTTTGATCTGCTTTGTAAGGCTCGTTTCTTATAAATAAAAAAGAAGTTAACAATTAACTTGTACAGTTATGTTCTAAATTAATTTACACACACACAAGGAAGTGGGAGTGGAATAAGATAAGCATAATTTCTCCTCTGGTGTCAGGGAAGGCTTAACATACCAGTCTTTTTTTGTTTAATTTATTTTTTTTTTTGCATCAAACTCTGTTATACAAACTACCCCTCAGTTTTAGATTGACAAATTTTTGTCTTCTTCTGCAAAGACCCTTCTTCACTAGAAACAGTCGTTATGGGAAAGAAAAGCTGTTTGTGTTTATGAATACTCCCTCATTCTGGAACATTCCTTTCACTCCATTCTCTAGATTTGTTATATTTTTACTCTACTTATAACGCTTTTAAATCAACAACAGCCTTTAAATAACAGCTTGCATGACAATTTGTACATGAAAATCCTTTATGGAGCAACGAACTACTAAAAATCGAATAGACAGCAAAATAAAAAAGTCACCATGTTCTGAAATAAAAGCTTCAGAGAAAAGGCACATTTATCCTTTTATTTCCCACTGAATATCCCACTGATTACCCTAATCTGAAAAGGTCACTGTTTTTAATAGGAACTGCTAAAAAAAGAAAGTAGACACATCCGTGTATTGCTTCCTCTATTTCTCACTTACATTAGACACATTCAAAATTACAGTAGTGACTACACTGAGAATAGTTGACCATAATTCTCTATACATACCATATCAGCATATAAACACTCAGCTCACAAAGATTCTTACACCTCTGATACTATAATAATGGCTTTATATCATGGATTAACATCAGCACTGTTTTGTTGGCTGGCATGAACTGATGACAATCACAAAACTGTGAATTAGGTCTGAGAAAAAGCTTTTTTTTAAGAAGAGCTAAGAAATCTCTCACTGCTTCTCAGAGTTTGCATACTTAAAATTATACCTTTACAGTGTTAAAATATCAACGAAATTATCTATATCCAGGCTTAAAAAAAAAAAAAAAAAAAAGGCAGTTTCTTTCTTTAAGTATTTTTTATACAGAGATGCATGTTTTAGTAATTAAATTCAATAACTCATGACTTCACTGACACTGAAGCACATACTGACATGCTTTGCTAATCTGGACTAAAACATAAACTCATATCAAGAAGAATCTCAGTCCTGTCAATGGGGCTGCAGCACACAAACATATCACTGAAGGTGAATGGCTGTGTCACAGACAGGGTAGGAATGAGTAGCTAAAAATATATTCTTTTTATCATCAAATTCAGTTTACAATCCCAAGGAAAATAGAAGCTAGCCTCATTCACATATTTAAAATTAGTTTCAATTTGCTCCCTCAAAACCAAAACCCATCAGATTTTCAAAAGTGCCATTAATTTCCAGTCTTAATAGATTCATATTCAGGTTTTATTCCTTTCTTAATTTCTTTTATCTTAAAATTTCTTTTTATCGCTCTGGAATTCATTCCTTAGACTTTCTATAGAGGGTGAATAAAACTCTTATGTATTGATCTTTACTTTGCTAAAGTAATTAGGCAAAGCTATTCCAGGAAAACAGGAACTTCCCTCTGCTGAGCAGCTTTATATGTTTTCTAAGTGCTTCTTCCAATTTTACATTCTTCTTGGACATGCAAAATAATACTGAAAATTTCAGATGAGGTCTTCCGATTTACTATATAGCAGCTTTACTCTTTCTCATCTCTCCATACTAAACATCACAATGAATTACAGATTGATTAATTCTCTGGTGCACTTCCTCAGCTGATAAAATCAATAATTCCATCAAAGAACTATCAGATTAACTTGACCTTTTGAACCCTTTTGGTTGTATTTTTTCTGATTTTCTATTTATCTCTCTGACTTTTCTTTGTCAACACTTCAAAATTATTTTAAGTTTTGCTTTCAAAAGAGGTGAGCAAATAAACAAATAGCTTCCTGAAAGGAATTCTCCTAAAATGAGCTATATTTGCTATTATTAGTGTTACTTGTGATGTTATAAATTAAATAAACATTCCGGATGTCAAACTTGCAATTTAACATTTAAATTCTACAAATATTAATTTATGGAGGTAATCTGCTCCCCTACATCCCAAGTCAAGCTCTTGGTTTTGCCCATATCTCAGATGCAATAAGATTTTTTATTAAGAAAGAACAAAACCACTCACAAAACCCAACCAACCAACCAAAAACCCTTAAAAACAACCCCCCCCCAAATTTACACACTTCCTCATCAGTCATTTTTCCTCTATGTCTCTGTTCTAAATGATCCCTACTGATTTTTTTTGTCTGAAGTATAGAAAATTCTAATCATCTCCTCCTAAGGAATTGCCTCTCTTCTTTCCTTATTCAATTTCTATTTAGGTGGTCAAATAATTAATTTTTTTGTTTTGTTCTCTGGAGGTCTAATTAATCTTTATTTTTCTCAGTCTTACTTTTCAAGCACTAGAAAAGAGATTACTTTCTTGTCCGATAAGTACTTTTGTTCCTTGCAGATTCTTCACTTACTATAAATTTAATTCTGGATGGATATACATATTCCTCTTACAGAAGCTTTACCCCCAGCTCTGAAATTTCCCAAGTTAATTGACACAGTACAGCTCCTCACTTTTCCCAGAAAGAACATCTTCCAATAAAACCTGTAAATAATAAAAGTATACACTTTAATGTGGAAACATAAAAGTGTGGGAACATTACTTGTTTCTGCACTTATTTGTTAAAGCATCCTTCAGCCTAGTTTTGCTTTCTTGTTTCTTGTTTCAAGCTGTTTTAGCTTTATTTGTGTTCAGCTGAGTCATGCACTCTTACCTCCTCTTATCAAAGGAGAAAATAAAACTAAAAATATGAAAGGCAAAGTTTCTTTGTGGAATTGACTGGCATTTTTCTTATCCCATTGATGAAAACACTATTATCTCAGTGTTTGCTGAATGGAAAGCTATGAGACATTAACTGAAAATGGATGTTTTGAGCTTAATTCACATATATGTGGTACCACATTGAAATGATACTTCATATTTTTCTTAGCTGTTACTTTCTCCTAGAGTATAAAAGTGTAATTGAGGGCCTTGACATCCAAGTCACTGAGTTAGCTATAATGCTTTTTGTGACAGAGGCCAACTGAAGATGTTTTTATCTGCAGATTACACATTATTTTCCAACACAAATTACCAAAATGAAACAGGAATGCTTTTTGTTCATGTAAATTGTGCTTGCATGTACAAGTGACAATAACTGGATACTTCAAGAAACATTTCTCAGGGCAATGAACACACAATGAATCCATAACACTTCTTACAGTTCTGTCAACTTCTGTTTACATGTTTAAAATTATAAACAAGAAATTAAATGAGTAATAATCAGAGATACTCTCAGCTGAAGTAGAAATCAACTAGAAGTCAAAATCAACCACCTAATATGGGCCTAAAATACCTCCTCCCCCAAGGCTCTCTTCATGGCATTAGAGTACCATGAGGAGATTAGTCATATAAAGAATGTTTTAGCATTTTTCTCAATAAATGTTCTCCCTCTTTAAAGATATGAAATCATATGTTTATTAGCCATAACCATTAAAGTAAAAACCATGTTTTTAATTCAAAAAGAATAAAAAAAATCCCAGTCCTCCCACAACATTATGAAGTCTCACAAATTTATGGTTTGATAAAAAAACCCTGCTCAAGGATTACAGTGCATATTGTGACCTATTAAAACACATTTCAGGAAGTTATTACAGAAAGAAGGTGGAAACAAAACCTAAAAGAACTGGGTGTTGTAATATTCCCTTATCTGAAATCTACCTGGAGATGGTTTATTTTTCAGATCTGAATAATTTTTTAGACTTTGATTTTGACAGTATTAACTAAATACATTTTACTTGATAGTATGTTCCATTTCACACTACACTTGGTGATATGAAATCATTTAATGACTCTTCATTAATCTGCCTTCACAAGAAACTTACAAAGGCTTTCTTGGTTTCTGTATGAAGAAAATTATTTTGCAGCAAAAGTTTAGTGACTTTATTAAGTTTGCACAGGAAGAAAGGCATGCTAAAATGAAAGCAAATACTTTTGAACCTTAAATAACTTCCCCTTCTAACCACAGGATGACCTTAATTTTCTACAGCTCATATCTCTAGATTCAGCATAAAACTCTTGCTCAAATTTGTGTTTCATTTTTGGCATTTGAAATCAGAATATTTCAATTTGCTCTTACTTTACCTTTTTTGCACTAAACTGATGCTTGCATTTTGCCAGTAACAGAAAGCACCACTTTCATGATCACTTATTTGTGTTTAAATTAAATTAAATTAAATTAAGTTAAACATGTTTAAAACATTTCACTATTCATTAAATAGGTACACCATTCATTCTGTGACTAAAATGAACACAAAGTACCTTTTTAAAGAACATTCTTCCATTGGGTCTTCTGACATGTCATTAACCAGAAGCTGTTCCAGCTCCTGGCTATAACTTGTGAAGGTGAGTGATAAGTATTTTCAAAATTTTTATTGAAAAAACAAAAAAAAAACACCCAAAAAACCAAACCAAAACAAAACAAAACCCCAAAAAACCCAAAAAACTATCCACATTTACATTCTTATTTTGCTCAAATGCTAATATATTGTGTCAAGAAAAGTAGACACATATATTAGAACCAAAGATAAATGCCAACCAATGAATAAGATTCAAGATTGATTTTGTTGCAAATATTTAGCCAATCTAGAAAGTTTTAAGCCTCTAAAGATACAATAAACTAAATATAGAACTTTTTTTTGTAGCAGCAGTCAACTTTAGTGCAACAATTTGGTCAAAACCATCTCATTTCTCATAAGGAACATCTCCTATATCCCACTTCTTTCTCTCCTGCATTGTTTGGAGTCACTCCTGGCTCCTCACAAGAGCCATACAGAACCAGGACATGCCTGAGCACCTCTAAAGTTCATGGATGTGTCTTGGTAAGGAACACTGTAGTACTGCTGCTTGGAGAAAACTCCTTGAAAGCTCAGTTCAGACTATCATTTAGACAAAAATGTCTCTCATTTTTAAAAGGATATTTCTCCAATGTATTTCTGAGCTACCCCAGCACTCATGAAGCATCTCAAATGCTTCTGAGTTTAAGAGAAACCCTTGAGAAATGTTTGGGATTAAAAGAGCATAATCCACATCAAATGAAAGCAAAAAAAAAAAAAAAATTTTTTTCTTCTCCTTTGACATATCTGTACTGTATTGTTTTAAAGAATGCTACTGACTTTTCCAGCTGATACCTAAATGCCTGCTTGGCACCAAGATCAGGAACTAGTTCTCTCCTATGTTATTAATTATTTCATGACTCACATTAGCTTTACAGAACTGCTGTAAATAAACAACATAATCTCAATTTTATGAACACTGGGCTAGATATGCTCTTCGCAAGATTTCACTTTTTCAGAATCTTTATTTATCTTTGTTTTCTGTATCACTCAAGGTTTGTAGCTGCAACTGCCAACAGATATTTTATTATTTTTCTTTCCTCCAAAAACATCAGAATGATTGCATAAAACTAATTAACAATTTGAAAAAGTGCAAATTTATGGGAAGAAAGTCTCTCTGAGAAAGCCAACGAAATTTTTTCTTTTAATATTTAAAGAAATACTGGATTTTCCATTAAGAAATTGTCTCAGTCATCACATTTACTGAAAGCTGTACTTATTTTACATTAAAAAATTAATTAAATTATTAAAAACTTATTTTTTCCCCAGAATACTGTTTAGCAGAAAGAGGAAGATAAAAATATACACAAAAAATGTAAGATAAAAGTCTATTTTTTTTAAACCCCCTTGAAATGTTATTATTTCCTGCAAGGAAAAAAAATTAAAGAATGTTTTATGACTGTCTCTACACTGTAACTTACGACAGAAGAAAATTACTACACTTATAAACCATAGCACTAAAAATTAGAAAATGTCATAGTTTAGCAGTTTTAATTCATGTTCTTTCTTATTTCTATTATAATGAAATCTTTAATAATCCTGTCACACATTACTTTCCCCACAGCTTTGCCCCTTCAATCAGTCTTGTGAAAAATATAACCTCTTATTTTCATTTACTGTAGAGAGCCCTGTGCTCCCCTTGTCCATCTTCCCTGCTGCTGTCTCTGAACCCACGGTCACTGTGCAGCTTCATCTCACACATTCCTAGTTCTTAGTCCTTATGAAGAAAACCAGCATGAACGAGCACTAAAACAAAAACCCAACAAAACAAAACAGCAAAAACCAGCATAAAACCCCACTGTCTCACCCCAGTACCTACTGTTCGTTCTTTCAAGGAAATAGATACCTCTTGCCTACGTGAACAGTGCTGGCCCAGGGTCTTACTGCTCTGCTTCTGTTTTCAGAAATAAATAGCCCCATCAAAATAATGTTTATGAAAATGAGACCACACAGAATTTCAGTTTTCCAAATTGCCCCTAATTGTGATCAGAGCACCTGGGTTTAGCTGTGAAGCCTGCACCAATTTTGCAAAGAGAAGAATAGGTAGATCCTCAATTACACCTGCACTCAGGCATGCTATTGCTTATAATAATGCTTAAGCCACAACATGACATTTATTCTCAGAGGTAAAGGTCAAAGAAATAAATGAGAAGTGACAGAAATGACCTTGGCAAAGGTGTCCCTTCCTAGGCAGCAATTATGACAATCTTCATTCACCATGCTGCAAAATTAGCCTGCAAAGTGAATTATTTCAAAAACATAAAAATGAATGAAAACAGTTATCCTAATTTAAACCTTAGTGTCAGCACTGGGTTTTGAGCTTTTTTTGTTTGTTTTTAAACTCTGCAAATGGCAATAACAGTACATTATTTAAAGAAACCAATAAAGCTTCTCCTGCCTTTAGATTTGCAATCTTTTACAGTTCTATGATTAAACTTTTAGCTAATTTCTTTTGTAATTGAGGAGAACAAAGCAATTTACAAGTCTCTACAGAAAAATGCTACAAAACTTTAATTATTTTGATATTTGAGGAACATATTTAGCTCAACATTGAACACATGCTAGCTGTGCCAATCTACATCAGTGACATCCAGAGAGCTGTTAGCCTTCAGTAATCATTTGGAAAAGGAACTTGATGTTTCCTGGCTATCATAACAAGGTTAAGGCCTGAAACTGTGCTAATTTCTGAAAATCCCCAACAGTAATGAAGTTATACTGATTGACATCAGCAGAGAAATTGTTGCTGGTGTGTATTCAGACTACTGGAAACTCTTAAGAGTAACAACTTAAAATTCCTTGTACAGAATAAGTTATCGAAGAGAATGAAGCGAGTTCTACCTGCAGATTCAGCTGTTGCATCAGTAAGGCACAGCTTTTGCCCCTCCCAAGTCCCCTGTTCCACCAAAGTCCTGGTGAGCACTACACGTTAGACTTTGGTCTTACAAGGTGCTGTGGGTCCCTTCACATGTGCAATCCATGCAGACATTGCATTGTCTCAACATGCATGAATACAACAACTGCATAACTCCAGGCAGTATCAACAGGGAACAGCATCTATCATAATTAATATAACATTTTCATAGACTGAAGCACCAGGGGATAAATAGAAAACCTTAGCCTTTTTAAAAAGAAATAGAATTGGTAGGCATGCTTTAGTTGTCATGCACTGAATTTTCATTTGAATAATACAATTTAGGAGAAAAAAAACAAAACAGATGAAACAGAAAAAAAATATTAAGAGGTTAAGAAGGGGTTTATCTGATTGCCAACCCCTTTTCTTTGCATTTATGTAAAATAGGCTGCTTCCTCAAATCACCACATTGCTCTAATAACAATTATTTTTACCTTCCTGGCATTACTCATCTGAAATATTTTACAGGATCCTGACCCATCATTCAAGTGTCAGCCATGAACAATACACAATAGCAGGATTCTACCCAACCAACAGTATTATTGCAGCATTACTGGATACAGTGACATTTAGACAACCAAATCCTTGCCTCTGTGGACAGCAAACAAGCTCAGATTCTCAGCAGAGTGGCATTGGTGCCTGCAGAGAATGAACAGGCAAGTCGTGCTCGTGTACGCCTGGCCCTGATCAGGGAACCCATGAAGTGAGAGCAGACTGATTATCAAAACTCATCTCTCCCCTGTGCTACTGCAGAACTTACTGAGGAGCTGGAGGGTGAGGGGGAGGTGAGGGTGAACTCTTTACTGCTAGTCTCTTCCACACTTTAGGGCCGTGA
This sequence comes from Promerops cafer, assembly GCA_013398275.1. Lineage (NCBI taxonomy): Eukaryota > Metazoa > Chordata > Aves > Passeriformes > Nectariniidae > Promerops > Promerops cafer. Next base: position 490,635 of record VZSE01005046.1, read on the forward strand.
CTGTTTTCTTCTGCTCAAGCTTTCTAGTGACACAGAAGGAGGAGTAGTATATGGCCCAGATTTAACAAAGCAGTGGGCCAGAATCCCAAAACTAACAAGGACAATGAGAACAAAACCAAAACTTTGGCTCCTAATATTTTAAACAGTGCTACATAGAACATGAAAAATAAACAACCCAAGAACAAAAGAAAAAAACAAAAAAAAACACCAAACAAATAAAAACTCCAAACCATACCAAAACAGACAACCACAACAACAAAACCCCAACTAAACAAATAAACAAACAAACAAAAAACAGAACAAAACAAACCCACCCAAACCCCCAAAACCACTTCAAAAAATCTGTGTGCGCTAAGAGACATATATTAAATGTTGCCCTGATATAATACCGCAGAATAATATTTGCCAAGTTGGTAAATGTTGCTGTGGTATTCTTCAACTTCCAGAACTGAAAATTGGGCTATATCATTCAGAATGAGTTTTCCTATCTTAAACTTGGAAGCACATGTCATTGGTAAATAAGCTTGGAAGAACATTTCTGTAGGAGATGGATGGAGTAATGGAGTAGTGGAGATAAACAAATGGAACATTTAACTACATCATAGGTTTTTATAAGTGGAGATGAAGGGAAAGAAATCCCTTCCCACCAGTCTAGAGGGTCACTATTTTCCATTAATCTCTGGCTGTTTTTTCTGGCACAGACACAGCCATCATCACCTTGAAATGTTTAGGGCTGAGCATTATTAATGAGGATACTCCATACTGGCCATGGAAATTGTATTCCCACATTTTCTCTGATGTTTCTTTAGGGTATGAAAGAAGAACTGGGATATGAAGGGAGACTACAGCACCATATGGAGTATTGCACAGAGACAGATTTCTCTGTCTATCACATGCTGCAGTACTGCACAATACTGCCTGAACAGGGACAGCTCTGCACACTGAGGTACATACATGGTTTGAACCAAAAAACCAGACCAATACATTTTAAATGTTCCTCTCTCACACTAAAATCCCCCTTCTCTTTCTGCACTGATATGGCACTAAATTAGAAGCAGTTTCTGTGAACCCATTTAAAACACCTCTGCTGACCACATAACAGGAATAAAAGATATTTTCTGTCTTGTGCCATGATCTGCAACAGAATAAAAGTGGAGTGGAAGAGCACAGAGCCAGAGCACTACAGAGCCTCCTATGAATGACTTCAGGAATAATCAGATTGAGTCTAGTTTCCAAAATTATTCACTGTTTTCTTATTTCTGTGTACCCTTACACCTTTATTAATCCTTCTGTCCAGGAACCTGATGTGCTTTGTGCTTGAGTTTAATGGACCTGAAGACATTGATTTGTTCAAGCTTTAGCTTTGAAGGATCGTTAGTGTTGTGCAGATCACATCTTTATAGGTCCCACATGGAATCATATAATGAAAGAAAATTAAGCTGCTATAAACCTCACTGTATTATCTGGGGAAGACATGCATTATTTTCTAACCTGCAGAAAGCTAAGGCCTGCAACAATTTAACAAAATTCTACAAGAAACAGAGAATGAAATTAATTCTCACTTCAACTCAATGAAAGTTCATGATGCTACTTCACTTGAACAGTAAAAATTGTGCTCCAAGTTATGACTGCTCCTCTGTACACTTCCTACATAATTTTCCTTATGTTCTTACCCAGTGGGTTAAAATCATCCCTTAAGTGACTTACAGTTTATTTTCACTGCTTAAGCCAAGCAAAGGTGGTAGTTTTCTTCCTTCCCTTAAGATTAGTCAGAGCAGAAATGGACAAATAAATAGTAATCACATTAAAAAAGACTTTAAGAAATGAAATACAAAGCCTTTTTTTTTGAACTGCATGTATATTTTTAACTGGATTTAAGATGGTCTTCAGTCTAAAAAATTTATCTGGTTTCAGACTGAATATTAACAAAAGTCAGGAAACTGTTGAAAGTTTTCAATTTATCACACAAATGTTTATAAATTTAGCTTCTACAGTTACCTTTGGTATTCCCTCCACCACCCAAATGCCTTCACAGATGACTGCCTCATTGTCTGATACTCTGTCATGTACCCTGAAACCTGTGAGGTGTCACTCCATGGGAGGATAGGAGGTGCATTTTTTGGTCAGAGCTTACTGTCTGTCCAAATCCATCATTTTCCTTTTAAAATTCTTAAAACTTCTGCCTAGTCTTTGGTAAGTTTATGAGCACAGACATTCCCAAAGCAGAGGAAAAAGAACCTGTTCTTGCACTTTACATTGCAGTTTATGACATAACGTGTCCTTACCAATGGCAACAATGCTGTTCTCCTCAGGAAGCCCTTGCCCAAGTCAGGAGAGCTTCTGCCTTCCTATGAGAGCATGATCTGGCCTCTGGCCATAATGCAGTTAAACACACGCCCTCAGCAGCCCTCCATGTTCCCAAACTCAGTAAAAATTACCATTAGAAGCATGCAGTGACTAATGAGCTGACTCATGTTTAACTTTGCATCAGCCAGGAGCCAAGGTCCCTTTCTGTGGCACTGCTTTCCATCATCTTGTTCCCCAGTCTGTCTGTAAACCCAAGGTTGCCCCATTCTCCATGCAGATTCTGTCACTTCCCCTTGTTGAACAAACCCTTCTGCTTTGCTTTTCCATTTTCCTTCATGTTCATCTTTCAAGCTTCCTTGTTTTGTAGAAGAGAGAACCTAAATCAGAAGCCTTTTTCTTTTTAAAAAATAAACCTTTAATCTTTATTCAGAATTATCTTTTATGATGCTAATGGAGGATTGTACAAGAACTAACATTTTCTCGTGTTTATTATTGTTGCTCAAATCTTCCACATTTAATAAAAAGGGACAAAGAGAGACAATATAATTGCATCTTGCAGAAGCCTTCTCTTTTCTTTTAGACTTTGCTGCTTTTTCAGAATTTTAAAAGAATTTAAATAGAGTAGGAATTACTTAACAGAAATAAATTTTTCAAAACTTAGAGCTTGGTTGCTTTCCTCAAATGTGTAGAGAAAAATGCTCTTAGAAACACAGTGCCAAGAGGATTTCTAATATTCTTTTTAAATGTGTAAGCTAGTGGAACCAAGGTCAGCACTGAATCCCTCAAATATCCTGGGTTTTTTTCTACTTATTTCTCCAGTCCAAGCTGAACAGTTCTGATCCAGGACAGAAATAACCCTGTATCTTACTCAGAGGAGTCTGAAAATTAAAGCTGCCTCTGAAAACCTACCAGACATGCCAGAGCTGGGTGATACAAATCAAGGATAATGACAGAAAAGGAGTAATTAGATGCTCTTTTTTTGTGAAGATGATGAAAGAAAGGATTTTCTCCAAAATTCATCACTTTCTTCCAGGATATTGCACTATAAAGTACAAAACCAGAACAACAACTATTCTCTGACAGTTTACAGTCCAGATTACTAAATTGTTTCTGGCTCCAAGTGCCATGTTTCTGAGTCAGTGCAATTTAACTGTGTATTTAAATAATAGTTTGTTGGTGCCCAACTCTTAATACAAGTAGAGATGCATTTGCAGTGTAGATAAAAGTGATTGATGATCCCATGGCAAGTTTTGAAGCTTTATAGGAAATAATCATTATTTTTGAAGTACACAAAGATAAACTAAAGATTAGATAATATATATTACAGCTAGCCTCCTTCTACATGGTACACAAGGGGGGATAATCTTTGTCTTTGGTAATTGATGGGGAACTTTACATTTCACAAATTCCAGAATGATACATTGAATGGTAGAATGAGTCACTACTCAGCTGTACCTTTCACCATGTCCTCACAGGACTCAGAAGAGAGAAAGAGAGAAATATGAAACCAGCCTGATTTTTATCCTATTCCTGAGGAGGTGGCTGCACTAGCTGATCGAGAGGACATAAACCCTGAAGTATATTTGGGAATATGCCTTGCTTATTGTATGAGCTAAAGTTACAAAGGTCCATGCCCTAAGCATCAGCTTTGGTTAAAGCCACCTTGTGCAACCTGTGTAAAACCTACAGGCTGAAGTCATAATCTGCCTTTCTCTGACCAGTTATGGAAGGCTGGGAGTCAGACACCAAACCACGAGCTTTCTGAGCAGGGAGTCAGCCAGGGATCAGAAATGTGGAGCAAACAACGTGCAGAGGCTCAGAACCTGCAGAGGCTCAGAAAGTCAAAGCAGGACATCTCTAAGGGAGCAAGAGAATTTTTTTATAGATGCTGCTACTACAAGGATATTGTATATAAAGTGACTTCTACTTTTATGTAAGAAAGAAAATCTTTCCAAATCACTATTTTGGGTGCCCCCATGGCACACAATTCCCAATGAATTAAAGGTAATTAAATGACAGCCTGCTCTCTGGGTTCTAAGAGCTCTTCAAGAAGGAGTACAATGCAACGTGCATTTCCCAATTAAATGAAATGTTCTGTGAAACGAATGAATCAGAACAGGGCAGAGCTTTACTGCAAGACTTCTGACACACCTGTAATGGGGAAGGGCTCCACAGAGTCTTCTGCAGAAAAAAAGAGTTCAGTTTTTGCAAGAATGGGTATAATGGTTTTGATTTCAAAATTAATTAAAAAAAAAAAGGCATTTTTGGGTTTCTCTGTATTAAAAAATGCCAAATGAAATAACTGGTCAAGCATCTACTCAAGCCAGTACCAATATGAGTTGAAGAAATCACACCAGTACCAAGTTGAAAAAGAAAGCTCAATAACCAGTCAAATTCAAAAACAGGAATCAGAAATTACAGATGAGTTAAACTGAGTGCTGGTGTGCATTTTGTCACTAGCTAAAGGCCACTACAACACCTGTGGAGACTGCACCTTCAGCAGCCTGGAGTGAATTTTGTGCTTTCCTACATAAAAAATGATCCACTGATCATTTGTGAGCAATGTGAAAATATCTTAGCAACGTATAACAGGTATTAGTGATTAGTTTCAACAAAGACACATTGATAAAATAATGGCAAATGTAATTTATTGTGAAATTTAGTACTAAAATATCTGGTCTCTTAACTGAAAAGCATAGTGTTTTCTAGACCGTGTAATATATGCCCATGCAAGATTTTAAAATCCAAAGACAAGAATTTAAAAGCTAAAACTACAACACTGTTCTGCATTTAAATCCAGATACCTGCTTTCACTAGAAATACAGAGGTCTGGAACCTCTGCATTATTCTAATTATTTTTTTCTAACCAAAATATATTTATGCCATCTCCACAGTAAGAAAGTTTCTTTATTCAGACTCAATGAAATAAATTTGACAGAATTATTTGAATAATCCATAATAGATTTATAGCTAGTCAAGCGGTTGATGTGTTAATAACAGTAATACATTAGAAAAAGAAAAATGCATTAGGTAGAATCAAAACCTGGAGACAAAGGAGAAATATAAAGTTTTGACAAACTGTCATGGGTCAGAACCAGGACAGCAGTATCCTCAGGACAGAGGAAAATAAAAAGCAAAGGACTTGTAGAAAAAGAGTTTCCTGTTAACAGTTTTTAAGCCAGTAAATTATAAATTAATCTCACCCTTATTGATGAAACCAAAGTTTTATTCACTCTTCAGGTCTTAAGCACCTCTTCAGGTTTACAGCACCTCTGTAATCTTCTTTCTCTAATGTTTTTTTCTTCTCAAAGGGATTTATTCTTGCCAGGGTACTTTTGAATCTAAAACATGGTGCCACTAGAGACAGCTGTCCATTGACCTGGGCTTATCATGCACAGAAGGTTGAAATCTTTTCTTTGTAAGACACAGAAAATATGTAAAAAGATGTGCCTTCTTCTCTACAGGTGGGACACTCTTAGATTTTGAAAAAAAGATCTAAAGATGTATAGTCTCCTTAATGCAATTAGTGACCTTTTCAAATTAAAGGAGCGGTGGCACAGAGCACAGCATCCAAACACAGCAAGAAGGACCTGGGCTCCAGCTGTGTGAGGAGGGTACTGAACTGCAGGTGCACTTCAGAGACACAAACGTGAGAAGTTGGTTATTTGGCGAACTTGGACAAGTGCTTACCAATTCACATAAATCTCTCAGTATGCACCAGATGATCTATTCATGAGGACATCCATCATCACTACCACTGATTTGCTTTTGTTATGGTTGTAGATGAAAGCCCCAGAAGATAAAAAAAACCAAAAGAAGCACATCCTCCCAAAATTGATATTCAACCTTTTTATTCAATGATGCAAATATAGATTTAGTAGTTTAACTGGTCATTCAATTTAGAATATTGATTCTTTTACACAACACTTTCTCTTTTGTTGATATTGTTCTGAATTTCTAAGGACAGCTATTGGTGTTCCGTGTTCACCGTTCAGTTGTTCTCCAGTTAAAAATCAAGTAAAGATTATCCACTGCCTCTGACAGTTTATCTTTTCCAGACTGAGAGAAAACACAGATATTTAGAGTATCTCATCTTAGCTTAAGAAAAAAATCAATTTTTAACCTATTTGACTGCAGATGGAGGTTAAATTTATCTAGAGTATATATTTAAAAATCTTTTAACATTAAAAGGCAATTTGGAAAGATAATGTAGGAAATAAAAAATGCTTTAGAAATCATAGGAACGCTTACATTCAACAATGCTGCAAGTTTTGTTCATTATATTTGTAATTCTTAAATTTCTAGGATACTTTGGTTATTTAAGGAGAAAGGTCAGTAGTATATCTAAGACCTTCAGGCTTGAAAAGCCTGCTGTCATAGGGAGACAGCCTCTAAACAAACTTCAAGCTGCTTTAGGCTACTCAAGAACTATGACTTGTACTTGTGAAATAAGTTATTTGTGGCCTCTTCTATTGTTTGCTATTCTTGTTCTGCTGAGGCAAGGCACTTCATCAGATTCATGCTACTGCCCTTCTAGTTTGATGCTATTAATCAATAAAATTAGGGCTATCATCAAAATTCATTTAAAACTGCCACTATCCTTCATCCTTTTGGTATCATGTGAACTAGAAAACCCATTTTGCATCACCAGAGAGCCTCCTCAAAGTTTAAATAAACACGTATTGATTCCTGGGGACAATCAGCAAAAATATTGTAACTAAACTCTCATCTGGAATTATGCATGTACTATATCACATATAAATAATTCCAGACAGATGTGATAAGCAACCCGAGATGCTTGACACTAGTCTTTAAATCACATGCCAGCTAACATCAGTTAAGGAAGATATGTGATACACTTTTGTAGGAAAATGGCTTTAGAAAGATTGGGTTTGCAATTTCAGAACATTTTCTTATTGTTTTTTTTCACTGCTAAAACTTTTAGTGACTTTAGTGGCATTGTATCAACTTCCCAGTTGGCAGGCCATCAGGTTACCTGTTAGAAAAATAAATTTTGCTGGCACTGTTTTATAAAAAAAAAATACTGACTTTGGATGATTTGGTTTTTAAAATGGGAGAAAAGCATGGTATTTAAAAGAGCAGAAAGGAGGGAACAAAGGAGTCGGAAGAATGGGAGTAGGGGACAGAATTATCAGCCTCAGTGTCTTGCAGATGAGATTTGGGTGCAAAGATCTCTGAGAAACAGAATTGTTATAACTGTACAGCCAATGACAGCATCCTAATGTCTACATACAACTTTTATGGACCATTTAAGTTACAATATCAGAAGTGGTACACAATCATTGCTCTTCATTTTCTTACAACTCTTTTCACTTCCCACTACAGTTATACCACATCAGACACATTCTTTCCCCCCTTCTTGAACTGTATTTATCTTCTTTGCATACTTGATATTCTAAAGTGAGTACTTAGTCACTGAACACCTGAAAGCTGATGTCCCCAATATGTAGAACTGAGAAATTTCTGAGGAAAAAAGACAGAAATTATGTATATTTTCTCTCTCATGACCAACAGACAGTATAGTATTTTCCATTGGTGTTTTTATTTGTAGATATAGTTTGGACATCTGTTTACTCTAGACCTTAATTAAAATTGGGGTTCACTCTGATAAATAAATTTTAAAAATTGTTTTTCCCCGGTTTTATTTTTATCCACTTCCTGCTGAAGTCAATCCAGTACCTGCAGCCCGAAGGTGCTCTGAGTACAGTAATGCTCTGTAAAAATGATGGAGAAGAAGCACAAGTGCTGACTCCAGCCTTTACTACCCTGCTCTGAAACAGACAAAAGGTTTCATAAAATAACATGAAAAGTCAATACAAAGATGTATAAGCCAAACTATTTTGACCAGGCATTCCCAGTGTCCTCAGAAAAACAGGTCATTGTCCCACACGCATTTTCAGTGGGTAATTGGGAATAGTGAATGCAGCAGTGGAAAAGAAAGCAAATGCCACAGGCAACAGTTTAACCACCACTCCACCTCATGCAGGACAACTTAAGCATTGTTGGTGCTCTGTGTTTTTTTGACAGCTGTTCTTTTCCTCTCTATTTAGGCTGTTGGTTGCTGGAAGCAGTGACGTCTTTCTCATCTTCTGGTACACGTGGCTGTGCTGCACCCAGCACAGTGGGGCCCTCGTCTCACATAATTACCTGATTTTGCTTGAGAGGCCAATGATTTCACTTTAAGTACTCTTTGGAGGTGTGCTCCATGAGATACACAACAACAAGAACATTTTTTAAGAGCTCTGCATTGCTCTATTCTGAACCATCAAAGCCTAAGCAATAGCTAACACTGGAAGAATAAAGTAGTCATTAAAGTTAGGTACTGTTATTTCCAGTCATGCAGACATTTCTTGGCAGTATGGTATGATAAGCACAGGTTATTTTATCCCAGCAATAGCTCCATATGACGTCAAACTGGCAGCTCTTTCACTGACAATACCTCTTGTAAGATACTTCTGACATGAACAAACTTGTAAGAAAAATATATTATACAATTGGCAAGTCTGTTTCACACATTCCCCTTTGAATTTTCTTGGCTATATACTTTCTAGAAAAAGAAAAGCAGCATTTTTCAAAAAAAATTTGAAAGGCTGCATATTTGTCCAAATATGGATTAGTCAGGTATAACTCACAACCTTATCCAGAGCAGCAGAACTATGCACAGAGAACTTCTGAGTTTGGGCTACCCTCAACCAGTACAGTTATTGCCCACTTGAATTCTGCAACTCTTTCCTCAGCTTGGAAATTAGAAACCTCATATGAAAACCTAAGTATGTAATGGGGATTTAATTCAGTATTTACTAATTAATGTGACCAAAAGAAAAGGTATTAGAAGAGATACAAACTATGATAACACCTATCATTGGGAGAGGAAAGTATTACACACTCCCAGAAGTTCTTTATTTCTGATTGGTACCTATGAAGTAGATTATGAATGACTAAGGTTTGCCAATATATTACACTTCTCTGACAGAAGGAGAGACCTTGTTTGTTTTGCACTGTTTTGAAGATGGAGATTTCTTCAGGTCTGATAGTATGAATTGCCCTGTAGTTTCAGTCAATAAACATATTTTATTGACTTTAGTATCACCAAAATATAAGCTAAAGGCTCTACTTTTACTATATATGATAAGTGAAACCAACACAGAAAAAAAGCCAGAAGTATCACTGCATGTACTTTTTCTTCTGGGAAGAGGACTAGACAACAAACATAAGCATGCTGTAAAATATAACATTTCAGTAGTACACAGTCAATATTGGATCATGTGGGTTAAATTTATATATAGACCAGACTATACTAAAATACAATAGAGCTATGTTTGAAAATGAGGCTCTTATTTATATTGACTCAAAATGACCTAAATCTAAATATTCACAGAAGATGGAAAAAAAGTCACAGCAGAAGTGACTTAAGTGATTTATTAAGTGTTCATTAGGTGTCATATTTGCAGTGCAATGTCAATTATATTCACCAAGCACAGACCACCCATGGCATCAACAGGCAAGCTGAGAAAAAGGAGGATTTGTTATCCCAATTCAGTATGTGGGAAACTGCTGCTAATAATGATTCCATTTCTTGCTCTTGGTCACTCACATACAGCATATGGCTCAGTTACAAACTTATTTTTTTTTTCCTATGCTGCTGATAAATGTCTTAAACAAAACATCCTTCCTCTAATTTCTGTGCTAATGGTAATTCTGCAATATCCAGTGCTGTAAGGCTGATCTGCATATCCAGTCCTCTCTATTCTTACATCATTCCTTTTTTTTTCTAAACTCAAAGACTAGGAAGGAAACTTCCTCATGCCCATAATTCATTTCACATTCCCTGTCTGGAAAGGAAGCATACACAGATTCTATTTTCCAGCACAGCTACCCTATTTTGCCAGTTCTTAAAGAAATGCAATTTGCAATTTCTGGGAAGGACATATCAGAGGAGACAAGTCTGACCATGAGTGTCACTACCAAAACTGCTTTCCTGTGATGTACACTAGTGCCCCTAAATATCTTCAGGAGTAAGTTTAGGATATGAAAAGTGCTAAAATTCTACACAACAGGAAAAGGGGAAGGAAATGCATGACACAAACTTCAGCTAGGTCTTCTGAAACTGGAAAATGAGGAACTTTTCTTTCCCCCAAAACTGCCTTGTTAACAGCTGCACCTTGACTGCTGCAAATACAGTTGTACACCCCGCCCTGGGATACATGCCTATTGCTCCTGTTGGCAATGCAGGGAAAATCAATTTCATATGGCACTGAGAACTGCGACACTTGTGGGAGGCAGCATTTGACTCTCAGGGTTACGAGGTCGTTTCTAATTTAGTAGAAAGGGGCACTGTATTAGCAAAAATAGAGAAATGTAAGGATCACAAACCCAACCAATTCATCCCATTCCCAGGGGCTACAATTTCTGAGGGCAGAATTGACCCATTATCCTCACATCATGTGACTGTGGCCCATCTATTCTTTGGTGCACACAGGGATGTACACTTGTATAATAGACAATTCAAAGTCCTATCCAGAATCATAGTCATAGAATGTTAATGGAAGGGTCCTTAAAGATCATCTAGTCCCAACACTCCCCACCATGGGCTAGGACATCTCCCACTAGAGCTGGTTATTTAAGGCCTTTTCCAGCCTGGTTTTAGACACTGCCACGGTTGAATCCAAGGCCCAACCTTATCTAGTTTCTAGTAAATACCAGTTCAGTTGCCTAACTTCAGATGGCCTATCCTAATTTAAAAGAGGTATGGATGAGTTCTCTGCTTTCTGGTTTCATAGAGATTACTCACTCATTCAGTGCAAGTGAAAGATGACTTAGTCTGACCTAGAAGGCTGAGAAACCCCCGATTATGCCCACTGCACAGCTGGGGCCGGTGCTGCCAGCGCAAACAGAAAGCAAAGGACAGAAAAACTCAAGGTCAAGGACTCTCTATAAACCTTCTCATGGTTGTACTGGCAATTATGCCTCTATAACAGAGCAAAGATTGTAGATGCATTTTTAAAAGGAAAATGTTGCCACCCATTTTTCAGTTTTTACCCCCCTCTTTGTGCTACAACCTTGCCATTGGAAATTAAGTCTATGCTGCCTGCAGCTGGGTTTCCCTCTCTGTTTTTCCTCACAAGAATTTGACAAAAATGAGTGCTGCTTTTGCTGTGTTGGTATCTGTTGCAAGATTTGTAATGAGTTCATGGTTAGGTGCACTCATAAGTGAACTTGTGGGCAATGGTACAGTCAGTTAAATATTACCACTCTATACTAAGGACAATGTTAGGAGAACCAACCAGTACTCCTAGACTATGTACAGAGCTTAAAAGCAAAATACTGCCCAGAGCAGATTTTGAATACCGATGCCCTTGAAAGGTAAGTTTGTGATTCAAAAATTAGTTTAGCTATATGAAAATAAGAAAACAGTTGAGAACATTTTCCCTCCTAGGCATGAATGCTGGGGACAGATTAAAATTGCATTAAAAAAAAGATTCACCACAATTACGATTTAGAGGAAATTTGGGTTGCTAACCATGTGATGGTGTCCTTTTTATTTGACTGATTACGAAAAATCCTTTAGCTAACCACATATCATCTTATCTGCATTTGATAATTTCTTTTTTTTTTTTAAATACCCACTTTTAGGAAGGATTACTTTCATAGAATTTTCAAGAACATTTTGAAGAAAATATACCAATTAGGCATTATGGAGTGGGTTTTTTTGTTGTTTTTTTTTTTTTTCTTTCTTTCTTTCTACCACTACTACTGAAAAGAGTCCTCCACTCTCCAAATTTGCCTTACGTGGCAACTCAGCACCTGCCATCTGCAACACCATAGTGTATTTCAAAATGTAGTTTTTACTTAGTCAAAAACACTATATAATACAATAATGACCTAAGAATTTAACCACCTAAAGTGACACAGAACATGGAGAAGCCACAGCAGAAAGAAAAGGTTGTATTTTTTATAGATTCCAAATTGTAGTCTTTGTGGTTGTAGTGTTACATTTTGAATGACGATTTTGCTTCTATGAGTACCGTATTTTACTTGAGACAACACTTTATTATTGCCTTGAATGAAAACAAAGCAACCTCAAAAAATACTCATTGTGCCCATATTGCTGACAGACAGTGTCTGTCATACACGACGTGTGCAGTAGTTGCAATATTGTTGTATTTTTCCTTCTTCTTTAACCTGGACCTGTAGCACTAATGAGCATGGACTGGGGTTATAATCAGAATACATTTAGGCTAATGATGCTCCCAGACATATTTGGAAGTGGGATTTAGTCTCAAAACTTTTTTGCACTTGCATTTCCACTTCAACTGTGATGTTTCTCAGCATTTTCAGACAAACCTAATCCATCAGAACTCTCACATAAATATAACATCTTTTGTTTTCTGCATACAGGGAATAATTTTTAAACCTTTCCTCCACCTTCCTTTCTGATCAGTTGCAAATGGAAATTAGAAATTAGGAATTTATATTTATTTTTTAGGAGGAGCTTTTCAAAGCTCCATTCTTTAATATTATGAAAGAAAAAACATACAGTTGCATTCTCAACAACTCAGCTTTCAAAGAGCATCCAATCATGACCATACAAATTGCACAGCCACTTACTCAGTATACCTTCCTCTGCCTATGAGTCATTCCAGTGTCAAGCCTGTAAGTTCAAAAGTGCACCCCTTTTTTGCCAAAACTGGAAGATCCATTTTATGTCTGCTAAGCAATTATTTTATGAGGGAAGAATAATGGAACTTCAGTCCATTTGAAATGCTATATTGTCTGTCAGCCAAGTAGATGTGTTCTGAAAGGCTTGGCCCTGACAGTTGGACACAGCTTGCATGACTGCTTAATTTCACGTCTACTGTCGAAATAGCTGAATATTGCCATTACAACAAAAATTATTTTAGTGGTTTCAGAATATTTTGAATATTGACTTATGTGGCAACAAACACATATACAAGACAATACAAACTTTCATTGCCATGCCTGTTGCATTCAAAGAAAATCTAGTTTATACATTTCTTCTGTTGTTCTATTGCTTTCTAAATCCAATGGCATTATTACATAATGGATATGTGAAACATGAGGCAGATCAAACTCTCTCTGTTGGACACCCACTGAACCAGCCCAGAAAGCTGTTTTTTTTTCTTCTTAAATTTGTACTTTCTGAAACTACAGAAGAAATAAGATTATTATTATTCTAGAGACAGATTTTATGAAATTACAACTTTGAAAACACCACGAAAACATCAGCCTTGCACAGCTGAATTTCTCAGCAATAATGTGGAAGACTGGAACCAAGCCACAAATCTATTTACAGGAAGGCTGTTTTATTCACAGACCACCTCTTCATGCATTGCAAAGGGCCTCAGCAGCACTCACCCAGACAAACTATTGCCACTAAAAAGCCAGGCTTGTCCATCTCCACCCTACTTACATGGCACTGTGCGGAGGTAGAGATTGTCTCTTATGATCTGCTGGAGCTCATGGTCCACCGAACCTTTCTGGAACCGCAGATTGAGGTAGTGACGAAGGTCCTTATCAACAATGCCTCCTGTCAGGGAAAAGACAAATGAAAGTACAATTTAAAATTATATTGCTTTGATGGAAGCAATGAATCACTTGTGAAGTCTTTGTGGCTCATTTTCCTTCATGTTTCTGTCACGATGGAGGACAAAAGCACGCAGAGCTTTCTGGTTAAAGCATGGGGTCGGTACATTATTTTTTACTATTGATAATTGTAAAGGTTAAAAATTGTTAATGACAAATAACTGGCTACATCTGTACAGTTCAGAAAATACATATAGGATTATAGACAGAGCTGTCAATTTTCTTTCTGCACAAAAATTGAACATATTGCTATTATACAACTACCTACATATGTATCTAAATAATCAGTATTAGGTATTATGTTTCCCATGACCTTGTACCAATTTCCCATTTCTTATTAAACCAGAAATCTTGGTTCAAAATCTCTCTGCAGTGTTCAGTGCTTTTTAGTCCACGTGTAACCAGAATAAAATGTGGCTGTACTTAGCTGTCATATAAATGTTATATGTTTTGTTTTATTTATTTCTGATAGAACTCACAATTGAAAGAGACACTATCAAAAACAAGGATTCATATTTTATTTCCACCACCAAAAATGCCGTTACAACATTTCAGCAAAGCAGTGCAAATATGGAAAAAACAGTAAAAAACCTTGTATTTGCCACTTTTACTATAATTTAGGACAAAACAATTTAAACTACTGTTTAGCCACTGACTGGTGTATCATCTTCCACTATGAAAGGCATGTCTATAAATCTAATCCAACATGATTAATTAGCATTTCCCACTATAGTTCCTCCCCACTTCTTTTAACCTTGAATAGGCATCACATTTATAATTATGGAGAAGTCTATAAATAACTCAATTTCTTCTCTATCTGAAATTCTGACATAGGAAAAATATAGAAAATCATTACATTGAGTTCTGACATATATTCCCAAGATGAAAAATTGCAAGTAGATAGATCTCTAACTTGTTGCTTCACACATGCAACCTTAAAACATTTTTTCAAATGGCATTTGCTATTCAACCCTCTGCCAAAAGTCTTATTGACTTGGACTATATAAGGATTTTCCTGTAAATAGGAACACATAACATCCCTACAGTATTATTTGAAAGTCACTGCAGAGCACAAATGGTTAGAAATTAAAATATAGTTCTTACAGCTATTCCTATTTATCTGCCTATTATGAGTCCATAATGTTATTATTGCTGCTCTTTGTCAGTAACTTCAAAACCTTTTGTTCCAGTTTTATAAAAAGCTTATAAATAATTTCTCTCTTCTTTAGCTAAAGGCAAAAAAACCCAGCAAACTTTCATAATCAAAAGAAGGTGGGAAAAGCACCCCAGTTCATAAGACACAAAATACCTGTATGCTTGGTTCCCTGAGGCTGAGAACGTCCATATGGATCTCTGCTCTTCCAGGATCCCCAAGCTCTAATTAATCTACTACTTTGTACCACTAACCCTGTTTCTTGCAATAGGTTCAGTTTGCAGATGAGACCATCCTTATTTCTAATTTCTTGTGAGATTTCCGAGAAGGCTGCAGAGAAACTCTCTGAGTCTGCTGTCCTTCGTGATTGGCTGCAGAGAGTAAAGGTCCTGCAGCTCTTGCTCTTCTCACTCTAATATACAGAACATGCCCAGTGATGTAGATGCTTTTTGGCAGCCTGAGAAAATGCCAGCTTGAGAACAAAAGCTGTAGCCTGCCCATTGACACAAACCTGAATCATTCAACTTACAACATTAGTAAGTTTAGGAACCTACACAGATTTCTGACCCTAAAAGTGCATTTTTTATTTACAGCCTCTTGTTTCAAGCACAGCCATTTAGTTTATTCAGTTCAACATGTGTAATGAATACACTAAAACCTCCTAAGCACTTCATAAAAAGTCACCTGATATTTTTGGCAAATTCCATATTCCAAACTAGATATAAAAACGTGTATTTACAGGAAGAGATGCCTACAGCCTTGCATTTGTTACATGCAATTCAAAAGCAAGTTTCTAGGAGAAATGAAAAGAAATAAAATCATGATGCAGAGGAAATAAAACTTCCAAGCACAATGGAAACAATATAATTTTTTCTTAATATCTGAGTATATAGTGTAGAGTTTCGTTGATTTCAAAGAGCAGTCAGATTAACTACATTAACTACAATGTGCAATTAAAATTTTTCTTCTTCAAAAGTAATTTTGTTGTCTGAACTTTTTCAATACTTTGGGCATAAGCTATCTTTTTTTTTTTTTTAATCTGGTATAACAATGAATTTTTTCCTCCTGGAAATTTAAAAAAATAAAATAGTTCTAGAGTCCTGAAAAATAGATGCAGTATATTTTTAGTTCATCCTTTCAATTGTCATTCTTCTGCTCTTCTCCCCTAAAAAGTTCTGTAGTTTTACCCAATGCCTTTTAAAAGCATATTGACTCCAGACGTGCTTTTGTGGTATTTATAGTACCTGAGCTTTGGAGCAGCCTGATCTTTTGAACCACAACCAGAACATTTTGCGTGTGCAGTTATGGGTCCATAAGACTTTTTGCAAGAAAACTATAGTGAATTGCAAATATGTAAACCAGCCTTGATTCAGCAGCAGTGAATTACATTTTGTGTTACAGACTATATAAATCAAGAATAACCTGAGTAATAATAATAGGACTATGTCCTCCAAAAGGCTGAAAATAAGTCAGATAATGTTATCATTTGGTTTACTTTGGAGGGAAAGAAGAACAGGACACTGACAGTAAGTTCATAGAAAAAGAAAGAGGGGAAAAGCATTTTTACAGACAGTAACTACTATTTAATGGTCCTATCCAGCCAAGTTAGACAAGTGACTGACTTGGGTTCTGTAGAATTCAGCTTCCATTTATTTCCTCTTTCGGTAGAACATTGAAAGTTACTGAGATGTTGATCCTGACATGAACCTAACCCCCTTCTTTTCTCTTATTCCCAGGCTGCCCACACTGGAGGAGCTGGGGACGGTGCTCAGGGACCGCCGGTGCCCACGGCGGCGTTCCACAAATCCCCCGGCGCTGCCCTGTGCCTCTCAAGCTGGAGCCCAGAGGGAAGGAGCCCCCCAGGCCACGTCCTGCTCACTGCATGTGGCAGCAGCAGGAAGCACTGCTGTGTGTCAGAGGTGTTATACAGCTCAAGCTTTAGGAACCCAACCCAGAGACCATACTTTAAAGGGTTCTGCCCTGCCACAGGAGGAGGCTGACAACTGCATGATGGAGCATGTGCTGGCTTGCAGCCATGCAGTGCTTTTATGCTTTGTTTTCTTTTTGCTGGCTTGAGGTCTGTGCTCTGTTTCAGTTTCATTTCACTCCAATGAATCCCTTTGCTTTGCTAGCTGAGAAACATAGGATATGAATTAAATACTTACCGTTATTATCCCTTGCATAATGTATCTGTGGTTCAAGTACAGCTACCAACCATGATGGCAAACTCATAATCATGACTGAAGCTGATTCCAGATATTATAAAATAAGATACACTTGGCTGAACTAAAAACTGCTCTGTTTGAATGTTATACTTATGAACCTAATGAGCAAAGTAGAACTTTTTACAGTGTTATAATGCATTTCTCTCATGTTTGCTTGTCTTTATAAAATCTAGTAGAAAAGTCCAATCAGAAAAGAAGTGCAATAAAGAACACACAGACAAAAAGGTACTGAATCATTTCTAACTCACTGATGCTCCAGCTGGAGTCTACACTTACATTATGTTTTCTGTGAAGAACATGTAAACATGAACATCCCTCTTGTTCCTGCAATGGTAGCTCTAAATAATTTGTTTTACCCCTAACACATTTTTATTGGTGTAAATTTTCAACAAACACTTCTGAGTATTCACCCATTAGTATTTGCCCATCTTGTATCATAATCTTTCATTGAATTGACTTCCCAAAACGTGGTGTGGTAAATTATTTGAGTTTTTTAACAGTAAATTGATTGCATCTCATCTGAGAATAATTTTCCTTAGGTATTTTATTTGCTGGGATTAAAATTTAAAAGGTTTCAGCTTCCCTGCCTTCTATAAATACTCCTGGTTAAAAATATCTGTGTGCAAGCAAGACTTTTAGATCTATATTTGCATCTGTACGTGATCTGTGTCTGGGGAAATGAAAGGAAATATCTAGTATGGTTACTCTGTGAAAGCAGACAAGCTCATAAACTTTCAGTATAAGCTACCCCCTCTCTTCCACTGCCCTACTTTAATCAGATTGGCTCTCCCTTTTTTTTTAACAAGCTTCTACTTCTGACTGTAAACATAAGCCATATATTTGGCAAAATCAATTGCCTTGAATGACCTGGCTTTCACCAGCTTCAGCAGGAGTATTCTACTGGAGGGTCCCATCCAAATTATTTATTCAGGTGGTACCTGCAGCTTTATATCCATACCATGAGATGGGTCCATGGCCATGTGACAACAGCTCAAGTTTCTTCTGCACCTCTTTAGTAGAATACGTGCAATTTGGTGCCTGTTAGATTAATTTATCCTTCACTGTTCACAGATAATCTAATTGACCTTTCTGTAAGTGGCCTAAATGATGACCTAAATTCTTTAAATCAGCTAGATCAGGAATATCTGATTTATTAGTTCTTTTCTCTGCCAATGAGGTAAAAAATTCTTTTACCCAGGAAGGTGAGTGCAAGAATATTTTTTTTGTGACTCTCTCTGGGATATATCAAAAAAATCACAGTCATCACAGGTAAAAAGCTGTGTTCATGGTCTAATTGCTCATTTCTGAATGTCTTTTTAAATGGTCTGGTAAGAATCCAGAATACCTGAAATTACCCTATAGAACCCACCTTACTAATTCCAATAATTTTAGTGACACCATAACCACTTATCTTTAAACATCTCTATTTTTTTTTTTCATTCTGTCATATACAACCTATTGGGAGGTGACCTATAATTCCCCTCTTCCTATCCTGTTCTCAGACCCACATACCTCCAGGCTGATGCAGAAAAATCAGCAATGAGTAGCAGTGAGGGATGGGCATCACACAGATGTGAGAAAGCCCACGTCAGTCATAGCTCCTAAACACACCCTATATCTTACACCCTGAAAGATTTTAAGCATAAACCAAAATTTCCTACTGTATCCCCAGGTTTTTCCCCAGATGGTCCTCTCAGAAGGCGGGCACCACGATTCCTTTTTTCCTCCCACAAATTCTGTGATATTATATTGTAATAAACTTCAAAAAAATATCCTTAAGAAAGCCTTCATTAAAGAAAAAAAATTATGATTGCCACTACTCACATGAATTCCTTTTGTTGGTAGTACAAATGGTACTTTTTTAACAAATGAAATATATCTTATTTTAGTACTTGATTAATAAAGATCTCAGGCATTTAAAACATATGAGTCAGTATAAGATGATTTACTTTAATAGTTTCTTTAACTGGCAACAGTTAACCAGGAAAATCACTTTTAAAAGAGAATATGAAAATCCCAAGTAATATGAAAACTCTTGGTTGGATTTATAAGGATTCATTATTAAAATACAGCCTGTAGCTAAGCCTATTATTTAAGGGAAATCATTCTCAACAAACCTATCTAGTGCTCAGATTAGTATAAAGATGAGTGTCGGCATTTCACTAGTCATGGTATAGTGGGCATATTCAGCAAGGGATGTTCCTTCAGGTCTCCATGCAAAACATGTCAATACCATAACAGTAAAAAAAAAAACCTTAAGTAAATTATAAGAAGCATTTTCTTCACTGCCAGTCATCAGCTGAAGATCACGCATTTTATTTTAAAGCCTTTCTATCCCTAGACTAAACAGTGCACCATCTTTGCAGTTCTGCCTGCACTTCACCACTACCTTCAGTCAAGTCTGCCATCTGACTTCTGCAAAGCCTCAAACCTTTGGGGTGAGCTAGGAGCTCTGTGGAATGTGTGTGACAGAGAACCAAGAAGGAATTATGCAAGAGAATCCTCAAGGAGAAAATTAATTTATTTTATATTTGGGCCTACTCCAGTAAATTGTATTCCATGATCCTTTAATGGAGATCTAAACAAATTTCAAGGCTTTGGAAAAAATTAGATCTTGGTGTTCTTCTACATGCTATATACAACAAAAAACATTTTAAGATCTAATTTATTGATGGGAAATGGCCTTCTCTTTCATACCCTGCTATTTTGTAGTCTTTCTCTTTTGGTATGGATTATATTACTAACCTTTTTGCTTATGGATCTTTTATATTATATATCATACACATGTATCATATTTATAACACTTAGACTTGCATCCTTAGCTTCATCCTTTGATTTCTTCCTCCTAGCATTTTAAATTCAAAATTTTAAAATACAGGATTGTAGGACTTTCAGATTAAACTACATGGGGATGGCACTGCATACAGACTGTATTAAAAAACCTGCAATAAATTCTATCTAATGACAGTTTTTCTCCATTATGAGAATTCATATTTGGATGTATGTCTCTGTACAAATATGTAATTCCCTAATCTCTACAGATGATATATTCCACCTGCTTTCCTCAGACCAAGTGACAGGCTGAGGTTTGCACATTCTTTGATCTTCAGAGTGGAGAAAGTTTCCACTTTGTTTCTGGGAACAGAGGAGTCCTCACTGCCTAAGGACACCTGGGTTCAATTCACAGTGTTACACCTGCCTTTGTTGTACCTTCCAGGGTAGTCTGAGGACCAGATAAACAGGATACCCTGGAGCAGCCACAAATGAGACCAGCACCACGGGGAAAGACTGATTCTAGGAAAATGTAAAAGCATACCATTCCCTGGATTTATTTTCTTAGTTTTTGTGGCTAGCCTCAAGCCCCTGTTTGAAATGTGAAGACACAAGTGTGCACTGTGCTGGAAGCAAAAATGAGGTTTGTAATGATACAGAGAGGCTGTGACAGCAGGAGGATCAACTGAGCCAAACACATCTGTATTTTGTACTTTACCTCTGATTGCTGAACTTCAGCTCTTATTACAATATAGAGCTCCACTCCTTATGGCTACAGAGACAGTTTTCCATTGCAAAGCCAGCTTCCTTCCAAAGGCTGCTAGCAGCATGCAACATGGACTTTCTAATCTCAAAGTTACCCCAAGTCAACCTCAAAAAATGGACATTTACCCAGTAAAATAATTTTGTACCTTTGGTATTTAGAGGTGCTTTGTTTTGTTTTCTTAAGTTACTGCTCAGCACAGTTCTAGACTGAAGTTGCTAGAAAATGCCATGATTTAACTGGTTGGTAAAAAAAAGTCCAGCTGTCATTTCTGTAACAGAGAGGACAGTTTGGGGCACTTTGCTTTCAGAATACTCATCTTTTATTCGGTGTTCCAGTTAATAGGCACATAAATAAAGTAATGTTCAAATAATGCTGCTGTTCTCTACAAAGCCTGTCAGGAAATGAACTGCCTTTTACTCCAGTTTTGCAAATTCACTAAAGCTAATTATGAACCAGCTGTTTGTAGATGTCTCCAGTTTATCAATGATTTGATTTTTAACTTACACACAAACTTTAATGACTGCTAGTGAGATATTTAAAAGACTCATATTGTTCCTACAAGACTTGCTACAAGGCAAATAATTATCTTTACAGGTGTTTTTGACAAACATAAAATTATATACATTTACTTACAAAATGAGAATGTCAAAACCCACACTCATCCTGTGCAGTCATATAGAAGCCAGCAATACTTACACAGAGAGGTTTCTTTTGAAATTTGTACATATTTACAGGAGTCTTTACTAGCAGTCAAGTACTACCTGGAATTCAGATGCTCCCACTCTGGGAAATCTCCTTCTATTTGGTCAAAGGGTGTCACGACAGATTGTGAAATTTGCAAATGCCAATGTTTGTTATGGAACCGAGCTCTCAGATACAGCTCCCAAAGAAAGTTCTAGAAACTGGCTTCAAGAATTCAGTTGGAAAAGGGAAATAATACATCTTACTGGTATTCTTCTAAAGACAAAGCCTCTTCAAAAACTAATGGCACATAAAGATGAAAACTCACAGAACAGGTTTAACCAGAGATTGACTGTATCATACTAAAAACACTTGAACAGACTAATAAGGCTGGTTTTAGCTTCAGAGAAACATTTATACTGTTATTTGAGTCGGATATATTTCCAGGATGATGTTTTGTATTCTGGGAAGATCTGTATTAGTCAGAAATGTCCAACAGACAAACTTAATTAATGAGGGGAAAAAAAAGTCATAAAGATGTAAGAATTTTATTTTTAATCAAACTATATTATTTTAATAAAACCAAACTATTTTATGTAGCAAAATATTTCTATGTGTATACTTGGATGAAAAAACCATCCATGTGCTGCTTACTGACATGTGCATTAGAAAAACAGAGACAAATAAACTTCTCTGAAAAATGCAGCATTAATCTCTGATACACAGTAATGGTGATAATGGGGGCCTCGTTTGTTCTGGCTGGATTCGAATTATGCCTCACTGCATCAGTGCAATTCTCTGTGCTTTGAAGGTGAGCACCAAAACCCTGCAAGCTCTCTTGGGGTCAGCTGGTGGATGCCCAGAACACCTGGAAGAAGGGCCTGCTCAGACAATATTCCTCAGGAAGCAGCCACACATATCTCACTTGTACCAAAAGCCTCCTCTGCTGTCCACATCCAGAGCCTCTGCAGTCCCCTCTGAGGTCCATTCTGGGCCACCTGCCCCTAAAACCCTGTGCTGGGAGCTACATGGATAGACTGTCAGTCTTCATGGAGGTTCTGTTACAAGTGTTATCATTCAAGCAAAAGCAGAACTTCTATTTTCAAATTTCTCTTCAGTGGACAAACATGCTCCTATCCTTGCTTTGCACTGGGTAAAGCCAGCTCCTTGCAAAAGTAGACAGAAATTGCTCCTCACCTTTAATGGAAAAGTTACTGTTCTGTTTAATAGTCTTTTTCTATTAATACATCAGTACTACTTTCATCTACTAGGGACACAAATATTCTTTTTCTCTAATACTCTTTTCATTTTATCTTTGTGGAAGACAATTGTGATGGAACTTTGAGGTCTGACATGTAATTAAATAAAATATGAAAGACTGAATTGGAATAGTGGCATAATTTTACCAGACTTGAATTATTTGAAAGGTATTTTACTTAAATCATAGCTGCACAATTTTAATTGCTTGAGATAGAGACTTATTTTCCTTACTTCTGGAAATAATATTGCTGTATTAATAGGCTGTGAATTATGTGCTGACACTTTGTAAAAAGAAAAATTAATCTGGGTAAAAGAATCCCAGTAAGACACAATTTATGAAGGAAGTAAGCTCACAGAGGTTACCATTGTATGAGTTCTAATAATAGTTGAAAAATATGATTTAGGTTGGTATCTGAATCATGGCAACCCAGTTTTTTAAAGTCTTTGTACCATCTCAGTCTGAACTCATAATGTAGCATGAGAAATCACTACCATAATGCATTACTTTCTTACTTTCTGATAGTTGTAAATAGCACAACAGCATTTTGCAGACTTTGCAGTCAAGAAACTTGTCAATTACAAACTCAATTTCACAATAGATAATCTGAATTTTTCAGAGTTCAAAAAATTATTGATAAACTCTGAGACCGAATTGCATATATGTTATCAAATGTGTTTCCTTCCCTGAAAATGCTATTTTCCAGAATCAAGTGTCATTCATATGGCATTCATATCAGGTCAAAACAAGAGTAAAACGCTGAGAAAAATTAAAAGGGGAAATGCTTTGCAGCTATTTTTCAGCAATGAGAAATTAAGGCAACAAAACCCACACAAATAAGCCTGAAGCTGAGAAGGTATCCTCCAGTTTTATAAACAACACAATACTCAGCACCAATTAAGTGTCACAGCCCTCTGTATTTCTTTTGTGTGGGACGTTCCTCTCAGCTTGCAGCCCACGGTGGCACCACCTCGCCGTTATCACACACGTTAACCAGGACAGCCAGAAAATTTCTCAGCACACAAAACCAAAATGAGTCATGCTGGAAATTGAGCAAGTGGCATTTCTGTCCCCAAGTCAAGTGCAGGTGAGTGCCTCGGTGTGTTGAGAGGCCACTGGACCAGTGGATGCACTGTTTAGCCCTTGTAGGATAACACTGAAGTGGTGATATGTCCTCCACACTAAGAAACCTGCATTTCAGTCAAGACAGAAGAGAGTGAAGGCAGTGGAGTGCTTGAGGCCACCTGGAACAAATTCTGCTCTACTGGTGGAACAGGTCATTATCAGGCTTAAAAACAAATCAAACAAGATTTGCAGTACTAGACTTGCAGTAGAGGTAATATTTAGAGATTTACAAGAAGACCATACTGTTAATTCCACTGAAAGGGAACTAATACCCTACACTTAGGTGTTAATTAAATATAACAATATTTGTCATAAAAGCAATCAGCTCCAGGTACCAGGACATTTCACATCAGAGAACTATTGCTCTGGATCACACTCTGGGTCATTATGTTTGGTGGTCTGTCTCTTACAAACATTTTGCCAAAGCAAAAAAAGAACCATCAGAGTCTGGGTGTTCTGGCTGCTGCAATGTGGCAGGGCAGACACTCTCTCTAATTCTGCCTCTGACTCACTCCCACTGAGGACACAATTCCTACAGTCACTCTTTTTTATACATGTGGAAAGGAAAATCTTCCTACTTGTCTCAGAGGTAAGTTGGCAGGATGAAATTAAAGCAAATAAATAACCACAAATACAACACAGAGATTCGCAGATGACAAAGCAAACGATTGCCATGTACTTACTGCTGACAGAGTTTTCTAAGCAGTGCAACACCCTTCTTCACTTCTAGGCACAGCCAGACTGCATGAGCCCATGACTCTGGGTCACACAAAAATAGTAGTTCCCCAGCACACTAACACAATCTATCTTCAAATTAGCCTGTTCATTAAAACCTACAAAAATGGGACTGATTTTTTAAAACAAAAAAAAATTGAAGTCTTTTTAATGCTACTCACTAAACACTTCAAAATTACTGTATGTGTAGCCAATAGAGCAATGTCTTTATGCCATCAAAGGTACCTTTTGTGTTGAATGGTACTTTAGCATGAAAGACAGCACTTGCTCTTGGAGCACTGAACCAGCTGCTCAGTGCATGAAGAGGCTGTTATATTCTGGGACAGTCTCAGTTGGTTAGCTGAGTCCCCTCGTGCTGATTTAATTAGCACAGCTGGAAAATGCAAATGACCAAAAGAGACACTGTGTATTGCGCAAAATTAGATTGTGAAAAATATGTGTGCTTACATAATAGGTTTCAGCAGAGAAATAAAATGCTCCTGTTCCCAGGAGCTGTAGGCAGGCAGATGGTGGGTACTCCAGCAAGACCGTGCACTCTGCCTGCAGAGGCATCATGCCCTCAACCTCTGGGGAAGAGACTGCTGCTGCATTTCTCTAATACCCCAGTTTGCTGAGCCACAGAACAAAACACCCAATTACAGCTGGACTAAAACTGCTCACTCTGCATCCCCAGAAGCGGAAAGGTGTCACAGCAGGGGACAAAAATGAGATGACAGAGCTGTAGGTTCACTTTGCTACCCTTCAGGCACATTGTCCCCATGGCTATGATCTGCTGGACTAAAATCAATACAGTCTGTAGTTCAGGAGTATGCTTAGTTTTGCACAGAATTTATTACATGTTCATGTTGTTACTTAATTAAAAGAGAAAACTAAAGGGCTAAAATCATGGGACAATAAAGAATTTGGCAAGCCACTGAGGTGTGGATTAATAGTTACACATTTCCAGTTTTATCTGTGCATGTTGAGGTCAAAATCAGTCTGCATATGGGACAAAAGAGCCAAAAAAGCCTCAAACATGAACATTATCAAGCAGGATGTGCACGTAATTTCACCTGCCTTTCTCTGTTGAGATTTTGATGCATACCCCATAAAATATAAGATCTGTACTTTACCAATGCCTTTTCCTTCATTTAATGCTACAGGCCCAATATACTGTAAGTAAATTCTACACCATATAAGAAATGCCAATTTACCTTTTTCTATTTTTAACATGCTTGACAGTATTAAACGAGCATGTAGATTTAATGGAGAGATTTATGGTTTTAAATCAGGAAGCTACTAAAAATTTTCTGTTTCTCTAAGACTGCAATAAAAAAGGAAATTAAAACAATAAAAGGCTGGATTCTTAGACGCTTGTGCAGCTATAGTAAAGAAAATTTCTGTTCATCTGTATTCTCTTCTACACACTTGAAGACTGAAAGGGAACAGAATAATTTCAGTACTTGGCTTGAAGTATTTTACCTTTACCTATTTTGGAACACTACTGTGAGGCCTCTTGGACAAATACTGATGAACTTGGGCCTTATATGAAGAACAATGCTAGTGTGCAAGTCAGATTGTTTACTCATCCTATACTAACAAGCTCAAATAATGCTAATGCCAGAGTAGGTCTGCATTCAGATTTTGAGGTATAAGGTGTCAGAGCAGAAAAAAAACAGATGGTTACATTTAAGTACTCTGCAAGTGTCTCTTTTGCTTTAGTAAGACAGGCAAAGGATGATGGCAGAGGATGAAACAATGACTTTAAAATGCATGTTTCATGCAATAAATAAACCATATGCTGCACATTATGAAGGAGTTTTTTTTGGTTTTTTTCACCAGTCCCTTCAGACTAAAATGTGTTAAGGGTTCAGTTTGAATGTTGAGGTTGCTTCTGAAGGCTCCTTGAGCTGCCAAGTGATTCCCCAAAACTGTAATATAGTTCATGTGACAGAAGAACTTAAAGATTGCATTGAACTTGCTCAATGTGAAGTTCCCAGAAACTGTACAGATAACTGGAAAACTGGTGCAGCTTGGGGATCAGTATCAATAGAGGGCAGGTCCTACTGGCCCTGCCAGCCACACTGAGTCCTCAGAGGAAGTGAACCCCACAGGGCCAAGGCTCTTCATGTCCCAAACAAGCAAGTATTGGGTCTGTATAAATCTGCATGAACCTAACACATCTGTATCTTTATACCTCTTTCTTGCAATAGATGTCAGGCCTAAAGAAATGCCTCATAAAAAAGGAAATATCTATAGGTGTCTGTATCAGTATAGCACAAGCCAACCACCTTAAGGACCTTCAGACTCTATAATACCGAGGGGAAGAAATATTTTCCTTGCAGGAAAAGACCATTATAAACAAAAAATTATTTAGACTCCCTGCTAATTATCATATTTCTTTTGCACAAATAAGAAGTTGCAATGGTGTCAGAATGTCAGTTTACTCAGATTCAGAACTAGTTTCTACATGAAAGTAGTGAACTCCTGAAAGGGAACATCTAAAGCAGGGGAACTCTCTTGTTTTAACTGAGACAATGAGGGAAGTGAAAATCATGTTCATCCCAGCAAAAAGAAAAAACCCAAAACATATCAAAAAGTTATGAATGTGTGATGTTGGTTGAAGCTTGGAGCAAAGCATCCATGGCTGGCTGTTTAGAGACTGACTTCAGTTGAAGCTATGATCTTATTCCTGAGGTGAATTCAGAAGTATTCCATAAAGGCATTTGATTTTTTGGTGCTTTAATTAAACAAATGGAGGAAAGATATTTCAAAGAAAATTGAGTAGAGCAGTTTGTCCTATCCTGCAGTCTGGAGGCATCTTTTAATCAGCAATAGACCAAAGACACCATGAAAAGGGGATCTGAGTTTTGTTCTTAAGGAACATATAAAAGATATACCAATTCACCAGTTGTCAAAGAAGAGCTGCCAGATGCCCTTATTCAGAAAGGGAATAGTCAGAATATGAAGATATCAACTCTTTTGGTTGGAGATATTTAAACAACAAAGGAATGCCATACATCAAGGAAAACCAAGAGGAAAGCTAACTTCTGAGGATGCTGCCAGCACTATAGCATCTCCTAAAAAGTATCAACTAGTCTAAGCCCATGGACTCACAGTGGGCCTCTCAGAGCTGGCCACTTTCTGGTTTATCTTCAGCCATAATGAATCCAGCCTGCATCTCGTGATACTGATCAGAAGGATGAACTCAAGTATAAAATTAATTTCTCACTGCAAATATGTTTCTCATGCTAGAAATTCTTTCTTTTCATGCTATGCTAACTTATGCTATGTGTCTTGGTTTTGGTGCTGTTCTGCAACCATAACAGTTCACTGTTGCCCTAACAACTAAAAAAGGTACTCATTACTATTGCTACTTTCAGTACTCAATACTCATTTTACTTTCATCATCATCATCATCATCATCATCATCATCCTCTTCAATTATCATCATCATTATTATTACTATTATTAATATTAATGCCTGTATTAATCTGTGCCAAAAATAGAACACCACAAAGGGAAAAAGGATGCATTTTGGGATAGCAGCCAACTACTACACCACAAACAAGGAAAAAATGTTACTGAAAAATGCTGGATATTAGAAATAATTTATTCAGAGTTTCAGGTTCAAACTAGCCAGGCTGCCAAAGGCTACTGAAACAATGATTGGGTTAGAAAAATGTCACTGAGCAATATTTATGTCTTTAAACATGGAACCGAGCATGAGACAGTCTTAGGATTACTTCTTTTCTGTTTTAAGGCAAATTACATTTTCTGAATTTCTTCATCAAAAATGTGGAGAATTTAAAAGCATAACACAGAGAAGCTGTATCTGTTATTTGGTGGCTACTGATTTGGAAAGGTCAAAAACCACCCCAAACATGAGCAAATGTTTGCATTTATATTTTAAGACTACAGATACTAATGCTGGATGTTCAAGGTCAGAAAAAACCCTTTAGATCCTTTAGTCTGACCTCCCCCACATGTTGCAGGATATGCTATTTCAACCAGTACAGTGACCCCTGTACTAAGCCTATTAATTCATGTTGCTACAGCTACAGCTGTTTCCAGAAACATCTACAGGCTTGAAGATGAGAAAAGCTGGAGACCTTTCCCTCGTTCTTCAGTGATTTTATTGGCCTTACTCTTAAAAATGTATGCCTTAATTTTAATTTGAATGTCTCCAACTTCTGTTTCCAGTCCTTGGCTTACAGTACCCCCCTCTCCCTTCAGTAATGAAATACCCGTAACTGCTCCATGAAAAAAGTTTATGTTACAAATTAAACCACTTTCTTTCTCCTTCGTCCTCTTTCTTTTCCTTTTCCAGTTTTTTTTTTTTTCTTTTTTTCCTGTTAATGTTGAGCTGAACAAACTGAGGGAACAAATTTCTCTGGTTTTATATCTCTTGGATGCTTTCCCCTGCAGCTGATGTCTAATTTGTCTACAACACATACAAAGAAGAGCAGAGCCAGACATAGACCCCTCACTGCCTCACCAAGAGCCACAGAGGACCCATGACTGTAGCACCACTGGAACTGAAGGAAATTTGATGTTTCTTTAAAGGAACCAACTGAAAGGATCTCATGGCTCTTCTGAAAAGTCTCTCATTTCTTCACAGTGGCAATAGAGCCCTGTGTATTTAAGAGTATTTCAGTATCAGAACAAGAAAGCTTTTAGTAGTAATGATATAGGCTGTCACAAGACACAGAAAAAGAGAGTACTCAACACAAATATTTAGGAGAAATAGGAAAATATAAGAATAGGGGCTATTTTATTAAAACCATCAATCATGGCATTCAATGGCACAGGTGACCAGTAAGAAATATGCTCTAAGGGCTGTTTGAAAAGGCAAAGGTATTTACTATGATTTCAAAGTCAGCCACTAAAATAGGGGGTGGATATCTATATCTTATTTTGTGATTTGGACCCAGATAACTTTGGCATTGCAAGATAAAACTGCAGGAGAAAAGCTGTCATATTTTAAAACAAACAGAAAAATGCTTGCAAGAAATAACAGTAAAGTCTTAAACATTATTTCTTGTATGAAAACTGAACTTGCACTTTTCTGCACAAATATCTCTAAAAATTCTAATTTGCATTTGCTCATATAGTTTCATAATTTTCACCTACTTGCCTAAAGTTTATAGGTACTGATATCCTTAAATGGTAACGGGGTTTATGATGCAAAAGAAACTCTGAATTTTACAGCACAAAGATGCTATAGTAGATTCACATTTATTGTTAGTACTGATAAAACCATTTTCTTAAATCTTTAAAATTTAGGAAAATAAGAAACTGCAAGTTGATGAGAAAAAATATTTTCAGATGTGCTGATCACTGAGATTCCCCATCCCTAATTTATTTGTTCGTTGTTTTTCTTTTTCTCTAGTAGATATTTGAACAAATTTAAAATGAGAATAAAAATATTTAAAGTCTTACTCAGTTTCAGTTGTACACATATGGGAAGGCCAATAGAAAATTATCTCCTTTTTACTATTAACAATTCTTCTGTTATTGCCCACATTTAATAACAGAGACAGGTCTGATGCTTCAGATGAAAAATTTGTGATGTTATACAATATTGAGTGATATACTGTAAGCTATTATACCATTAATGAATGCCAGGAGATACCTGTGCACAAGGGACAGTTAACACTATTCAGTAGTTAATAATGCCATGTTAACTGGCATTTCACTACTTCTGAAGGCTTAATTGTCTGACATTACCATTCTTCTTGCACTCGAGGGATGTTCTTTACACCACTCCTTTAGCTAATGCAAATGTTATTGAAGATAGGTTGCTTGCCCCTCCCTCTCCCCAAAGCACTATGTTGATGGCGACATAGCTGACACACTTACAGAGGAAAATATGTATTGCTGATGAGCAGGACAAAATAATGAGAAAATTATTCTGATGAACATAAAATGTATGCTGAAATTTCCAAACCCCTTTTGGCACACCACAGAAGACAGGACACCATTTTGCTGGACAGGATTATATTAGTCCTTCTACTTAACACGATTTTTCAAATGAAGTATGATTTCATTTTCACTTTTATTTTCCTGTAGATATAAGTTCCTCAAAAATGGAAGATAAAGCAGTTAGTGTCCACAGAGCAGATCATTGATTATCCAACATGATAATTCTTCATTTTCTCTCAAATGCTCTCAGTTTACTGTAAAAATAACCTTTCTCTGCTTTCCCTAGATCATGCCCTAAGCTATGGCACATTTCTATAATGATGGGTATGGTACATCACTCACACTTTTTCCGTAACTAAGACCTTTTTCATAACCAAGCTCTTCTAGCAAAAACAGGTCTTCCTGCATCTGAAAGACTGCTGACCTGCCCAACTAAAATGCCAGTTCTCTGAGCTGATTCCTATGGCAAAACAGGACATGTAAAATTCATGATACTCTAGCCTTTTTTGTATAGTTGTGTGAGCTTGTCTTGCTTGTAAGCTCTGTGGTTAAATTTTTTCATCACTCAAGGCCTCAAGATGTCTTCCTCCATCCTCCAGAAGCTTCAGTGCAAAGTGAATCAATTTTTGCCCTGACCTTCATAAACCGGTTCAATCCTTTGTGACTGGTATATTAATATTTACATTCCAAAATAGATACAACACAAAATACTCTTAGCTGCAAATAATTTTCTGCATTTTAAAGACAAGCTTTTTTGACAGGTCCTTTCTCCAAGAAATATGTACTGTTATTCCGTTAGAAAAAGCTTGTAAGAGAGACAGATGCTTTAGGAATGTTTGAGCCTGTTTCTCAACAAGGAATTTTAGTTTGTTTCCAGTGCTGCTATGCCTAAGAGAGGAAGTACCAAGTTTCATTTCCAGCTGTTGCATTTAAAAGTCTCAAGAAGGAAAGAGTAAATATGGCTTCCTTGCTTTAACTAATTTTAAATGTTATAAGCTTAATTTTAAAAGAAATTTAAGTTTGTGCATAAAGAGTGTTTTTATTTGGTAACAATTTCCGATTTATTCCAATGTCATATATTCTTCAAAAGTTATTTTGTAAGATGCTTTTCTTGGAATAAAACATTCCTTTACAGGATATTTCATTAAAAGATACGGAGTATCAGTGAAATAGTACCAGGCTGTTTCTGAAAAGTAGGATTTCACCTATTGTGGTGCTGCAGCTAGCATTAGACTTTGAAAACAATTGTTTAACCAGGGCTTCCTGGGACAGATTCATTACAGACACCAGATCAGCTCCTGTCGGGTGCATTAGAGGTGGAAGAGAGGAGCTGAGAAGTGGTGGAACTTCTCTTACCTCACAGTAATATGACTGACTTTTTCTTTGAAGGACCAACATCTAACAGGTGATAAAAGTCTATAAAAAGCCCAGTAGAGATCTTTATTAGATATTTAGGCTACCTTAAAATGTTGGATGCACCAGAAAGCTGAAGTATCTGGTAAAGCATATACACATTTAAAATAAAGCCTTGTTCTCTTTCCATTGTTTATTAGGTGGTCAAAAAACCTACTTGGATTTTATGTACCAAAGGTCAATCAGAATAATGCTGTCATCCTGTTCATAGACTGGAATCAGTTTAAGTACACACCTCCCAGGCTGGTTAATAAATTCCTGATGAGGTGTTCTCTTAGAAGATCATTCAGCAGCCTCTGCCTTTGAAACCACCATTTGAAATCCATTTATAAAACCAGCATATTTATGAAGATGCATTCTGGATCAGGCAACTGCTAAATTTACTGTGTTTGGAAATTCTAATTCCACATACCTACAGAAAATGAGTAAGATCAAATTTCACAGCTAATCTGCTGTTGAGCTTCACTGTTGCAATTTGCACATAAACATCTTTGCAGAAAAATACCTCAGTGGTGTTTTCACATCAGTAGGTTTTAGCCACAGCATGCTACACTTTAACAAAAATCAAATTGCTGCACTGTTAGAGAAGGACTTTTAAAAATGTGTTGATGAGTCTTGCAAAATGCTTGGGATTTCTTCCAATAGGTTTTTTTACCATAATTACAGAAATATAGTCCTTGGTTTTCAAGGTAAAAATTGCTTAACAAATTCAGAGATTCAACTGCATGAAAGTAAATTTATTATGCTGCTAGCACTTATTCTCATCAATTGATTTGCTTCTCCCCATACTCTCTTCTCCCAACCTAAGGCAGCATTGAAGCTCTTACACTGCATAATGCTGAATAATAATACTGTACTTATAAAACAGGGGAGTTACAGTGACAGAAGAAAGGAAAGCTGCTAAGTAAAATTATTTATATTTGTTAGCCATTTGCTTTTGTCCCCACTTCCTATACTTCCTGTCTTTCACTTCTCTACTAATACTATGAAGCAGAACTCTACGTGTCTAGTATCTGCAAGGGTATAAAATTCAGACTCCCTTCGAAATCCCTTTAGATCGGTTACAAAACTGGAGGCAAATTTTTGTGCAAAAGAAAATATCTTTGTCTGATCTTCTGAACTTGCAAACTCCAAACAGGCCACAAAGGGAGAGAACTGGCCATGCCTGGCTACCCTCAGTACCCTAGGGCACCACCTGGGCTACTCACAATTCTTGCAGAGGTCCTTACTCCTCATCCATTTTCACCATCATACGCTGCTTGCTTTCATTTGCCCTCAGATTTTAATTTCTTAAAGGCTTCGCTGATGCTGTTTTGAATTGTCAGGGAATTAATACTACAGATACTGGAACATGAAAATTAATGTTGAAAGCACCCAAACCACTGAAGCTGAAAGATTCATGACTCTCACAGCTCCCCTCATTTTCCATTCCTCACTTACTGGGGATAAATTAAATGATACCATAGAGCAAATATGATTCATCTTTAGCTATCTAAGAAGCAGATATCCAGTCTGAACTAGTCATTTTGTCTCCCTTGGCAGTTAATACAGTGACTAACAATGTAGACACGATTTCAGAGAAGGTAAAAGAGAAGCTGAATCATAAAGGAGAAAGAGGAAAAAAAATGTCCTAGACTGATGCAGGAAAACATGACACTAGCATTTAGAACACAGTGTCTCTCTCATAAGCCTGCCTGCAGTCCACTTGCAAACTTTCCGCCAACAGCCTTGTCACTCCTTCCCATGCATTTTCCTCCACCCCAAACATTTTGGTATAATTCTGAATTAGATTTCATGCTGGGACAGTTAAATTCCTAGCCAAACTATCAACAAAAATTTGCTACAGTATCCATCAAGCTTCATTTTAAACTTCATTTTACAATACCATATGGGAAGTGAATAAGCTTATAAAGTTTTTCTTGTATTTTATTAAGAATATCACTTTGATTCCTTATCTGACTAATGACACAACATTGATTAAGTGATATAGAAACTAGGATCTTTTAATTCATTCTTTTCAGGCATTTATTGAAATGTCAAATCTGCACATTGTATAGCAGTGCAACCAGAATCAGAATTTAAGGCTAAGTCTCTATGGACTGGTCTTCCAAAATGGTTAATCAAAGAAAAACATAAGGCAAAAAACTATTGCTGTCAACAGAAGTGCTGTTTTCCAGAGAGCACTAGGAACATTCAATAAAACAGACAGACGGATGCACTTTATTCTACCAAAAAATAATGTGAAAAATTGTCTCCAGAGACTTGAGAATCCATTAGAAGCTGTTTTGGTGGGGTGAAAAGTGAGGTATTAAAAGAAATAAAATATGTATGAGTTCTAGTAAGTCATCTCTTCAGTTCCTTAACTTCTAACCTCTTCTTCAAATCTTGAACCCAGATTTTTTTCTACAGAAGTTTCTGGCAGAAAGAATTACTTTTAAATCAAGGTGTTCTGCACTGCTACCATTAGCTGGGAACATTTTTTAGAAGTGTTTCTGTAGTGACCCTTGTATTACTCAAACATAGTTCCTTTATTGCAAAACTATTTTCGGAGCTGCACGTGGCTCAGGGGCCTCCAGCATAAGGAGGACACAGACCTGCTGAAAGGAGCCCAGGGAGGGTCATGGGGATGGTCCAAGGGCTGCAGCACCCTGCTCTGAAAACAGCCTCAGAGAGCTGGGGCTGTTCAGCCTGGAGGAGAGAAGGCTCGGGGAAGAAGGTGGATGTAGATTTGAGATGAGGAAGAAATTCTTTCCTGTGAGGGTGGTGAGGCACTGGGAACAGGCTGCCCAGAGAAGCTGTGGACTCCTCATCTCTGGGGAGTGTTCAAGGCCAGGTCAGATGGGGCTTTGAGCAAACTGGTCTAGTGAAAAGTGTCCCTACCCATAGCAGAGGGATGGGAATGAGATGATCTTTAATTTCCCTTCCAACCCGAACCATTCTATGGTTCTATGATTATTGCAGTGTGCTTCTGGCAGGAGTATGGTGAGTTAGATGACCCAGTTTAAGTTAAGAGGAACAACTTCAGTTCATGGTCTGCTGTACTACAAAAACTTATTCAGATTGCTGTACATATCAACACACAGAAAACCTGTTGAAGATTTACTAAAATCCTTGCCTGATTTGTTGCTTTCTACTTTCTGAACAGTCAAGCACCCACAATAGCTTTATCCTTTATATTACCCTTTTTATTTATATCCTTTTTATTTTATGGGTGCACAGCATGACCTGTCCAATGCTTAACTGCATTCTAATCCTTTCTTTCAGCAAGTACTTAACACAGGAAGCATTTTTAACTGAACACTTTATAAAAAATCTTAATTTTTAAGCACAAGCACAAAACACTGGTGACTTCCTTAAACTGTCAAAAAAATGAGTGACTACACAACGAATTTCCAAGTCGGACAGAAATATGTGAGACTATGCATAAATGCATAAAACAGAGAGTCCTGTGAATGGAGCTGAAATATATGAATTCCAATTCTGACTGATTCATGCTACCATCACTTGACCCTTCTCCTGGTGTCCCTTTTTCCAGCTGGTGCTACCAGGAGAACACGTACACCTCACACTACAGAGGACTACATTAAACCACATACAGGTCCTTGTTCTCTTAGTAACTGCATCTGATGTGCTTTGAGCCCAATGCAAAAAAAGATGCAACATACCTCAGTCTGATACACTTTAGGTCCAAAAAACCCCAAATGACATTCCTGCTTCATGGTTTGAAAATTCCTCAGGCACGTACATTTGTTTAATGGCCAGTGTGGTTATGGCTGAGCAGAGGACCACAAAATTCTGACCAAACTACATCTAAATCTAGAAATTAGATGAGAATAAAAACCCCTTACTCAGGTGTGCCTAATTCACGCCTTCATCTTTCACCTTTTAGAGATTAAAATAATGACCACTTGAAGTAGCTCTTCCTTTTCACCCACTCCCTTCTTTACCCATCCTTCTTACACAACTTGGTTCCTCAACTCTGTCCTCAGATTCCCCTCTTGGGATTAGGGTCCTAAAATGTGAACATTACAGTTCTCAACCTGAAGCTACTTAGAGCCTTTAATGAATATGAAAATCAAAAAAACTAACGAAGCTTGGTCTTGCAAAAGGAAGACAGACCTACTGAGATTTTTCAGTAACTTCTTATGTTGTATTTTTAAGACCTTCTTCTTCAATCACCTGTTTATGAGTGACTTTCCTTTCTTGCTTTGTCCCCAACACATTACCAACAGGCCAATTTTATTCCACAGTCTCATTTACACAATTAATTGCCTCCCAACGCAAAGCAACAGACATTCCTCACCATCATCCTGTCATTAAGAAAAAGCAGCAAGCTTTCTGCTTGCCCAGATTTCTACCAGTGATTTTTTCCAGGAAGGAAGGTCCTCTTAATAGGATTCCTCACTCCTCCCAGAAGATGTTCTGCTGACAATATTGTATTTTTCAATGTCTGTGCAGAGCTGGAACAGTGTCATTTGATTTCTAGCACAAAGAGCCGTGAACTCACACAGTTTGCACCCAGGACAGTCCACTCTTTATCAAAAATAATTCCACTAAAGTGAACCAAACTGCACAGATACTGCATAAGTAAGTAATAGGAATTGGAAAATATGGGTAATGAACATTTCAAAAAGAAAAACTCAACATAGGTGCATGGACTACTCTTAAATTGGTAACATAACTGGGCAGTACAGCATGAAGCCTGCAAGAAGAGGTTTCTCCCAGAAATTTTCACAAGAAATCGAATGAAGATTGGCGCTTATGATTTTTTTTTCAAATTTAAGAAGCTTTCTGTAAATTGTCATGGTAGCAGTATGGTGTGCAGAAGCAGATAACTTTCAAGATGAGATTTTTAATCATGATTTTCACCACTCAATGACCTGCCATATAGTCATAAGACTGTAATTTTTTCTTCTGAATTAGAGAGTTTTAATTACAATGCTGAAACATATGAGAAAAATTGATCTAGGCATTTTTAAATAATTTAAAATACATTTTGTAACTAAAAAGCAAACAAAATTACCTGTT
Source organism: Promerops cafer (assembly GCA_013398275.1). Lineage (NCBI taxonomy): Eukaryota > Metazoa > Chordata > Aves > Passeriformes > Nectariniidae > Promerops > Promerops cafer. The sequence continues at coordinate 527,627 of VZSE01005046.1, forward strand.
TGCAAAAATGTTAAAATAAAAAAATACATTCATCTTGTGCATGAATTAAAGTGTACCTAGAGGGCGCATGTAGAATTAAAAATCAGATGGTATTAAAATGCAATTAAGAAACCATAATTATATGTTAAACAGAGACAAAAAGACAAGTGATAACTTCCTATCTCAGCTGTGGAATAGCTGTTCAGGGTAAATGAACTGAATACAGCCTCCCCCGCACAACACATTGAAACTGCAGTCTTTTGTAGAGCTATGTAATTACTCAGGATCTCAGCAGCTGCTCAGAGAAGCTAAAAGCTGGTATTGGCTAGGCAGTTTATTCATGGTTCTGGATGGCAGTCCTTCAGCTCTCCTGAGGAGATGGTTTCAGTTTTATCTCTGTATCTGAGTCAAAAGGCTTCCAAGGGGGCTGTAAGAGCGGATGCTAAAGACTCTTTATTAGGGCTAATAAACTGGAATCAGTTTGGATGCTGCAAAAACAAACTCATTGCTGCCCTCCTTCCCCAGCCACTGCCAGGGCCACAGCCCTTGCTGCAGGGCACTGGCTGCCCCGGGTGCCCTTTGTGGGCACAAAGTCAATGCAGAAAAGCAAAATTTGTGCAATAAAAGGTCTGACCTGGAGGAACAGGTCTTTGTTGTCTTCCTAGAAACTCTACTGGGATCTAAACTGGGAACAACCACATTTAAATGCTGAAGAAACAGTTATTCCACATACCAGCTGTATTTGTTCCATTGCAAAATGGTGTGGTTTTTTTAGTTTTTACTTACAACCTTGGTTTCAGAAATTATAAGAACAGCAAAATCTAGAACCTATTTTATCTAAGCTACTTAGAAATTGGAAGAAACAGTTTGGAGAGGCATACTTTCACTGGAAAAAGGAATATACTCACCTCTAACTGTTCAAACACCAGTAGAGTTATAATTCTGCTTGCAATGGGTTCACCCAAACTGAGATGTCTGTGCATTCATGTAAGTGAATAAACTCTAATGATTAATGATAAAAATATTTATATTTTGCACATTATATATATCCTTAACTTGTTTGCCTAAAATCTGGTAATTTCTTCTTTACTCATAAATTCTTTTAGAAAACAGTGATTTTTCTCACCAAGACAGAAGTTTCAGGTAAGACTTGGAGTAGTGTGGGCACTGTGTAGAATGGCAGTTTATTTTTTTCTCCATTTTTAAATAAAGTTTTGACCTAATTGTCTGAAGTCCAATGTGAAATAATTATTTCTAGTTAAACAAGTCTGCTAACACAAATGATAAATTTGATTTGACAACTGGATATTCTCATGGCATGTTGGTGACTCATGTGTCCTCTAACCCAAGTCACAGGCCAACATTTTATCACTGTTCTTTAGAGAGAGAAAAAAAAATAGTACACAGTAAATGTTTAGCTATACACACATTATTTAACGTTCTATCAGCTTTTTATGTTCTAAATTTCCATTTCAATAAAGTATGTTTAGTGTAAAAACCAGTCACTTTTGTTCAGTGCAGAAGAATGAGTCTTTGCAAAGCACTTTTTCAAAAGGTAATAAAAATGAATATAATTTTAACCCACTGGATGCCCAATTGTGTCTTTCAGTGTGGCTCAGGAAGTTAAATGGTCTCTGTTATAAATACCAAAATGTTTACCCTGACAGGTCCCAAAACACCTGAGAAAGATTGTTTGTTTTTTTTTCTGTACAGCCTCATAACACTCACTAGCAAGATATGAGGATTCATGGGTGGTTCATTGTAAACTACATTTTCAAGGGTCTGTGCAGCCTGAAATAAGTGCCAGCTAATGGAGAGATATTTTTTCCATGTCCTGTTACAAACGACACCATAATACAATGATTTCTGAGAACACCAATAAATGACTATAGACTACAAGTGCTTCTAGACAAAATTAATTTTTTTCTTTTTTTTTTTTTTCATTCAGGTTATATAGAAAATATAAAGAAGCTTCAACAAGCACTTTAAAGAACAACTTCTTATGGTGCAGGCATTATCAAAGCTTATTAATAGGAAAAATAGTAATTAAAATATTAAAATAATTCTTTCCAGACATCAAAAAATGGGGTTGCTTTTCGAGTTCAAGTTAACTTAGCCCAAGTGAACTGCTGGCTTTAGCTAATCTAGATGTTTCAAAGGAAAGTGAAATAAAGACAGCCTAAATATTAGATATTACCTTGGTTTATGTGTGCCTAAATTTCATAGCTGCATACCAATTTGTAATTGCATGCTTCACACATGAAGTATGACAGCCTGCAATTCCTTTTGGAAATACATAAAAAATTAGTAGGAACATTCTTAAAAAAAAAAAAAAAAAGAAGCTTGCAATTTTTCAAAAATATAACTTAAAATTTACACTATTCAATTACTAAAGCATCTGAAATTTTTTAGATTCATCTTTAGTGTTATCCTTGATTCTTTCTGGGTCTCCTTACTGTTTGGTTCATTTCACCAATAAATGAAAGCATCTAATTTAACACCTGTGTGACCATAGTGTATTTTTATCATGATAAACTTTAGCATTAAAAAATTTAATGGTAATGTCTGCTTATGAAAGTACACTCATTCACATGGCAAACTGGCAACCAAAAAAGCACAGTGGCAGAATTTAAAACTAATGTGCTACTTTATTAGTCCATTCATTCAGATTAAACAAAGGGCAAAAATCATCAAGAAGTAATAAAGAATTAATTACAGGGTCTGGAAAAGTTTGGGTTTAGTCAGGTGATTCCTACTCTCTCAGTGTTCTGTGTCTCATTGCTTGTTTGAAGGTGGCACATGAACTCATTTTCTCTTACAGACCACATACAGATTGTTCAAAATGAAAAGTTCTATGTAATTATAAGATCTTACTATCAAGCATATTCTAGACTGAACAGAGTAAAACCATGCTACTTTTTTGTCAAGCGCATTGGTGCATTGGAAGTGTCTGGGTTTACTTATTTATTTTTTAATGTTTTTTAGCTATAGCATCAGCACTTTTGCATAGAATATAGTGTCCTCTATCATTCACTTTGAGGGTAGACTACATGCCTGAAAGATGAAAGATCTCACACAGGGGGCACACTAAGTGATGAAAAGAATATAAGGAAGAAACACATTTGGAGCTGCCTTTTCCTCTGTGAAAAAGTAATTTGCACATATGCATACTCTATTTCCATTTATTTTAATAACCTTCAGACTTTCAGCTGAGATTGAAATGCTTCTGTGAGCTGACAGAAGGTATATCACTTATGGTTCAAGAGGTCTGGTCATATAGGAAGAGGGCTGGAAAGGCTCAGCACTAAAGGAACTTAGCAACACAGATTTTTCCCATTTCCCAGACAGAATCCACAGTACTGAGGGAGGCTGGTGGCAATGCTGAGAAGAGTTGAAAGGCACAAAATAAAAGGCAAGAGATGTGCTGCATGTGAAACTCCACAAAGCAAGGAATAGGAAACCCCTACCTCAAAACCAGCTCGTACTCTACAACATGCAGGAACCTCACCCACCTCAGGCACGGTGGCACCTGGTGCAACACTTGCAGGCAGGAGCATGAGCCAGGTCCTTCAGAAGTCAGGGGGAAATGAGGACTGGCCTTCAAAACACTGCTGAAGGGAATGAATGGTGATTGTTTCCCCAGTGGTACTTCTCTGCCTTTCAGCTTTTAAGGAATATGCTCAGAAATGCATGAGGACACCTGCATTCAAATCCTTCTTCTGCAGAGGTGATTCAAACCCATCCAGGTTCAGCCCAACTAGCACTGTTTGCCAAGCACAAGTCTGAGATATTCCAGGGGCCCTGCAGGCAACTTTAAATCATTACTCATTTCCATTTTGCATAAATATTTGCTGGGTAAAAGACAGATTCCGTGCAAGGCTTAGTTTTAGGGCATTTATCTGTGATGGTAGTTCTGACTTCCAGCCCTTGTTGTACCATTTTGCTCAGCACCTCCTGAAACCAGAACTAGTGCTCCTTGGTGGTATGGTTAATTAACTGTGACAATCAAATTTTCCTTCTTCTTTTTTTTTTTTTTTTTTTTTTTATGTTAGTGTTCATTAACATTCTTTTTCTTTAGTTGATGGATCTTAATTGTTTAGGCCAAGTGGAGCAGCCCTTATGAGAAGAATTTAGACTACCCTTCATCACAGAAAATGCTGATGGCCTAATTATTCTCCTACACAGAAAACTGAGACATTTACTTAAGAGGTAGTTACACAGACTTCCCTTACAGTAAATGGGGAGGAAAGAGCATTTTTAACATGATTCATCTCACCCGAAAGCAGCTGCTTTAGTATATGCCACACCAACCAGACTTTACAAATGCCTGCAGAGATCTAAAATTAGGTGAACATAATTACACCATAATAACCATAAACTGCCTCTACACGCAACAAAAGAAATGGGCAACTTCCTCAGGGAAATCAGTAAGACAAATTTCCATCTGGAATTGCCCTCCTCTGTTTCCACTGACATAGTGGGGAGCTGATGCACTTTAGAAACAGGTGTGATCAAACAAGCTACAAGCTTCCAAGGGCAGGAACCTCAGAAGTCAGTTTTCTGTGCAGGCCTGTTGAGTAGGCAATAGATGGACCTTCAGTGTTTACCTCATTTGCCAGGATAGTCCCCAGCATGTGAGGAAGGGGAAAACTGCAACTTCAAAAATAAAAAACTTGATAATTTATTTTGTCCTTTTCTTTTTCTTTCATAGGGAATCACAATACACTAATATTATTTCCTACTATAATACGAAACCTATAATGCATTTTACAATGCAAGTTAAAACCAGAATATCCACTGATCCCATTGCTGAGGAACTTAACCTGAAGAGTAATGAAGTCTTCAAAATACACATGGCCATTGCTGCATTTCAAGCGCATTGTACTGAGCTGCTAAACAACAAAAAAAATTCAGCTCATGTATAAAAGAATCCTTTGGACAGCAAAATTAATCCCTTAGAGAATCAGAAAGTCTGAAACTAAGATTATCCAAATGAACAGATTTATTTTTATGAATGGGGGATGCAAAACTATAGATATTGAAAGTGCTCACAGATTGATAGTCTTTGTTTGGAGACAGCAGTGAGCCACTGACTGATTTGAGCTAATCATAATCAGAAGGAAATTCAAGTCTGTTACTACACAAATTGTTAGTTGGCTCTGTATCTTGTTACTAACAGTAAGAGATGTTTCAGAAACAGGTGCAAGAAGCCCATATCATACCTATGTGCAGTAATACTTGATCAATATCTACTTCTAACAGTAGAGACAAGGACAAGCCTTGATGTGGACATCTTCACAGTGTTTAAAAAAATTAATTATGATAAAAAATTCTGAAGGATCAGTATGTTACTTTTCACATTATTAGGTCAACTACAATACACATTTACTATTATTTCCCTTTCTAAAAAAAGAAAAAGAAAAGCAATCTCAGTCTTATTAACACTTTTTTTCCCACGAGAAATGCTTCCTAAAAGTCCCTGATCAGTTACTTTGCTTTTCTGTGAAACGCTTCTTGTTTGGCTACTCTTTCTTAGCAGGAGATCATCACCACTGAGTCAATTTTCTTCAGACTATTAATCATTCTCTTCCTTATTTAATCTAATTTTGTTTAGTACTATCAGTTACAGGTGATGCAAAGGTCTTCACTTGCCTATGAACAATTTCATTTTGGGGTGGATATTGGGACAGCTAACTTAAAACTATGTAAATTATATTAAATATGTAAGGATTTCAAAAGTGGACCTAGTAAAAGATACTGTACCTCATTCTTTGCTTAAAAATGGTATTATTTCAGTTTGTATTTTTCTAAGCATACCTTTTTTACATGCTTATTATTACCAACTCTTTTTGCCTCTGTGAAGAGGCACAATAACTGTTTTATTATGAAATTATCTATTCTAAATATATTTCTGATACTGTGATTGTGACAATGTAACTATGAATTTGTTTTACAATTTCTTTTACTTTTAATAAAATTAGACGGTTTTAAAAAAAAAATATTTTAGAGGGATAAAGAAAGTGGACTGGTTTCCTGTAATTTAGTTAAGTATTTTTTTTCAATAAAAATTAGAAACTCATTACTATAGAAAAATGAGTGAAATATTTTCTTGCTCTATTTCTTAATTAGCAAGGACATGAAGTACTGCTTATCATAGCTACACAGTGTTCTGTCTTGCTCAATAATTTTTTTTCAGCAGACTTATTTGGCATAAATTGTCTGAGCATGGTCATAAAAAATTTTATCCACACTTTGGAGGATGTGAACCTTTGTGGCACAGAAAGACAGTTCAAAATATACCTTTTTAACAGAGGACCTTGGCTATCCCTGTTGCTTTGTTCAGTTCCATTATTTTGACATTTTTGTTTCCTCATATATTTATATTTCTATTGGGGGTTTTATATGCACTCAGAAATACAGACGAGAAAAAGCAAAGCTGTCATATCTGATATTAAAGAATACTGCAAAATCTAAAAAGAGTGACTATACAAGCCCCTTGGATATCACGATTAAATTTTTGTCCATGAGAGTAACTGGCTTTAGCCTGGGGTTCTCTGGACTGGACCTGCTTTGTGAGGATAATTGCAGGCAAATTTTGCCCTTTCTTAGTGCTTTGGCAAACTGGCTGGTAAAAGCCTGCACAGCCTCTTGAGCTGGTGCTGCTAACAAGGGTTATCAGGTAACATCTGCCAACAAAGGGGATCCATAATCCCCTGGATATCCTCCCTGACCTTTGGTGAAGCCTGCCAACTCTTACAGCTGAAAGCTTGACAGGTGTGCAGCAGTCTAACCAGCCCCTGCTGCTTTTTTTTCCAAGCTGAATTATACATCTATTTCCATATTTAAAGATGTCAGGAATCCAATAGCAAGACTGTTGCCTTCAGCTGTTCAGATACAACCATTTTGCATACACCACATATGATTTATTCTGCAACATACAATTATTTTATGTGATTATGAGATTTTAGTCTTAAATTTTGGTTTAAATATAGCAGTGCTGCCTTAGACATGTTGAAAAATATTAAATAAAACATAATATGCCTAAGAAATTGCTTTTATTTTTATCCATTTGAACAGCACCTTCAGACACCTATAGTGAAAGTTACAGCCTTCTTAATATAAACTATTTGCACTTTTGTGAATCTTGTATATAGTTTCTAAATAGGAAGTCACTTAATAATACTGTAACAGAGGAACATTTAGATAAAAGAAGTTCCAAATACCAAAAGAGAGTCCTGAAAGAAAAATAAAACCTCATACCTGCATTTTCATAAAGCTTCTATAAAGCACACCATGGAATCAGGAAAGCAATTTAATTGTGTCTGGTACCTGAGGTCTCTGAATATATTTTATACTGGATGTCACCTTCCAAACTACTAAGAATTGAAGGATGTGTCAAATGCAATTTGAAAGTAATTTCTTACAAATACATAATAAAGGCTAGAATTTTACCTAAAACCTCAGTGCAATACTCATTTAGGCATTCACCGAATACACATTCCCCAGACCATACCTTGGCCGATACTTTCCTCAGGAAATAAATGCAATGAAAATATTAAAAAAAGACATTTGAAGTCCTCTCCAAAAACGACAATTAAAAAAAAAAATTAAAAAAAATTAAAAAATTTAAATTATACAGAAATATAGCTAATGCATTAGAAATTGATACAGATAAACACAAAACAAGCAATACTTTACTCAGACAACAGTATTGTATTGACTAAGGAAAAACATCTTGCTGTGGTTCAAAGGTGAAGCCATGACTTTCTTATGAGGTTTTTTCCTGAAGAAATACTTTGACAGTCTTAATAGCTGAAGACCAGAGAAACTTGGACATGTTTGCATATAGACATCAGCTAAAACTGATCTACTCAGTTCACTGTCCAAAACACACTGCTAGGTAAATAAGCATGAAACTTAAGAAACACCCTATCTCCCACTCCAGAAACCAGTTACTTGAGGATAATTTTTGCAGTACTGCAGCAACACGTATTTGTTTTTGGAATCTTGCTGGATAAGTTGAGCATCAAGTGCACTAAACCATCAGACATTGGTTCTCTCTGAATTAATAATAATAATAATAATAATAGTAATAGTAATAATAATGATAATAATAATAATAATAACAACAACAATTCTGAAATGTTTAGGTTTTGATGATGACCACTGTCTCAGAAGACCTCAAAGTTCACTTGTGTATAAACCAGAATCCCCTTGTCATTTTTTATAGATTTTCCTGACAACAGGAAAGTTCAAATGGCTAAGAGCAAAGCAAGAAACAGATTCCATAAGACAGCTTTAAATGTTAGTCAGGTACAAGAGATTGCTTATGTACTTTAAGATCTGATTGCTGCCCCTTACATGAAAACAGTTTTTCACCAAACCAGGGCATAACCAGAGAAATAAGGATTTCACCTTTATAGGTATTCTTTCAAGGTGACTGAAGATTTATTTATATAAATGTACACATTTTTACATCAATTGTGCCACATTATCAGTTAGAAAAATAACCTATTAGATTAGTTCCACATTTTACAGAGCTGTTTGACAAGTTGCAAAGCAACAGACTTTATTTCCCTGTGCTGTAATCAGCACATCAAATACTGGAATACTGCCCTGCTGTTTTGTGTCACGAACTGACGTGTAACAGTAGTGACAAACGGGGTCCTACTCTTGGTTACAATATTCATGCATTTCAGTAAATGAGCTTTCATATTTTCCCATTTACTACCACTTCTAAGTTCTACATAACTGCCATGGTATTTATCAATGCCAAGTCATTTCATTTGTTTTATAGGTGACTTCTCCCACAGTTGTTTTCCTGTACAACTGCCAGGCATAGCTGGAAAGCATCGTCCCTCCCACCATGCCACTCCTGACAGCAGTTTTGTCTCTGCTGGAAAACTTTTAATATTAACAGCAATAAAAGTTATGCATGAGAAGAGTCAGACAATTTTATTTCTCTGGCAACTAATACATCAGATGCACTACAAGAACATGAATGAAACTGTTCCACAGAGAGACTGGTCCTTAGCAGTTAACAGCGAAGAAACCTACCCTGGCCTTTCTACACAAAAGGTACTACAGATTCCTCCACACTCCAGGATCCTTAGGGCAAAAGAATGCTGAATTAATATAGCTCCAATCCTAAAGTGTTTGAGACCTCTTCAGTGGTTTTAAAGAGAGAAACCATGTGCTAAGCTCTGGAAGAGCTTACGCTGGGAAGGTAGTCGCTACTTCTGCACTAGGTGTGACTTTCTCATGGGAAGGGATTCCCACCTCACTTTGGCACTGGTGAGGGCACAGCTGGAGCCCAGGATTGTGTTCTGGCTTGGGCTCTCCAGCATGAGCCAGAAATCCCCAGTCCAGAGAGGGACACAAAGGCAACCTGAGATCTGGAGCGCACAACAAGTGCATCAAAAACTGTGGCAAAGCAGAGCACATTTGACATTTTAATTATCCACTCCTGACAGCATATAATAGCTGCTGTTTTCTGTTAGCTAGTCAGAAGGTGCATTTCCCTGAAACACATATGATTTTATTGATATTTTAATTGCATTTGGTTTTAACTTATGGCTAATAATGTATCTTTCCTTTGCCATACTACTTTCTCATTGCAGATTATCCAGCACAATTTTTGGGTTCTGGCACCTTGCGAGATTTTGAAATATTCATTATCATCCACAGCTCTCAGGGAAGAAAGTTAAAGTGACTTGCTCGGGGCTGTGAAGAAGCTGTTAAAGAGTGAGGGTCAGAACACAGATTTTGGTATCTTAAGCCATAGCCAGTCTTCTTACATAAAAAGTAGTCCTTCACATTGAAGCATAACCATGTTAACAGGCCACCATTTTTTTTTTTTTTTAAATATCACAATGTACTGGTGTGGTCGTAGCAAGAACCAACCAATTCATAGCAAAAAACAGAGAGACTATTAAAGCCCCACAGCAAAAAAACATAACCACAGACAAAACTGTGTTTGTTCTAATTACCTGCCATGAAAATTGTGTAGGGCATCAGAGCTGACCTCCCTTGGTGGCACAGAATAAAACGGGAAAGATTTTGAAAGAAATGGGTCTGGTCTATTTAATCTGCTTGGAGCATTTATGCCAAAGTTTCATAGCTCACCTAACTAGATTGTCTGTTCCTTAGAATAAAAAGACTAATTGAAATAAAGAGTTTAATGTCTTTTTAAATCAGGTAACTCTAGAGTCATAAGTAGAGACACTAAGTAACTTGACACAGTCTAATGATCAGAGAAAAAATTAACTTTGCCCAAGGCCTGACAGAGATGTACCCCACAACATTTCTGCACAGATGCAAAAATTAAACAAAACAAAATAAAATCCCACTTAAACCCCAGATCTGAGCATTCCAGTTCAAAGGATAAGGCACTGGACTGTTACCTGCAGCAGGACATGAAGAACCGGTGAAACTGGGCTACTTAGATCATAATCCATTTCTTCCAAAAGGCAATGTTCTTGTGGTTTTATGCTGCTGATGTCATTCAGGCCAATTATTATATTAATTGAATTTTGCTTTCTGTACAAATACCATTTACATGAGCATGAGATACACAGAAAAATGGGAATTCTGTTCTTCTAGAATAAGAAAAACTTTAGTTCTGGAAATTATCATAACTTGACTTCAGTGATCCTCCAAACTCCTCTGAATAAAGTCAACAGGAAGAACAGGGAGAGCAAGGAAAAAGAATCTGTAGTTTCTTTGATGTAATGTTCTTTCTCTTTTTTGAAACAACCTTCAGATTGCTTCCTTTCCACGATAACCAGTAAGAGCAGTACGCATTGAAATGCTCACTTTGCCCAAGGTATCCATTAAGAAATGCTGTAACATACCACGTGACTGGAGACACTCACATTAATTGTAATACCTGATTTTCAAGATACCTTTCTTCTTTCTTATTCCCAGAGCCTTAGAGTGCTGCCTTTACAATGTTGTGCTGCAGAAGGATGAGACTTAAAGGAAGCACAGTAGAATGGAATGGAATGGAATGGAATGGAATGGAATGGAATGGAATGGAATGGAATGGAATGGAATGGAAGAGAATAGAATAGAATAGAATAGAATAGAATAGAATAGAATAGAATAGAATAGAATAGAATAGAATATGATATAATATTCTCTTTACTTTCTAAATTCTATCCTGACTCTTTATCTTCTCATAAGCTTCAATAAAAACAGCAAGAGACAGGGGACTTCCATGAAAGATAAGAGGGTTCAATACACTGGAAAGAGGAATAGAAATAGCAAGACTCAAATATCAGAAGGAAGGTGCAAACTACCCCAATCTATGTGACTGAGGATGTAGGCAAATGACCAAACAACGTCAAGTCACAGTAGTGAATAAAGTCACTTCAGAGCAGCCAAGGAAGTATCACCAGTTGCCAGGACTGGCCTGCCTTTCCAGTGAAGGAAAATGAAGCACATTACTATGACCTCATGACTGAAGAGGTTAAAAATATGTGCATTGTTCAGCAGCTGCTCAGCATTAATTTATTATACAACTGTAACTCATCTGCTTTCAAACATCAGCTCTTATCTTTTAGTTGCCACCACCACCCTATTCCTGTCCTGTCTATCCAGAGTGCAAAGTCTTCTGGGAAAACTGTCTCCTCACACACACTTCTGCAATGTATGGCAAAAATTTGGTGTCTGCTGATTTTGTGGAATTCTGGCTGCTGATGAAATTAAAACAATAAGAAAAAACAAAAAAGTAGAATAATGCTTCGTATTTACTAATATTTTTTCTGCCTGCATTTTTCACACATACTCAGTTGTGTTTTCATGGGGTGGCAAAAATCTTTATCTTGAAGACACCTCTCCTCTTTGAAAATATTACTCCTGGATTCACATTTTCTGGTTCATCCATAAAAGGAAACATCTATTTTGCAGAGGACTCATCCCAATGCATCATTTGTATAGATCCAAGTGACAGCATTCAGACACAAAAAATAACTCTAATGCATTTCTATCTGTAGTTCTGGGGAGTTCTGCATCCAGGGCACATCTCTCCTATATTTCATTGCTTAGTAAAACACTTTGAGCTATAGTATACGAAAAGCACTAAATAATCTGTAACAGAATATAAAGTGAACCACCTTATATTTAAAGATTAATGTTTCCTCCAGCTGAATAACTGTCTTTTGGAACTATCTGTGCTCCTGTGTAGGGGCTGTGTTTAAACTGTGTGAATTAAAAATAAGTAGAAAAGGTTCATGCGGCATTTTGCCTTGTAACTATTTACCTACACTTCAGACATGCTCAATGGGGAAAATAATGAACAAATTTTAAAAGTTCTTAATTTCATTGATCCTCTGCTAGAACTAGTTTTAATTTTGATGCTGTTTTTTCTCCAACTCCTCAACATTAGCTTGTTTATTATCATATTTTTATATGAGACTTCTTACACCTTATTATCTCTAGAGAGGCTTTGCAGGTTTGTCCACACAGCAAAAGAATCTGCAAGGTTAAAATCAAGCCTGGGATGGACACAAGCGAGGTGCACATTCCTGTTCACTGCTGCCATCCCTAGCTCAGGCAGTTTTATCAAAGTTAGTAACTACATGACTGGCGATTGCTGAAAGAAACACTGACCCAAACCTCCCACTGAAATTTCACGAAGTATCAGATGTAAGAAGGAAATAATTTTATCACTTTTGCCACCAAAGTATCAACCGAGGTGAGACCATGTCCTTGTCTGCTTTACTCTCCAATATCAAAGAAACATTAAATACAAACTAACCATAATCTTCTAAACTGTAAAACCCCACAATTGGAAGCCCTATACATCGATTTAAAATAAAAGTTGATGGCAGAAAGGGTTAGCAACTTCTGGGTTTTGAAATGGGAATGTCTAAAACATCCTCATGCAGTACAAACATGGAATAATATTGTCAACACTCTCGGGAAAACCCCAGCTCTCCCCAGGTTCATTGGCAACAGCAGGAAGAACACTTCCTGAGGTTAAAGAAACACATTTTTTTCTATTGAAATCTTTTCTATTGCATAAATGCTCCCAAATGTGCAAAAGTATTGCCTTTCAAAACACACAGGTACAAGCTTGCAACCAGAAATATTAAGAACAAATTAAACATTGCTCAGCAGCCTGAAATTATCAATTAAATCACAGAGGCAAAATGCAAGCAAACATACCACACAGTTCCTAATATCAGCAGTGATTTCAGGCTTTGCTGTTAACTCCAATTTAACTGAGTATTGTCTTTTCAATTTCTGAGTAACAAAATATTTTGATTTTTCTATTAAGTTCCAAGTATACTAGACAGGCAGATGCAACCTGCATTACAATTCTCTACTACTGCAGTACCAGCAACGGTGGCAAGTGAGCAGAGCACAGCACTGTGCTATGCAGTGTTGGCTGCCTGCAGCAGAAAAAGGCTCAGCTCTGAAAGGCTGAAAACCTTCACAAAAATGGCAAGAAGGACAACAAAAAGGTGCAGTTAACAACACAGAACTTTGGGATTAAAAGAAGCATTCGGCCAAGGATGATGACAGGACAGTACTTCTGACATGGACAAGCTGTGCACTGCCTAATCAGCTAGGTCTTCTCTTACATTTTTAAATAGCATATTTCACTACTGAATATCTATTAGCAACTGTTTTCTTTTTAGTAATACAGAATTTTCACTTAGAGTGACTTACAGGATTCAGAAAATTCCTTCCCATTCAGACCCTTTACTCAGCTACTGATGCTCTAAGTACCTATGAATGATTTTAATGTACTTGCAGTGGAGAAATTCAAGGCATTTACCAAGATATAGATTTGTCCTATACACATTGCATTACAAGTGGAAATGATCTACAGCAACGTTTAGACCCAGAACCCTACGGCTTAACATTTTTATGTTACTAAGAACTTTTGCCTTTGGCTGTCTGAGCTTAAAAATCAATTCGCTACTTTAAACTTTATGCTGCCGATGTCATTTTTATTGTTGAACTCAATGATCTGAGAACTTCAAAGAACAAGATCATGAAAAATTGCTTCCCATTTACCACAGTTTGAAGCAAAAGGTGACCAGTTTCAAGTCTTCAGTTTCTTTGCCCTTGTGCAGCAAGAAACTCTGCAGGATCACTTTGTGATTAGTGGAACCAAATTTGAATCTCCAGCTAAAGGGTGTGGCTCTCACATGTTATGTTCATATTCTTTTCCACTTTAACAAACTCTTAATACCTCTCTCTATTTTCAGTTTTTTATCTGACTTTATTGATCTATTTCTGCTCTTATCTATTTTTACTACCAGTTTATAGCAATATTATCAAGATCAGATTTCACTTCGGTGCCCATGAAGCCATTTTCCTAAACAAAATAAAAATTTTACCTCTCTATCTATGATTCCTAAATAATTCTTGGGGATATTTTGGCACTAGATCTGATTTTCTTAATGTCTCACTCTCCTTTGCATCTCAGAATGAAGACAGATTGCATACCTGAAATGTTAAGCACCTGATGAAAAGTCATTCCTGTCTACCTGGGATCCACTAGTCTCCTTTTCCTCACTTCTTCAGCAGAGGGGAGGACTTAGCTGCATCACCCAGTGACATAAATAAGCAGAAAACTGAGATTTTCTAATTTTCCAGACCCATGGCTCATGCTGCTCCCCTCTGAGCCCATCTGCCATCCCCTTCTCCATAGGTGCCCGGCCTCACCACGGCTGCAGCCCTGCACAGGAGCCCCTCCACCCTTACACGGGGTGCTCATCCCTGCGTGGGCCCTTCCCCATCAGCAGGCTGCCTTCTCTCATCCTAGTGCTGCCAGGCGATCAAAGGACACATTATCACTGCTTTGATGTGAGAGGACAGAGAACGATTTTTGCTAATTGACAGCATTTTCACCATTTGCTGACAACCAGAACACTAGGTTTGGCCTGAAGCCCTGGGTGATGGCTTATACTTTTCATTCCTGATGGTGCTAAACTGAAATGACTGCACATTATAAACAGATATTTGGAGAGAACCTCTCCATCACTCAATTTTTATTTGAGCTTTCTTCTATAGACAAGCTTTTTATTTGTTTCCTTCCATTATAAAACTCATCTCTTCTTTTTTTTTTTCTCTGTACCTTTATTTATGCAACAGATGATTTTGTGTTTATCTGAATGTTTTCTGTCATTTCTAAATTGATTGCTTTGATGACTGTGCAATTTGGTGTCTGAAATCAAAGCTCTGTAAATGTCAATGTGTAAGCTACAAAGTCTTAGCTTTACTTTTATCAGGCCATAGAGTTTCTCCTCAGATTCTTGTTTTCTTAAATGTGTTTGAATGGAGCTATAAAACAGATCTCCTGCAGGAACCAGTCGGTCAGTGAATGGTTATTGCTTCAGCAGGAGCAATCACACAGTATCACTGATTCTGTCAGATGGACAGAGTTAATTCTTTGGTGTTTGGCTGGTAATTACAGAGCATGGGAAAATGCCTCTTAACCTGGAGGCAGTAACTACAAATGCTGACACACTGTTACTAGCAACTCTGGTACCATGAACAAGCTGGCAGGGAGATTAGTGTTCCCAAAGTCAATACTTGCCAGCAGTTATTGAAGCATGTGCTGTGAGATACTGTGGAAAGTTACAATAAGGAGTAGCTGATGCTGCAGCTCTGTTTATTGGATTGCAACTCCTCTTTCTCCTGTTCCAGGGGTCAAAAAACCCTCTCTGCAGACTCTGCAACAGGAATGGCTCTGTAATTTTGGTCTTGAATGATCCATTTAATTACTTCTAACTGGGGATTTGGACCTAAGAACAGGACTTTTTGATTGACAGATTCACAGAATAATCATAGAAGGGTTTGGGTTGGAAGAGACAGTAAAGATCACCTCATTCCCAGCTCCTCTGCCACAGGCACCTTCCATGAGAGCAGGTTGCTCAGAGTTCCATCCAACCTGGCCAACTTCCAGGGATGGAGCATCCACAACTTTCCTGGACAATCTGTTCCAGTGCATCACAACCCTCACAGCAAAAAATTCCTTCCTAGCTACTAATCTAAACGTACACTCTTTTAAGTTTTAAGCCATTCCTCCTTGTCCTGTTACTATAGGCCCACATAAAATGTTTCTCTCCATTTCTCTTGTTTCTTCAGGTACTGGAAGGCTGCAATTTGGTCACCCTGGAGTCTTCTCCTCTGCAGGCTGAACAATCCCAATTCTCTCAGCCTTTCCTCATAGGAGAGGCTCCATCCCTTTAATCATCTTGGTGCCCTTCCTCTGGACTTGCTCCAACAGGTCGATGTCCTTCCTGTGCTGGGGATCCCAGAGCTGGGTGCAACTCAGGTGGGGTCAAAGCAGAGCAGAGGGGCAGAATCCCCTTCCTGCCCAGCTGCCCACGCTGCTTCAGATGCAGACTGGAACACAATTGGCTTTGCACATTGCTGGGTCATGTCCAGCCTCTCATCCAGCAGCACCCCCACTGCCATTGAAGACGGAGGCACAGAAGTTGTTGAATACCTCAGCCTCCTCCTCATCCATTACCAGTTTACCAGCACTGTTTACTGGGGGGCAGGGTGAGGATGAAGGGGTGTACATCTTCGTTGACCATCCTTTGGTGGTTATCATACCCACAGAAGTCTTCGGGCTCTAACACAACTCCTAAGGTGAGGAGGAGAGGCAGATAAGAAGTTGTTTTCAACCAATTTCTCTTCCCCTTTCAAGCATAAGATGAGCATAACTTCTGTCTATCCAATTGCTTCAATTTACAGAGGCAGGAGACACCTGTGGGAGTGGGATCAGCTGACGGGACAGCTTTGGGGCAAGCCAGAAGCAAGAGCTGAGCGGGCTCTGGCTGGGACCACAGCACACCCACAGCCAGCTCAACACCCAGCTCCATTCTCAGTGTAAAACCATTATGTACATCAGAGAAATACAAACTTTTTCCTAATTTTTTTTTTTTTGGTAATAACCCTTTACCTCCCCACTCCCAGCAATGACATCACCAGGAAATTTATTAATGTTATGAAGAGCTTTAAGGACAGTGTTATTTGATAAGGTGCATTTAAAACACATCTGATTACAATCTGCTGCAAAGTGAGAAGTTACTAGACATCTGTCATGTAATTGCACTATCATTAATTAATTTTATTGAAATGCTACTGCTTTTGTGATATTGCTGGAAAATTTATTTTAAACTAGTATGACAGAAAATGTTTTTTCATTACCACCAGCTGTTATTGAAACTTTTGAACTCTGCTTAAAATAAAACTGGAAAGGAAATATTCTTGTTTCTCCTTCTGATGTTGCTAAAATCAGTTAAAATAAAAGACATGGGTGGTTGATATTATGATTAAGAACGGGAGAAAACCAGCAACGAGGAATAGAAAGAAGGAATGTCATGTTCTGGCTAGCCTTGAACAGTTGGTAAGAATTCTTAGGTAAGAATCCTCTGCACATATTCGTTTTTTTAAAATCCTCCCCTACACAGTAAGATTTTTTTAGATAAATTCAGCACCACGGATGCTTGATATTCAGCCTCCCAATTGAAACAGCTGGCCTGACAAAGGCATAAGAAGCTTTGCGTCTCTAATCCCCTGACCGAGTTCAGCAATGATCACAGACTTACCATATGGCTGATGTTAAAAAGAAACATTGAGCAGTTACTCATTCAGTGATCACCACTTATCCCTTGGTCTGACTGAGACAACAATTTTGTGGAGAAAACAAGGGTTCAGGGGCACCGAGGAAAAAAGAAGGAGGTAGGAAACAGTAAGTAATTTCATGCATGTCAAAAAAAAAACAAATAAAAAAATTCTTATGGTGCTATTTAGGGACATGGCCCAGGCTAAGATAGCTTGCTCGAGAATAAAGAGTAGGGGCTGGCAGTAAGAGGACATTCTTTCTGTGTGGATTTACCACCCAGAGAGGAACATAAGGCCAGCTTCAGGCAGAGACAAAATAAGTAGATGTCCACACCAGCAGACTGTCCTAGTAAGAGATGTCCTGGCTGTCAGCTCTCCTCAATGGCATGGTCCCAAGGTGATGACCTTGCTGTTATTACTGCCACCAGCAACAGCCTGCGTGCTTGGGACAGGGCAGTGGAAACAGAGGGAGGTGTTCCCACTATTGCCCCACACTGCAGCAGCCAGAGAGAGATTTTTCCTTGTACTTAGAGCTGAAAATACTCAGTTTTGTCAGAATTAATAAGCAGCATTGAACTGGTTCTGATGGTGAACATTTTTCATTACCAGTAGTGCTCAGAAGTAACAGATCCCAGCCTAGGGATCGCAGTAAACCTGGCCTATCCACAGCACACAACTCTGCTGTATCACCCCTGGCTTTTCCTTGCCCTCTGCATCCCTTACCCCAGGTTTGTGAATCTTCCAGCCTTACTCCAAATTCCTTTCTCACTCTGTTTTGGCTCCTGCTTTTCTTTTTCACCTCTGCTAAACCTTTCCTTTCATCGTATCTTGAAAAAATTCTTTCCTTTTCCATTGGGTCTTCTGATGCATCTCCTCCTGCCTTCACTGCTCTCTGTCAATCCCCAAGCACTGTTTCCCCAAAGACTCTGAACTCCCAAGTGGGGCATATTTGAAACTGTTATTATGGTTCAGCAACCTAAAAGCAGTTCTGTAACAGGCAGTACTTGGCTGAACTCGAATCCAAAGCGCAGATAATACTCCGCTGCTTCTTACTTATCTTCTAAGGTAACACAACAATATATATTGTCAAAACTTTAGTTGCCTGGAGTCCCTTCTACCTCTATATAAAAATAATCCCTTTGTTCTTTCCAGAGCCTGTTGAATAAGAAGTTTTCATGCTTATTTCAACCACTAGACATTAATCTTCTGAACTTTCATCAATAATTTCAGGATCCTGTAATAAATAGTGCATCAATGACTTACAATTTGTGAGAATAGTTTCTTAAAAGATGCTGTAGAAGGGGGACTATCAATGGGTTTCCATTCTTACAAAATAAACATACTTGTGGATGCTGCCTTAAATTTTCTTATGATTTCAGTAATTTAATTTACAATTCTGCTTGTTTGGGTTTTTTTTAATACAAGCTGTATATCAAAAGCTGCAGCAGAAATCATGAATGTGACCGACAGTGTGTGCCAAAAGAATCTGATTCTCAGAGATATAATGTGAATGAACCTAATGTGTAGATATATTTTTTTTTTTTTTGTGGACAAAGTTTAGATGTTATTACCAAAAAAAAAAAAAAAAAA
>VZSE01005046.1:546804-718281 GCA_013398275.1 Promerops cafer
AAAAAAAAAAAAAAAAAAAACAAAACCAAAAAAAAACCAAAAAGGCAAACAAAAAAAAAACAAACAAACAAACAAAAGAATTGTTGTTCAAATGAATTGTTAAATTTTCTTCTTACTGTTTACTCACAAATTTTATTAATGTTAATGATTGCTTGCATTTATTAAAGAGGGAATATATGTACCTCCATAAATAGAGTTATCTAATGGGACTATGCTTTGGCTTTAAGTACACTGCTGGAATGAAGCCAAAATCATAAATCCCATCACCTTCTTTAGCACAATAGGAAATTCCAGGTTGTTGCTCTCACCTTGAAGACCTCACTGAGCACTACAGTTCCTCATGTGTTTGTTCCCCATGTTGCCTTTTATGCCACTGATTTCTAAGCAGAAAAGCAGAGCATGCCAAACAACACGGTGTATGTGTTCATTTGGTTATCTATTTGGGACCTTCATGTAGCAGAAAGCACTCACAAATGACCAGGATATTTATAAAAAAGTATTAGATGCAGCTCCTGTTGACATTTAGAAAAACATGCATGGCTCTAATATTTAAATAGCAAGCTAGCATCTTGGGAACAAAGTGGATTACAAAGTAAACCAGAATGAAAATTTGACTGAAAATTTGACAAGAACAGGTAATTTTTTATAAAGCTGTACAAATATTTAAAGGATGTTATCTCAGGGCAACCAAATCACCTGATGTTTCTAATTCTTTTACTACAGTCTCAAGTTGGCAGTATGCTGAGCTGCTTTTTCATCACCACTTTGTGCAGAACAAAGTATGTGCACAACACGTACAAAGACATGGTAAAGGAACATCAAAACATCATTTAGACCCAATGACACTATCTGATCTAACAAAAGATATGAACAGTTAATGTAAAATGTCTGATTGTATTAGATAATGAGGTACCTTCTAGCAACATGAAAAACAACTGATCCCAAGATCTCTGTGGGGCCTACATTTCACCAGTATCACTTCCACATTTAAAATTGGTTGGAGAGGATTACAGAACTCACAAAAGAAAAGAAGCTGGTGGCTTATTCACCTCTAGAAGTTATTCAGCACTGGAACAGCTTCTAAATCTCAACAAGAGAGATGAAATTGTGGAATGTGCTTCTGTTGTGCTGAATAACTGCAGTGAAATACTCTCTGATTATGAATGGGTTTTATGTGGCTCATTTTTTCTGATTTTGAAGTTTAAATTGAAATGACCAAGAAGCAAGAAAGCTATCAATTCTAGAATATCCTTTCTCACAGCCAATGGCACCCCAACACCAATGAAATCTAATGAATTCTCACTTTTCACTTCAGTAGCAGTGGATAATATCCTTAAAATAAATAGATATTATCAGGTTTAACAGAGACACTGACTAGACAATAATGTAATTATAGGTCTGAAATATGTGTATGTTGTATTTTGACATACTTAGATGGTGCCTTCAAAAAAAACAAATTAATTCAATTTCTAATATAGCTTTGGTTTTGTTACACATGTAAGAAATGTGACTGTCATGTCACATGCGACTCAGTTCAGCATGCCCACAGAAAAGACCTGTAATGGAAGGCAAAGGTTAGATCCTAAAAAGCAAAGGAACATGTTGCACATTGGTATTCAGAGGAAATATGTTGGGTTTTCTTCCGTTTCCTAAGGCAGTGATTTCAGTAATTTGAAAGCACTACAAAAATATGTCACATACTACTCCAAAAAATGGCACCTCAGTCCTGAAAATTAATCCATCAGGAGCAATCTTGAGGGGCACAAATCTTTGCCAAGCACATCAACAATGTATCGATTTTCTCATTCAAAGATAATGTATTCATCCAATAACAAACATTAAGGGGTTTTTGTCTAGGCTAAGGCTGCTACATTTTTCCACTTAAACTGAAAATAAGTTTGTAAAACAAATATGTTTGTTTTTGGGTTTTTTTTTTTAAGTTTGCTGCTTAATGGCTTGATCCACTTTTCCCCAAATTTTTCATCCAAACATATTCTTTTTATCTACCTCTGCCTTCACAAGCCCCATGTTGCAGGTCTAGAAAAGTTAAGATGAAACAAACTATCAATCTTGACCCAGGCATCCTGATCCTGCTCCTTCAGCAATTCATCTTGCAGACATTTTTGACTTGTATTCAATCCCTGAATTTGTTTGTTCAGCACCTACAGCATCCAAAATTCACAATTTCTTAACACTTTATCGCCATATTTGTTTAAAAAAAAAATTGAATATTTATTACATATAACAGGTGCCCAAACCAATCTACTCTCCTGGAGACTGGAACAGGAAGGCAGGAACTATTTTTATGAGATTGTCCTATTTTTCACCATTTGTTTCATCCCTATGTGCACAGAATCTCCAAGACAAGAGGGGCAAAAGAAAATTTCAAGAAAGTGGAGTAGTAGATTCATAGTAAAAATTTCTTTCTCCATTAAGCAATGTTTTTTGTTTGTTTGTTTTTTTTTTTTGGTTTTTTTTTTTTGTTTGTTTGTTTGTTTTTAAATTTCATGAAGCCAACTTGACAAAATATAAGACTGCAGGTAACATCTCAGTTGAGGAATTACAACCATTAGACCTACTAAAGGCACACAGAAAGTGTTTTAGTGAAAAAGATCTCTGGCATAGTTCTACAATTAAAAAAACTACTTTGTTAAATGGTGAGAAGCATTTCCTAGCCACCAACTATCCATGTGATTTTTTAACTCTCTGTGAATATTTAAGTATTTATGGTCACATCACACCATCTGTGTCCTTCAGGCTTTCAGGTAGCAAATCCTTTCAAAGTAATCAGCAGCTTCCCTCTTTTCTTGATTGGGAAGGTTTTCTACAGTAGAAGTGCGAAACTCCCAGGAAGTCAGAGCAGCAGCAATTCATGTTTGGAAGATTATAGCAATAAATATGGAGCAATTTATTTCTGAAGCATCAAATCCCTCCAAGCAATCTTTACACTTGAAAGTGCAAACAATTCCTAAGCCCCAGCAACTTGAATAGGGTGTAAAAAAATGCTGAATAATGATATTCTGTAAGCTTCAGTAATGAAATTAATCTCAAGACCTTTTAAATACAAGGCTTTAATTTCATGGATTTCAACAGGGGTTTTTTTTTCTATTTTTGAGAGATGCAAAATAGAGAAAAAAAATAAAAGGGCATTTGATGGCTAATAATGCTTTATTATGGAAAGGTCTTTGCCCTCCAAAGGCAGAAGAACATTCCTGCAGCCATTATTAATTCTAGGCAATGCTACCCTGCCCAGCTGTGAAGGCAGTGGTGATGCTTGTGCCACTGGCATGGGGCTGGGGCTCAGCACTGAGCTGGATCACCACAGCACCAGAGCTTACAGCTCCTGGGCATTTGCCACTTTTACACAGCTCCCTTACGTTGGGGTCAAAGCTCTCCCCATTTCCACAGCAAGATTTTTTATGGACTAATCAATTAACTAACTGTTGTCAGAAGAGGTTTTTCAATTCACTACAATAATTCAGTCATGTTTGATTAATTTCCCAATTCCAAACACTTTTGAACCAAGCTCAAAAGAAGGAGCCTGCACAGTGGGGGCTCTGAAAGCACTTGCATGTGTGTGCAGGTGGCCCAAACAGAACTGCCCATAAGCAGGAGGATGGAAGAGCAAGTGAGACCATGTGGAACATTTAGGTATCAAAACAACCCCCTAACATTTTTACACAAGTTGGATAGACTCGAGGACTACTTTGGTATTAAAATAATAATAAAGCATATCATAGGCAGATAATTTAAAAGAAATTTCCCTGTCCCTCTCTGATGCAGGCATTTGCTGCTGCAAAGCACTAATAGGCATTTTCTGTTTCACCTGCAGGTTGGCACGGGGCTGCAATAGATACCTCCAGATAGGTAGATTTGTGTTTCACAATCTCGCAGAGCTCTCTGGAATGTGTTATGATGAAGAGTACTATAAGATATCTCTATTATTATAAAAATCTACTCAAACCCTACTCTCTGGATATCCACAAAATATTGTGTCTGTATTCCAGATCTTTTAAACAAAATGCTGTAATTCCCCCTCCAGGGAAATGGTGTTAAATGCCAAGAGGATGCATGGACTCATAAACACACACTGTCTTTCTCTAAGTGAAAAGAAAAATATTAATTTAGCAGCTCTACCATTAAAAACCTGCACTAAAAACACATACACTTGCTTCTAAAACAACTTCCAATCTGCCCTGAGCTGCTGTTTGAACAAATCTTTATCACCATTTTATTTCAGCACATAAATGGAATCAGTTATATTTCACTGAGCTCCTTTTTCCTCCTTCTTTTTTTCTTTACTTAGTGGAACTGTCTCAGATTAATAGGTTGGTTTCCATATCTTATGAATTTTGACTGCCTTTTAAATACAGAAGCATATTCGTTGCAGTTTGTTTGTTTGGACCTAGTATATATGCAGTTCCAAAAAACTCATATACAAATGGAGACGGTACACTTCTGTTCCAAATAGGAGTTAATGGTCTTTTGCCACTGCACCCCTTTACAATGTCAAATGTAATGCTCCCAATCTGATTAACAAGCTCTGCTTCCAAAACCCCACTTGGATGCCCAATATAAGTTTAATTCTTATTAAAACTAGCAGCATTTGCTCTTTATTACAGTTCATTCCAAGTCCACGCAAATGAAAGAAAAAGTTACATTTTAATTAAGAAGATGTGAATTAGGTTTGCTTAGGAATGACAAGAGATGGTGACAGTCCATCTGGTTTTTACATTCTGCATGGCTGCTTAAACATGCAAGATTTGATATCACATGTAAAAGCCTCCTCATTTGGTTTAGCAACATAATGATGAACCCTTATCACAAATTATGTAGAAAAAAATGTTAATGAGATTGGTCCAAACATAAAATTATGAAGATGTGGTGGTTTAACCCTGCCTGGATATCAGGTGCCCACTAAAGCTGATCTATCCCTTGTCTCCTCAGCTGGACAGAGAGAAAATACAATGAGAGGCTCATGGGCTGAGATATGGTCAGAGAGAGATCGGTCACCAGTTGCCATCCTCGGCAAAACAAATCTGACTCGGGGAAATGAGTTTAATTTATTCCCAATCAAATCTGAATAGGGTAATGAGGAATAAAACCCAATCTTAAAGCCTCCTTCCCTCCACCCTTCCATTCTCCCGGGGATGAACCTCACTCTGAATTCTCTGCCTCAGCAGCACAGGGGGATGGGCAATGAGGGTGTGGTCAGATCATCCCACATTGTCTCTGCCACAGTTTCCTTACCAGGGGGAGGACTCCTCTCAGTCTTCCCCTGCTCCCCTGTGGGATCCCTCCCACAGGTAACAATTCTCCAGGAACTTCTCCAGGGCCAGTTCTTCCCACAGGCTGTCAGTCATGAACCACTCCAGTGTGGGTGCCTTCCACGGCATGCAGAGGTCATAAATCCTGCCAGAAAAGCTGCTCCAGCACGGGCCCTTCTCCCCATGGCACCACAGGTCCTGCCAGGAGCCTGCTCCATCAGGGCTTCCCATGGAGACACAGCCTGCCTTGCACATCCACCTGCTCCAGGATGGAGTCTTCTAGGGGTTGTAGGTGGATCTCTGCTCCCCATGGACCTCCCTGGGCTGCAGAGGCACAGCTGCCTCACCAGGAGCTGCCCCAGGGGCTGCAGGGGAATCTGCTCCAGCCCCTGGAGCACCTCCTGCCCCTCCTTCTGCACTGACCTGGGTGACTGCAGGGCAGGTTCTCTCAGATACCCTCACCACCCGTAAGAAAACCAGAGCTAACTTTGAGATAAAAGAACCAGGCACTTTCATTCTCCTTTGAAACAAACTCTCCCTCAGGGTACAACTCAAGCAAGTGTGGGCTCCTAAGAGCACCTGTTGGTCTCAGCTTCTCTCTCTGGCTACATCCACAGGCATGACTAAGGATGGGCAGAATGCAAATCAACTATCAATCAACTAGCAATATTTTGTAATAAATACAAATCAACAATCACATTAAAATATGAAGCACTGTGACAATATAAGCCAGAATCCCAGCATCCCTTGTGAAATGGAAAAACAGCAGGAAAAATCACATCACATCACATATGATGGTGACACAAGGAGCTGTTAGGTGATTGCTTGCAGCACATCTTGAAAAATTATCTACATAAAGAGAAATATATGTTTAAAAAAAAATCCCTGGTTATTGGACTACTACAAAATACATTAAATTGCTTAAATGGTTCTTTCAAGTGCTTAGCATACTTCTGTGAGCAATAAAAATAATTAATAATAATGCCAAGAGCAGGTGAAATACTTCTCATTTCTCACAGTCAGTAACAGCCCTACTAAACATATCTCTGTTTACTTGACAGAAATACACCTTCTAGTGACAGAATGACCTACTGTGTAACCACTGGAATAAATAATGGAGAAAAAAGATTCATGCATGCCCCAAGTCAGAGAATTATTTGTTGTATATGTACTGCATTGCCAAAGGTCATCAAGTGCCATGAATCTACACTTCACAATTCCTTAAAGAAATGTAAATTATATATTTTACCAGAAACATATAACCTTCCTGTTAGAACTGTACAAGGTCTGTATCACTTAAATCACTTAAATATTCCAGATACAGTAGGCTGTCTATAAATATTTCACACAACTAGGAAAATCTTACTCATATGCCTGTTGATTCCCTACAGTTCCCATGAATCAGGAACCCAAATGGTCCTGTGCCTTCAAATGCAGTGGCTTAAGAAATCCCATTTACCCTGCACTTCCCATTTACCTTCACTTTCATCAACAGCAGCCTCACTTACCTAACAGCTGCTTCCACGGGTGAAACAAAAAACAAAATATAAAGTCCTATTTTGCTAGGAGTCAGATGTCAGTCCTTGTGAAAAATAAGCATGATCATTAGATTTGACTGTTTTTTGGGGTTTTTTTGGACATTTTTATTTTAAACTGAACTATTGGGGAAAAAAAAAAAGAAAGTACAAACTGTAATTTTGTGTTTTTGAAATTCCGCAAACCGTAACAAGTCTAGTGGAATATGGGTTAGAATAGGAGCATTTCATGTCGTTAGCTGAACTGTCAGCAATGGATGCCTATGTCACTTGCTGAAAAGTGAAAACATTGCATTGCTTCAATTATGGTCTCAAGAGTAGGAAACAAGTAAACAGCTGTGTTTACACTCCCTTTAACTGAACATGAAAATCTTGTGGAGAGCTACCAAAGTCATATACCAGCTGTGAGTGTCCATCCACATTTTGCAACTGAGAAAAAAGGGACATGATTTAGTCTCAAACATGGGTCCCACAGCATGAACTTCACTGTTTCAACAGCTCCCGACAGCTCACGGAGATGCTACAGCAACAAGGACTGCTGAGAAATCTCTGAGCTGTCATGCTCAAGCACTGACGTGATACACACTCAGTTAATTTGAACACTAAAATTTTCATGGCTTTCACTTGAGATTTCTGTTAGTAATTTAGTAATGAAAGAACTTTGGTGCCTCATTTGGGTAGAGCCAGTAATTATGAAGTAATGAAAGCACGAAGGCAAGGCTTGCGTGGGCTACCTTTGCCTGCGATCAGTAGATCTGCTGCCTCTGAAGATGACCACAGGACTGGCACAAAAAGAGATCCCTGGCATGTGTGTCAGCAGGTAGATGTTCAGTTCTTGTCCTGCTCCAAAAAGGATGTGTTTGTATGCATCCTACATTAAAATGTCTATTTGAAAGCAGGCTGAAGGAACCTGAAACTTCCTTATACAGTTGATGTTTTAAGGATTAAAACACATGAAGTATAAAGGTATGCATCTCAATTTTTTGAAATAAACACACAATCATAATGGACTCGACTGAAAATGCAATTATGGGTTCAAATAATTTCAGACACACATTGTCTATGACTAATCTTTAATAGCTATAAGCCATTTGCTTAGTTATTTGCTTAGTTGAAAAGACATTCAAATTTGTAACGAATAATGCTAAAAATGATCTGACCTCAGGAAAAACACAGCAGAATATGCAATTAATTATGTGCTTTGCAGCTAAAGACACTGTACGTATACAGAGCATATATAACTCCACAAGTGTGGTCTAAAGGATGGAGGGTTTTTTAAGTTCAGAGAAGAGAAGGCTTCAGGGACAGCTATCTCATCCTGCCAATAAATATCAGAAGGGTGATCAAGAAGAGAGCTCTCTTCTGAAGTACAGAAGAGAGGTGATAGGTATGACTTGAAACAGAGGGATCCTGCTGGGTATAAGAAAAAAATAAAATCACTGTGAGGATAATTAAGCACCGGAACAGGATTCCCAGGGGCTGCAGGTTCCCATTCTTGGACTTTCCAAGAGCCATTTGGACAAAGCCTTGAGCAACCTGCTCTGAATTCAGTGTTGCTTCTGCTTTGAGCACATGGACTCTTGAGACCTTTCCCACCTGGGTGAATATATGCTGCTGTAATTACCCGATGAAGTTACAGTTTTCAGCTAAGAACTGCAATCTGTTCAAGGGCTGGCCAGAAGAATACACTTACATGAGAAAAGTGCAGGTATGGTTTTTCTCTAGTGCCTTTAGCTAAGGCAAAAGAAGATAACATATATATTAGTTTTATATAAAAAGAGTAATGTGATACAAAGACTGCTTTCCTCCCAAGGCTTTAAATTTCCTTAAAGAAACAAGGCAAAGATTTAGATAAATGGCTGAAAAAAAAGACATGCAACAACTGTAATTCCGGATAAAGGTTGGCATTCAGTCCCTGGGAGATTTTGTTCATCAGAATTACGTTATAGAAAGACAGCTGCCAGGAATTGTCACATAATGCTTTTGAGATCTACATACAAGATCTAGTGAAAATAACTGCTTTCCAATATTATTTATAATAAATATATTTCAAGCTCAATGGACAGTTAAAGCTAAAACTATGGTATGGACTAGGAACACGTGTCTGTAGACAACCTGATCTAAACAATGCAATACCCAAAGTATGCCTGGTTAAACTGAGTTTTTTCAGTTTGCTTTTCCAGTGACAGGATGCTTTTATATTGGACTCAGGTCTGCTTCCACCTAAGTCAATTACAAAAGTTTCGTTGACTTTATGGGAACAGACTGGGCCCTCATTCCTGAATCATTTTTCTTGAATCTTAAAATATGTGGAAAGAAGACACATCTGTTAATTTAAAATGGAAGACTCTGGAGGTGTTGTCCTGGAGATCATCAAGCATCTCAGGCAATGCAGATGCCATGAAGAAGCAGTTCTGCTCAGCCTACTATCTGTTTGTTGATTCATATTTAGGTCTTAAATTCAGGGACACATACACTGGGCCATAGTTGCTGGAGTTGACTCTGGCTACAAGGTCACAACATAGTTGGCTAAATGTGACATAAAATCACTCCTTCAGGTGCCAGCAGTCAATGGCTACAGTTTTAGACTCCTAGTACTGCAGTGTAAACACAGTTGCTTTTCTGGAAAAAATTATAACAGTGACTGAAATTGACTGGGACAGAGAATGTGTCACTTAGTTTATGCACTTAAGTGCTGAAGTATTTGCTTCCCCAATCCTGAAGAGCTGGTTCAAAAGTGAAGATATGATTTTTAGGTAAATACTGGGGAAGGTTTATTTCTTATTTTTGATAATTTTCAACACAATTATGGATTGATTTGTATCATACAGCTATTCTTATATCTTTCACTGGGCCAGAGAACGCAAGAAAATTAATCAGTTCAGATACTTAGGGTAAAGCACAACTGCTTAGTGATATTAAATTTTTGGCATAATCCATCAAGATTTTTTCCTGAATGACTACTTGGTCACCAGGTCCCAGTTATAGCACCCATACAAGAAGCCTCTGTTCACTTTAGTCCTGGCCTGATCAAGTTTGGTACCCACACCCTGAGAAAAGGACCTGCAGCCTCACTTCTGCTTGGGTTTGGACCAGAAATGGATGTGTTCAGCTGCTGCAGGACTTTTCTCTGCTTAACTAGAGACAGAGTCAGAAAGCTTAATTTTCAAACCTTCTGTAATAATAACAGACATTTGCAAGGGACAGGGACATGCCTTAGGAGGCCAGAGATTATAAAGAAAAATTAACAGGGTAGCTTCCAATACCAGCATATTTGGTACTTGTATTGATTTAGGAAAATTGTGGAAAACTACTCCTGCCTCAAGAAGACCTCACTGGTCTTCCTTCTCAGTGTTTTTTTTTTTTTAGAAAAGAACAGCTCAATTCAGATCCAAACCAGCTCAAATGTAACTTTTTTTCACTCTATCACTTCAAAATGTTACAGATAATGTTATCAGTGTTCAGTTACATATTATGGATCTGGATTTGTTTGAAATTGCAAAGGTTAGAGACAGCATTGATTCAGATCTACTCCACAATAAGGTGAGATTTTATAAGTATATTTTTAAGATGGGATATTATAAGTATAAATAGTTTTAATGAAAATATTATCCTTTCTGGTCTTATCCCTGCCTCAAAATTTTAAAAATTCCTATTCCCATGATATCGTCCTTTTATCTTTCCATAATGGTAATAACATACTTACTGCTTGAGATGGCTTTTGTAGCTCCAGCTGCACTTCGGCATTTAATAAACTATAAAAGCCATTTATTGCTTCATGGACTCAGTCTCCAGGAACATTATCACTTAACTATATGATTGCCCAAAGCAACAAAAGGAAATCTGTCTATACAGTAGATATATGCCCCATTCATCTTTTTGTGTAGTTCTAGTATCCAAAAGCAAATTATGGCTGTTTTGTACCACTAGTAATGTACCTTTACAAAATCAGTGAAAGAAAATGCACATACTGTGCTCACACTAAAACTATTTTTAGGGAAAACCACCAGCTGGTAACTTCAGCTCTCAAATTATCAAAAAGATTAAAAAAAAAAAAAAAATAATAAAAAGGGAAAGCAACCCGGATGTTTTATAGGCAGAATGGTACTATCCCAGTCTCCCAGTCCTCACTGCTGAGCCAAAAGTAGGAAATGTTTCTCTCTCATTCGCATATATTTTTTTTCAATGCTGAACATCTTGTCCTCTGCCATTGCATTTTTCAATTATTCAGTGCAGCTTTTCAAGTTGGCATTTGTCTTTGCTATACAGAAAAATTTACTATCATCAGCAAGTTTCACTGTAATTTTCCAGATGATTCATGATCAGGTAAGAACCCACAGTTTTTTAAAAAAATCTACCACTGAATACCCTCTAATATGAAAATCATATTCCTGTCCTGTTTCCTAAATGTTTTTAACCAGTGCAAGCATGTTCTCTTGTATCTTATTCTTTCCTTATTTTTCTGTAACATTGCCTACTGTCACCTCAGCTTGAGGGAGATCTTCTGTCTGTGGAGGAGGCCATTAAAAAAAAAAATCACTTAATTACCTCATTAGTCTTATCAACCTTGCATACTGCTTTAACTCCTACAGAATAAGGCTCAAGAACACAAAGGCTGTATCCTGTATCCCTTCCCATTGGCATCTTCTCTGAGGACCTTGCAAGTTCAGTCTTACAACATATTCCAAACACTGTACACCTCTGCACAACACAAGCAGAGCCTTTGCTTCTCTTTCCTGCTTACTTAGCTTCCACATGTGTACTGTGTTTCATAAGCCTTTTGATGCTAATGAAATAACCTGACTCGTACCAAATAATTTACTACTTGATCCTTTTGGGACCTCCAAGTCTTAATGAAAAATTTCAGTTTTCTTGAATGTTAAAAAAAGGAATTTTTCTCTCTAAAGGAACCTGAAGAAAGCCCTTTAGTACAGTAACTCAAGTTTTGCTTACCCAACTCTGATCACATTCCTGTTGGTAAGTTTTCATGAGTTGTTTCCATTCATCACCTACTGAAACTCAGTGATCAAAACATTTCAAAGCAACTGTTCAGCTTTTGACAGAAGAGTGAAGGAGGTCTAAACCATCCACTTGACACATGGCACCTTCATGTCATTTTAGTCTTTTCTCTACAAAATTTTTATTTTCTTTCAAAAGCTGATTAAATGCAATGCAGTCTTGACAATTTGTGAAAAATGGTGAATTGTCTTATAAATCAATTTACTTATCTTTATCATGTAGAATTCAATAAATCTGAATGACCACCCATCAGAAAGAAGAGACAGAAACTCAAAATATTTCACTTATTTTTTCATACAGCAGAAGTGTGGTTTGCTTGGTTGGTTGAGGTGTGAGGTTTTTTTCTGGTTTTGGTTTTTTTTTGTTTCTCTTAACAGTATTTGTATAGCATTTCATTCCTGCTCCTTCCATAACTGCACTAAAAATGATATATAAACTGGCAGGAATCACTCTGCCTATTGCTGAAATTCACTGTGATAAAAGGCAACAGATGTTGAATAGCACAAATCAGCCACTGAAGTAACGACAAAAAAAAAAAAAAAAAAAAAAAAAAAAAAAAAAAAGGAAGAAAAATTCATTTACAAAGGCATCCCAGGACACAGGATATTTGTACATCTACATCAGCAGAGCCTCTGAATTCAATGGAAATGATACCCTGCATCTAAAGTACATTATATAAACCATCAGTGCAAAGTGTGCCCATGTGAATTAAATTGTTCATCTCTAAGAGAACAGAGATTCCTATTAAGAAAGAAGCAGCAGCATTTTTGCAAGCATCAGAACAAATCAAATTCCCCTTCCTTGTTGCTGTATTACCCAGTCAGTGTCTGACTGTGGAGGAGGCTAAGAGGAGAAGAACAAGGGAGGAAAGGAAGGCACATTTCAGCTCTCCTTTTATCTGCTCCTGACTGCCAGAACACAGAATCCAGTCCCACCTGAAAGCTCAGTGGCTTTCCTATGGTAATTTCAGAATAAACTGAAATTTGATTAATGCATCATACTCTTCCTTACTAATGGCAGATGCTCTCTAGCAACTGATCATCTCAGTTCAACACCAGCTTTCTTTCAGGTAACATACATAATTTTAGCACGTTCTCCCCCAAATCACTTTCCTTCAACACTGGAGAAGAACAGACTCAACACACGTACTATAATAAAGCAAGAAACCAGCAAGAAGCTTAGGACACATCATTGTGTTATAATGTTATTTATATCTATCAAATATTGGGAGTGTAAGAGGCAGCAATTACTCCAGTACCTGGTAAAGACACATTTCCAAGTGGTGGAAGATGGCAAGGAGATCCTTGGTTGGAGCTCTTGCTGAGACCACTCCAGGTAAATCTGTAACTACAGCTGTTGTACATGACAAAGAGTGTTATTCCTAAGTACTGACAGTGAGATTTTTCAGGCTACTTAATTGATTAAACCAAAAGAGCTATGCTCTTTTAGTGTCCTTATGAACTTCCACAGTCTACAGCTAGTTAAGGAATTTAAAATACTCCTAGTATAAAAATAATGGGATTTTTTCAAGGGTTTTAGGGAACAGGGTTTAAAAGAGGGGTGATATGCATTTCTTGCAGCAACAATTATATTTCTACCGCTTCCTGCAATGATTCACAGCATATTAGTTTTGTCACCAGACAGGTTTTTTAAAGAAGGGATTTTTACACTGATACTCACAAGCCATTCGAGCTTCCCTGCTCACACTGTACCCAAGTGGGGCAGAAAGAGCTGCAGCAGAGGAAAAGCAATCTTACATGTACATAGGGCTGGGCAGCTGAAAGCCATGTGCATCATCAAAGAAGGGGGAGATTGCAGCATGAGCAAGGTTAGGAATCTAGGATAAGGAGATTTGAGAGCAAATAGATAAGGGGATGCCGAGAGATAAACACATGTACATGAAAGCAGGAAAGATTATGAAGGACACAAAGCTGACTGGGCACAGGAAAAAATGGAGAGCTGGAATGGGAGAATCAGGACTGTGAAATGCTTCAGGGGATTACAGAGCCAAGGGAGGTGCAATATAAGGATAAAAATAATGACAGGGAAAGAGAAAGGAAGTGAGAAACTAAGACTTTGTGCACTTAATTTCTGCATGTAATAAAAATGGAATTTCACGGTAAGCAAGCAAGAACTTTGCTGTTTTCTGCAGTCCTTGTCCACAGACAGGAGCACTGATATCTGAGTATTTTATGTATAGTTGTGTGGGACTTTTTTTTTAATGTGATAATGACTATTTTTATTAAATTTACATGCCATTCACTTTTACCACTTTTTTTTAGTATTCTTTAAAATAGCAAAGATTTGTTTTAAATTTACAAAATATATCAGCTGAATTATTTGGTATTTAAAGAGATACCAGATTAACCATGTCAACAACAAATTAGCTACACTTAACATGTTTCCAATCTCCTAAGGAACAAACACAAATTTTTCAATAGGAGCCAGAGACGATATTCCTGTTTATATTCCTATTACTCATCTAGTTGCATCTATACAAACTATGCCAACTACTGATTTTATCTATGATCTCCATTTCCCTTCAAATTTAAGTGCAAACAAGAGTAAGTGTAGAGGTCCTTGTTTAAGACACATGTTGGGAACACAATTCTATTTTTATGAATCATGGTCTGCTCCTGACATGTAATTCAGCACAGCTTAACTAGGGATGTCCCCATCTTCTGCTTTAGGTTAGGTAATGGGATGTGTAATGGAAGTCCAGGCTAGGCAATTTTCAATGAGAATTAATAATTTTTAAGAGCAGAACTCTATGTTTAACTTTTGCACTAGAACACTTACATAATATTATCACAGTAGAGGAAAGACTGAGCTCAAATTATATGTTTTACTTTCATTTGAACAAATTTCCGTGAATATTTGCTTTACATTTTTCTCAGAACTTTTCTGAATAGAAGGAAACTTGTAGGTGGCTGTAGATAAAAACCTGTGGATAGCTGACAATTTTCTATCATTACAGTGTCAATCGGGGGGAAAAAATAAAAAAAACAAAAAAAAAACCCCTACCTGCTGTAAAAAAAAAATACTACTTTCTCATCCAAATAGAAATCATGAAACAGTAGGCTCTTAAGAAGGGGCTTGACTAAAGCACTGAATGAAGTCTAAATGGGAATAGAAAGGATAAAGCTGTCAGTATTAATGCACACATGCTTTTCACATGACATTGCCTTTATATTACTATCCTGTTATGCAAAAAAAGTCTCATAAAAAAAACAGTTTTCAACAGTTATGCCTTCTGGGAAGAAAGACTGTGACAATATCTTCACAGAAAACAAAATTGCATCACAGGAACAAACTCCAGAACATATGGCCTAATTTGGCCTAATTTAATCTAACTTGCAGATAAGAAAATATTTCCTCATATAATTTCCAGTTTTCAGTACTTGGGCAGCATGAAGTAGTTAATGCAAATAGGTTTATTCATCTTATATGCACGACTAAAAGTGAAGGAAATTTAAGTGATAATGAAAACAGATTCTAGGACAGCATTTTCAGTTTTTTTCGAGACCGTGTTTTGATTTCCATTACATTTCTCTGTGATAACTGCAAGACTTTTGAGTTCAAGACTTCATCAACAACACACCCCGGCATTTCCACCTCAAATGCTGAAAACTGAAATATTTTTTAAAGCTTTTGAGGATTTTTCAGATTGTGAAGAATAGGGAAGGTCCTTGGTGGATAGAGACTTTGGCTGGGAATCAGGGGTTGCACTTCAGGCTCTCACAGGCTTCCTCAGCTCCCCAGCCAGACGAGGGGGATGGCAGCTCTATTTATCTCTCTGGGCTGAAAGCCCACCATCTAGTTACTGAGATTAACCAAGATACTGTCTGTCAGCTCAAGTCACCACATGTCTGTTTATAGCCAAACATGAACAGGAGATTTCACTCAAGTTTAAACCAACACCCTCTATCTTCCTGTACCCATGACAGCAGATCAGCTCACGTGTGTTTTTTCCCAAGTGTCAAGGAGAGTACATGCAGTAACCATTTCTCAGATAAGGGGTTCTCAGATGAGGGAGAGCCTACCTTGATCATTTCTCCTTTTATGAACATACCTTTATTATACATATACAGAGCCTCAGAAAACAGATTCTTCTCAACCATTCCTCTAAACAATAATATTTGAGCCTTTCTGCCATTCTGTTCCTTTATAAAATGAGAACTGACTTCTCTCAAGGGGATTAGAGCTGACACTCACTAAAACGGCTGCAGTGATGAGTTGGACAATTCTGCCTAGGAAGAATGAAATGTAAGTTGTACATGACATTTTCAACCTTCCCTGAACTTCCTGCAATTAAACACATTAAAATTTTAAGTTCTAATATTTTTATAACTGCTTAGAGATCTTCTTTAGGTGAGAATACCCTGATTTTCTGCAAGGAGTGAGTGCCAGTATTTGCTGTGTTCCCATCCTGGACCCCCAGGATCTTCCAAATTGGTTCAAAAGGTACAGTTAAAATAATTCTGCTTATCTGTCTCTGCTGGGTTTACAGTCTTTCCCCATCCACTCAAAACTGCTATCCATATTTTAGGCACTATTTGTGTGCAGCAGACTGGTCACAAGTATTTCCATGCCTCCTTTCTAGTACAAAAGGCCAAAAATTGACATTTCAATTCATTCCTCATCAAGACCTTAAGAATTAAGTTCTCAATAATTTTTTGTTTGCTGTTGATCTTAAACATTTCAAATGCACATACTTTAGCTTTCTGGAGGAGGAGATTTCATCTGACAGAGATTTCAATATGGCACAGCTCCTTTAGACACTAATTACAGCTTATGACACAGTTAATCCTCTGAATTCAGTGAGCTCGAGATGAGTTTGGCTGTCCCAATATCTCAGCACCCACAGAAGCTACAAGTGCACTGCTGCATTCAGTGTGCTGAACTTCCCTGCATAAAGCTATATATCACCTCTGCAGGAAGGGTGTGGGCATGACATCCAACATGTAGGCCAAGGAGTCCATATCCAGGCTCCTAAAACCTAATATAATCTATATGTATAAATGCATACATAAAACTAGCTTAAGTTTCTCATGGTCTGAAAGTATTCCCTTACAAAAGGCTTCCAGACTGTCAGTTCTTCTATGTGGGGAAAAAAAACCCAAACAAATAAAACCCACCCAAAAAGGGGCAATGTGCAGGGAAAAAGAGATGAAATGAAGTTGTGCTGTCTTAGAGTGCAGGGCCAGTTTTTTATTGCCTACCAAAATAAAGAAGACATCTGGGGCTACTTTACATGGTTCTTGGACACTTGGCCACCAAGCTGTACATCCAGAGCAGCACAAGTCTTCATTAGCTCCTGTGCCATGTCAATATATGCTCTGCAAATACCTCAGATATTGCAGGACATGTAGAATTGCATTAGGTCTCCATGGGCAAACAATGGAATCCTACTTCAGATGTAACATCTTGGCTATTTACTGGTCTCTGAGTTTGTGGGATTATTCAGGTTGTTTCCACTACTGCCCCCAAATATGAATCTGTCTCAACATAAACTACTCCTGTGTGTCATTTTTCCTTCAAACAAATAGAATAAGCTCCTAAAATTGCAGGTATCTCAACTCTGTAACAGAAAAAATAACCATCATCTTCATGTAAAGCAGCAGCACTGAGTTGGACTGAACAGTGGGTTTATGAAACAGAACATTTGTACTAAAGGGTAAGAAAAGACAACACACTGTATGCAAGACAATACATTAAGATAAGCATTGTGTAAGTTATCTATTCCCAAACAGCTCATTCCAATTCTGTTTTAACAGTATTTCCATATGTGTAGCCCCCCTGAAAACCTAAGCAACAAAATGTGAACAAACCTGTACAGGAAAAGGTCCTAGGATTTCATCCGGTCTAATGCCAACTTGAATAAAATGAGACACTTCTCAGAAGAAAAAGAAGTTAAAGTTTTAAAAAAAAATTAAGTAATGGAGGGAACAGATCAATGAGACTTTAATCTCTGATAGACCAGAATTATGATTTCCTAACTATGGTCAAAATTATATTAAAAAAATTAAATGGAAAACTATGGTTATTTTAAGAAATGTATAGCTGAGTTACAATTCCACAGGGATCTACCCTAGTATTAAATTCCACTGCAGCTCTAGATTACATTTCTGCTGCTTGAGAACAAGAAAGGCAGAATAAACTTAGACAACACTATCTGCATTGCAACTTGCTCCAAGTCAAGCCCTTTGTTCTGCTCAAACGAGCAATGGACAAGCTATCACTGCTCTCTGACAGCACTTCCCCAGGCTGGCCTAATAATTAAAAATAAATCCAACTGTACCATGACAGTATTTACACAACATTAGTCACTGGGGAAGCTTTGGTGACTGTTTTCTTTCCTTTTAATAGTTCATCTTAAAATGCATGCTTGTGGCTTTGTGGAATCCCATCAAGAAGGGAAGAAAAAAAAAAGGTATAATTGAGACATTGTGGGAAACACTTGCAGAAGCATCCAGAATACATTGCTGGCAACTCAGTGGTACTAGAGATGTACTTGAAAGTCAGGAAAACATAGCTGGCTCCAAATCTAAAGGTATTACACTAGGACAGTGACAGATGCTTTTTTATTGTTGTTGTTGTGTCATCAGGGCATATTCTCTCCTCCAAACTTTTCTATGACATTCATTTCCCCCAATCCTTGACTACCTATCAATGCCTGAGATCTGTCACCTACAAAGAAGGACTCATAAAGACTAGAGGGAGATTTATTGGTACTTTATGCAGCATTAAACAAGGAAGTTAAAAAAAATTATCTGAGACTGAAGCAATCTTTATTTCATAATGTCTGTTCCCCTCTGGATCCTTAGCTGTTTCTTCGTCAGAATAAGGGTCAAAACAATTTTTTTGAGAAAGTTTAGACATCACATGAAAAACAGCACTCATTAAAACAGAAAGTTATCTTTCTCTAAGGTCCCTGAGTTTCTTCTGGGATTCTTTATCTTCAATTAATTTTTATTCTGCATGTCAAGAATAAGTACTCAGGAAGGTTTGAGTTGATTTTCTTAATACAGTGTTTCACTCTGTTATGATTTCCTTTAGACAAAGGTGTTCTACTTCATTAAAATTTAACAATTTTCAAACAAATTAAAACAAACAGAGAACTGTGAATAGCTAAAATTTAAAAATCACTTCAACACAAACAAGCCCACAAACCTAACCCACTCATTTCTTGACTTGTCTTCTGTTTCCCAATTGAGAACCTATCAATACGTAGCTTGAATTTTGCTCCCATGGCTGGTCTTTAAAAAGGGTTTACAATTAAGGTTCAGCTACTTCTCTCTCATTACTACCCAATTTCTTTCCTCTTCTACCTCAGGAATGGAGCTAATGAGATCAGGCTGACCTGGCTGCCCAGGGAGGCAGCAGATTTGTCCCTTTTCTTACAGCCTTGCCCTGCAGAAACATGTCACACCATTTCAGGCACCTCAGAGGGTCACTGACCTGCAACTCTCTCCCAATTAATCTTCTCCAAGCAAGCTACAACAATACAGGCACTTTTGTGGCTCTACTGATCAAGCAGACACATGGAAAAACTTTCACAGAATGGTGGATCAACCCACCACCTTTCAAAATAGAAATTTCCACATCCAGTAATAGATTTTTATGTAAATAAGATGCTCTCAGTCATACTGTTTGGGTGTTTGGAACAGAAATATGGATGATGAAGAAAGAACAGCTACACAGATGGCAGATGATCTGTCCATTCTCTCCATACACAGAAGTTTATGGATGAGTGTATATTCTCTGGTCAACATTACTCCTTTGATTTTCCTAAAAGTAACAATTGCCAGAAGCAGCAAGGACCTTGGTAATAGACCAGAAAGTAAATTTTCAGGAAAGCTGGGAGGAACTGCCAGTACCCTGAAGAGCATCATTAAATCTTAATAAACTGGAAGCACACTTTAAAAAAAAAATGCTTTTACTCAAGCTGACCAGAAGAGGGAATTTGAAGTAGGAAAATTATCTGTAAAAAGAACAGAGTTCCTTATACATTTTCTTAATGAAAATAAATAATGAATTGATAGTAGAAAAGGGCACAGGTATTTCCATGGTTCCAGCATCTACTTGTCAAATATGTCAAGTGTCTCAGGCTATTGGAGGGAGGGCAAACATCCTACCAGAAGGACATAATTAGCTATATCTCCTCTCAATCCTTTCAGCCCAGGTAAATTGTCACAACTGGACAGCTGTGATCAGCATTAATCAGTCTAAAACAGTACATTAACTCCTTAGGAACACAAAAGATCAGCTTTTCTTCTCTACAAATAAACATGTGCACCAGAAGGGCCAGGATCTCCTTTCCAGCTTTAAGGCTTGAAAAGCATCCAGGTTAAGAAGGGTCAGATAGGGAACAGCTCTTTGAAGTGCCCTTTTTTGAAAAAAAATTGCATGTACTTCAAAACTGCAACTGTAAATTGTTGAAGCAGTCTCTGCTGGCTGGCAGACAGGATGATTGGTGCGTGTCCACACATCACAAGAGACATTAACCACTGGACAGAGTCCACATGGCAGCAATAAGAGTAAACAGACGGATGGGGGGAACCCCTAACCAAAAAAAAATCATGACAGTTTAGTCTAAAAATAAGATGAAGAGACAGAGCATGAAAACAGTCCTCAATTACTCAAAAGGATGCTGCCAAGAGTAAGAAAGTAATGTTTGGTAGAGATTATTAGCAAATGATAGACCCAATATCTAAGAATGATTAATATGAGATGAGATTACTAAAGACCTCACTTGAAAAGTTCTTCTGATGCCAAGCAGCATGCTGTAGCTGTTTTTGAATTGGTTTTGTTTCTCTCTGCCAGATACTCTCTGAATGTTCCACACAGCTTCAGGGGGAGTTGTTAGGGTGTTTCTTTAAAAATAATGATTATTTTTAGTATTGTTCCATGACTAGGAAAGTTCTCACTCTACAGCACTGAAGCTGTAAGAATGATGTAAGAAATTCATACATTGACTTTCAGAAATGTCCAGTTACGACTGCCAAAAATTCAATCATTATTTTCCCACGGTTCTGTAAAAGCTGTATTTTATTTCTCAGTCAAAATGTCACAACATTTATAAAACAAACAGAATGAGAAAAAGCATGTCCATTTTCTTTATATCTTTGACATATTTCCATCATAATTTATATTTTATTTCTGCTCAGGACTTTCAAATGACATTTGAAGTTCAAAAACTTTATAATGGAAAGAAGATTATCAAATGGAATATTTAAAGGCAACTTATACAGCATTGCAGACATTAGAAAAAAATCTCTTCTGGAAATCATACAGCGGGATAAGGAGATAATCTTTTAAACAGATAATGTACTACACATTTTAAAAAGAATGCATTAATTTATTGAGACTATTAGGGAAAAGAATCAAACTAATTTACAATGAGTGATAATTTTTATATTTAAATAAACATTTCATGCAGCTTTAACTATATCTGCACAATTGTTGACTGTTTTCCAGCAGGTTATGATAAGAAGATCTATTTGGGGAATCACAGAATGGTTGAGGTAGGCAGGGAACTCCAGATATCCTCCCAACCCCTCTGCTCAAAGCAAGGTCACCTATAACCATTTCCTCAGGGTTATGAACAGCTCTTGGATATCTCTATGAGAGGTGATTCCACAAGATCTCTGAGCTGTCCATGCCAAGTTTTCATCCATCCCAACAGTTTAAACAACAACAAAAAATATTTTTTATGCACGAATGGATTTTCCTATCTTTTTTTGTGCCTGTTGCCTTTTGCTCTGTTGCTGAGCAGTCTGACTTTGCCTTCTATACAACCCATCTGATATTTGTACACATAAATAACATCCCACTGATCCCCCTCCCTCTGGTAATTCCCACCTAAAGATGATATAAATCCTTTCTATCAAGAGGGATGTTATGGAAACCAATTCTAATCAGTTCATGAGG
Organism: Promerops cafer; assembly: GCA_013398275.1. Classification (NCBI taxonomy): domain Eukaryota; kingdom Metazoa; phylum Chordata; class Aves; order Passeriformes; family Nectariniidae; genus Promerops; species Promerops cafer. The sequence continues at coordinate 568,559 of VZSE01005046.1, forward strand.
TCAGGGCCAGCACTTTGCTTGTCTGAAGAATCAAAGTACGTGAGTGGCACACTCCAGTAAAAATAGACCCCTTTTAGGTCCCAGAAAATGAGAAAAATACAACTGGTATAAAACCATGGCTTGTTCAGGCTGACAGGCATAGTTGCACACCTCAAAATGTACAAGCTGGTAATCAGGGGTGGCTGTGAATATGATATATTCCAACCAGGCTGTAGATGAGCACAGGGGAACACAGGACATTCAGTAAGGATACTTGTGCTAACCTCAGATGCCAGTCTTCCTGAAATTAGTGGCAAAATTCCTGCTAAATCATTTAGGACAAAAATTTGTACCTAAGCCAGGCAGTTGGGAATAATGAACAGTGGAGGGAAAGTTCAGATGTTTTAAGTGTCTGGACTTCAGAGTAATGTCTGTTCTTACATCTCTGCTCCAAAGGAGTCATCTCTGTTGAACCCAATGAAATCCACTCCTTTTTCTTTAATGATGTGATGTTCATGGATTTACCCTCCAAATATCCCATAGATCACTTCCCTTCCTTCACTTTTAAAGACATGTCCCCTCTGCCAGCAGTTCATCTGCTCCTGCAGTGTTTGTATATGAGGGAGCAGGATTTCCTTTTGAAGAGCAATGAAACCAGTGAATTTCACTTTAATGTCTCCTAAGTCTGTCTGGGATACACATCCAGCCTTGCTCTTTCAGGGCGATGCATTTGATGTTGAATAGGCTTCCAGAGGTTTAATAAAAATTCTGTTTCTAATATCCTAAATAACCTGGAGGCACTGAGACTGACAAACTGAGCTTAGGTTGTGATTACAAGACACAGTCTTGATTAGCCAACATCCTTTGCCTGTGGTCAAGTTGTTAATTCTGACCATTCTGTCTCATTACTTAGAGCTACCCCCAAAAAACCTGAAGTCAGAAAAGTGAGAAACACTTGGAAAATATCTTCATGATGAGTTATTTTAAGGCTATAATCAAAGAAAAAGCAGACAGGGCAGGTTACCTGCTGCAGAAGTTTCAAACTGCAGCTCTTTGCTGCCCTCTCTAGATACAAGCAAAAACTGGAAATTTGGGACAATGAAAATGGAATCGCAACTCCTTTCTAACTTTTACACCCTGGGTTATTCACTAAAGGACATGCAGTATTACATTGTTTTCTGTACATTAAATAATCTCAAGCCCTGGATTTCCCTCTTGCCTCCCCAAAAGACACATTTAACTTGGTCTGGTCGTTTAAGAGGGATACTGAAATCATACAGAAAAGTGTCAAATCTCTGTGTACAATGAGCTGTGGAAAGTGAGAAGTCCATTAACAAATCCAAACCTGAAATCTTCTCCCTTAGTTTTGTTCTACTGCTCTCAGCACCTCAGCATTAAAAGGCATATTTTGGAAAAGGAGAAGAATAAAAGAGGAATTCACAGGAAATAAAGAATTGTTGTGGAGTTTTCCTAAAAAGACTTCTCTCTGTATACATCCTTCTTCTTTTCACTATAACGCTAGTGTTGGTGGTGACTCCCTTAATTTCCTTGGGCAAATGAAATACTGTATCATTGGGGTGTTGTGAAATTATCATTTGTAAGGCATTTTGAAGCTGAAAAGTGCTAAGTGTTATTATTATTATTACAGATGAAAGGCCTGTTTAAAAAAGATGCAAAGCTTCTCTTATCCTAAAACTTAAGACAAAAGTCTGAAATCCTATAGGAATAAGTACTTTATAGCCAGCCTTTCATTGCAACTGTTCTTGTCTTTGTGAAAACTGCCAAGGAAATAGCCACTTTCCTACAACTCAAACTGGATGCAAAAACCATCAGACTGATGGCACTGAAAAATAGAAGAAACTGAATCTGGACATGTTCTTACCCAGCTAGACGGATGTTCTTCTGACAACAGCACTTTTAATGCTAATTAATTGCTTTCTGGATGTGTCACCCACTGCTGCCCAGTCAACACTTAATAACCCATGACCAGATGAATTAGAAAGAAGAAGGAACTCTGAATGTAGGGTATGTGCACTGTGAAGGTGTGAAAAGAAATGGCCATTAAATCTATTTCTGGAACAACAGGGCTTTTTCAAGAAAACATCAGGCTCTTGTAGCCTTCTGCACAGCATGAGGAAAACAGCCCCTATAGCCACAAAGTTCAGCAAACACATGAAGCCCTGGAACTCTTCAGAGGGCTTGTGTGCCCTTGGTGTTAGGGGCAATGCTGGCAGAAATTTTGTTGAGTGGAAGTCTGTTTGAAGAAGAAAACATAGTTACCCATTTCTTGTCACACAGGTGTTAAGACTTATTCAGTGCTATGCCAAACGATGGGGATGATCTTGGGAAAGGATGACTTTTATTATTTAATGCTTGCATTTTTCTTTGGTGTGTGAGGGACAGAATTTCTAAATTCTAAGCTTCATGCAGACCTATTGCTATAATACATACTCTTAATCCTATACACAAGACTGAACCCTACAGAATGCAGAAGACTTTTCCTCAGACTGCCTTTGATGTGAACTACATTGCTCTGGCATTTCCCTGGTTGTACAGGGAAACACAAAGAGCTTTCTGCCCCTCTCACCAGTGGCCAATTACCCACTGCACATACCACACGGCTCTGTCCTCTTTACAAACCTACCTCAGAGTAGCTACACAATCCCTCTATTATAAATAATTTAAGAGGATAAATTTACACATTAGATGTATAAAAGGTATCTTATAAAAGACATATTTCTTAAGAAACATTCTTGCTACCACTGAGACAGGGGAACCGTGTGCTAATTAACACAATTCACTCACTGCTCTCTACAAGATTAAAATATCAAACACTCCTGACAAAGGCTTAACAAAGACTCAGTGCACAATCGTTTTCCTTAACTTCTGGAATACGACTAAACAAGAAAGTAAGCTTTAAGGACAGCTACAGTTAGGGCTTTCTAAAACTGTATCTTAACAGCACATACTATTGTATGATGCCTCATTGTCTTTCCACGAGAAAACACTAGAAAATGGGTAGAGCCTTTTAAAACAGACTTCTTCCCACCTGCAAGCTGAGCTGTACCAGCCTATCAGACGTTTTTCAGTTCTGGGTTTGATCTTATTCTGAAACCAATGCAGAGGTACTTATCATTATGAAACTGTATAGTCACCGAGACACTGAGAAATCTAATTTGTAAAATTCTTGTGAGAATCAGGTAAACCAGTCTGAGTTGAAAATGCATTCTTTCAGATTTTCATATTCTATTAATCTGAATCTTTTCAAGGCTGATTACTCAAATAAGGAAAGGAAATGGGAGAGTGACTTTTCTGGCTTAAATTTTAAAATTTTTTCAGGGATAAATAGTGATTTTCTCCTGTAATTATTTAATACTGTTGGTTTTTTTTGTTTGTTTGTTTTTTTTTTTTTTTTTCCCATAAAAAGTTTTTTTTTAATATCATTTTCTGGGGGAAAAAAAAAAAAAGACAAAAGAAACAAAATCAGAAAAGACAGTATTTAGGTCATTAGCATATACCTAGCATAGCCACAGAATACCTCATGAGGCAAGATTAAACAAGATACTTTGAAAGTTCTTATCATCATGATAAAATATGGTTAGCTGCACCCATAGTGATGTGGTGAATAGAGATAATTAGCTATTAATGCAAAATTTAAAAGAAAGCTTGAAATACCTGTATATTTCAGTCATCAGATACAAGTTAATCAAGGATGCAGCCCAGGAAAACAGAATGCCACACTGGTCTGTGCTCGCAGAGACTCTTACACTACAGTCTCCCCTGCTCTGGGTCATTCTTATCCCAAACCTATTTCCAGAAAGCTCCAGAAAGGCAGGCATTACACAGTGCCTGCAGCAATTGCTGGAGATGGGTAGGTAGGTACCACCCTTCTTTGGGAGGTTAGGTTTTCCAGAGCAGAGGCACCAGCCCAGCGTGGAGTCGGTGCTGCTCAACATTTGCTTCTGATCCTCACCTCGGGCTGGATCTAAGTCCTGGGTCTCTTTCAGCATTGTTCTCTCCCTCGTTCAAACCTGTCCCTACTCTTCCTCTCTGACTCTACTTGCTGCATGCATGTTTCCTGTGCCAGACCTTGTGCCTTGCCTCACCCACAGCAAATCTCTCTGATCTCTGCTATTCATTATCCTGGCTACATGCCCAAAGCCTAAACCTGAGGTTTCACTGTGAGTAGCCCCATCATTAGAGTTTCACTAGCTTAGATTACTTGGATGGAAAAATCTTCAGGATATAGCAAGAGCACTAATAATCATGCTCTATAAAGAATTTTGATACAGTTAAATCCAGCCTGCTACAAATGGGATATTTTTGACTTAGTAGGCACTGGCAAAGGTTTGATTGCTAGGAAAGCCAAGAAATATGAAACATTTCTCCAGAAGTGCAACTGACCTTTGAATTGCTTCTTCCCAATAAAAATTTCAGTAGGGAACAGCTAGAACAGCAGCTTCCTTTTCAAAAAGAATGCTCTGCATGTTTTAGAACTACATGACAATGGGATAGTTTTAGATTGGAAGGAATCCTAAGAGGTTAGAAATTGCTCAGTCTTTCTCTGGCAGCTCTCAGACAGAATAAGAAAGAAAATCTCCTATTTGGGCATGTGTTGTGTAATTTACCCAAAGGGACATGGCATTTCCTAAGCCTTATTATTTATCCTCTCAGTGCTGTTTACTATGTTTCCCTGGAGAAAATAAAATAAGAAAATCCCAAACTATTTTGGACCTGATTCTCTGAAATTTTGAGCCTAATGTAGCAATTGAATCCTGTTTCTTACATCTGCTCCCACTAGTTTGACTGATTGCAGAACATTTACATGGAGAATCATCATGCTCTTACAGGCTGCACTTACAACCCATGCACACTCTGCCATGATGTGAAAACCTGTTTCTTAGACATTTATTTCCTTGAATTGTCCTCTCCACACAGAGAAGTCATTAAGATCTGAAATTCCAGTTCTAAGCAGCAAAATCCGAGAGATGCTTAAAAATTAATTTTTACAATTAATTTTTAAAGCAAATATTCCTTTTAAAAATAATTCTAAATCAAGGTTTCTTCTAAGAAGTGCACACTGAGCATCACTTTACCTACTGCATGCACTCCACAGGGCTATGTACATTGTCACAGAGCTAACCACAGGCCCTCTCTCTGATAAAAGCAAACTTGGAAATTGAACCTCCACTACCGTCTGCACTTCTCAAAGATCAAAAGAATGGCCTTATAAAAGTCTAACCTTGGGGATAAGGCTGGTGTAGGGAGGCTCAGTATGAACTAGAATGTCTTAATACTTGCATTTGTCAGTGCAGGTGGCTTTAGGCTATGAATTGATCCAAGACATTACCATTATTACAAAAGCAAATAAAATTATTCCTCTGTGTACAAATATCAGAAAGATGATGTAAGCATGTGAATCCTAGAATTGTAGAATGGTTTGGGTTGGAAGGGATCTCAAAGATCCTGTTGTTCCACCCTCCTGCCATGGGCAGGGACACTTTCCACAAGACTAGGCTGCTCAAAGCCCCACCCCCCCTGGCCTTGAACGCTTCCAGGGATGGGGCAGCCGCAGCTTCTCTGGACAACCTGTGCCAGTGTCTTGCCACCATCACAGGAAATAATTTCTCCCTGATATCTAATCTAAACCCTGACATACTGGCCACACTTGATGCAGTCCAGGATCTCTGGCTTTCTGGGCTGCCAGTGCACACTGCTAGGTCATGGTGAGCGTCTCATCAACCAGAAATAGACTTAAGAAGTGATAAGAGCAAATTCAAAGAAAATGACATTATGGCATTGACTCCTATGAGGGAACGAACAGAATATTTGACACAGTTAAATATCTTCTCCAATTTAAATTTTATGTTGTGGCTTCAAAACCAATTAGACTATGCTACAGTCTGATGATTTGCCAAATTATCCTTTCTAAAATAGAAGTAGTTTTTGACTAACAGAGGCAAAGTAAAACCGCAATTATGGCTTTTATTTTCATTTTTATAGTGTAGTATATCTAGGGCCACACCTCAATAAAACCATTTAAGTATATTTGTAAATTCATGGGCACAAGAAGCCCCTACCAAATCACTATTCCGAGATAATGGCTTTTCCACTGACTTACCTGAGACTGAAAAGTAACTTAATGGGTGTACTTGTGCATGACAAGAAACACACACACAAACACACACAGACACACACACATATGCACATATATATATATATGTATATATATATATGCATATAAATATACATATGTATAAATGCTCAAATTTTTGTCATTCTGCCACAAAACTTCCTAAATTAAATCAAACATAAGCTCATAACTCCCAGGGGAGGAAAACAGTGCCACAACATCAGCATGTAGTGTGAATAAGCCAATAGAGGTCAGTAGTACATAACAGAAATAACCTTTTAAGAGCAGCCCATCAACTACACTTACCACAGTCATAAAAAACTCTTAATTTATATTGGGTGAAATTTTTTTCTGAAAAAAATAGAGCTTTTTTCATAACAAAAAGCATTTTCCTATTTTAGAAACTGTCAGTATTTCCTCACTCACAATGCCCATCACAGAGCTTCACAGTTTGATTCATGCTTCTTTTGTAAGCTCTTATACTGTGTCATTCCCTGGATGTTGGCCATACACAGGTTAAAATTTTAGTTACATATCTGAGAATTTAATTGCAAGAGACCTTAGTCTGGTACAAAACCAGTTACTAACTCAAGCAGCTCAGGCTTTAATTCCTTTTCTTTAGAAAATAATGTTTTTCAACCAGAGAAATTTGGCTTTTCCTTCTTTGGTAAATTTGGTAATTTTTTATCTATCTTTCTAATTATGCCATACATTAGATTTTTTTAAATTAAAATAATCTTTATTCTTCATCTTGATTTTCACCATGTGTGTCTGCTTCTTGCAGATAAAGTTTTTGGATACACATCTGAGATCTGACTACAAAGGTTTAGAAATTTTTAAAAATTTTTAAATTTTGAGGAAAAATAAAGTTTTAAAATATTCAGAGATTGTCATGCACAACAATAATTCTGCTTTAATTCAGCTGTAATGCTCATTTATATCCTATGAATAACAAAATTTGGAGATACAAATCCCTTATAATAGATACCTCCTTGAAGAATACTACATACTATTTGTCCAAACAAGTGGCTGCCTTTAGTCTGGCAATCACAGATCATAGTTAACAAAAGGAGAATTAAGCTTGGAAAATAACCAAGGCAGCATGAAAAACAACTGTTTAAAACAAAACCTTTAAATAAGGCACAGAAATAATTACTTTTTTGGTGGGCAAGATTGTTAAAAACTAATTTGCCACTTGCTATCAGAATAAGTCTTGTTTGTCTTCATAAGGAGGTAGTTAGATATGTGACTGTACAAGTTAGCACATATTTTAACTTGATGAGGGATAAGATTACCCAATGAAGCAACTGGAGAATGAAAGCTTCCTGCTTCTGAATTTGCTACACACATATTACCTGTTAGTATTTCAGAAATAAAGCAGGGGATATTTATTTAAAAAGCAGGATCCAAGAGATACGGTAAGAATTTTTTACTTTTTAAAAATTTTAAATTTTAAAGTTTTCTTCCTTTAAAACAATGAATTTTCTTAGCCTTTCCTCTGTATATAAGCTTATATGTAGCTTATTTAAATAATGAAATCCTACAGGTTACAGCAGATATCCTTACATGCATTACGGCCACTGGTCTCCCGAATGAACATCAGCATCCACAGAAACAATGGCTGATGATGCCAGAGTGTCCCAGGGAATTAATGGAAAAACTTCCATTAATCTTTGGTCCACATGCTCTGCAGGACTTTGAAATTCAAAGACTTCTCTCTTTAACTTTCAGAGTGCAAAGACAGTTGGAAAGATTATCGTGACGCTGTGTGTGCGTTGCTCTCACATCCAAGGAATTTAGCAGACTAAGAAAACAGCTCTGCAGTCTGTGGTCTCAGGTAAACTACAGACCAGGCAGGGGGCAAGGAATCAAGATCAAAGTGACTTTAGGCCTTGACCATTAATGTTTTCCTACCATTTTGCATAAAACACGCAGCCACGACTGAGTTGTGAGAAGGATCATTTCTGGGCTGATTCTGCCCAGCTCAGAGATGGCAGGACAGGCTTTACTCCTGTATTTTATGTACCTGTAACTTCACTGACCTCATGCCCAATTTACCCCACCTTAAGATCAGAATCAGAGCCACAGTGTCTGGTCTTTCCATAATGGAGCTGTAATGACAGTCATTTAGAATACATCTGTAACTATGAACTGAAACCAGCAGCCTTTATCCAGATGAAAACTTACACTAACTTCAGTGATTGATTTTACTAGTAGTTTTAGCAAAAATTGCAAGTCTGGTTACTATAGTATAAAACTTTTCATTGTTAAATTGAATATAGGCAACAGAATTCAGCTGTACATAAAAGCATCCACAAATTTTCATAAACAAACATCCTTTGCTTATTAGCAGGACTCATGGTTCTCTGTGCTTACAGTGTAAGTACCAAAGCCATTTAATCTTGGCTATATTCATTCAAATAGGTCCTTAGAATAATTACATTCAGTTATAGCATCGAATTTGAACTAGACAGCTATTCTCTAAAGTTTCAAGTACCTTCATTTACCCTTCATTTCTTTTGAATTTGGAGAGTGACTCCATATGCTGGGGAGGAAAATTTAAAAAAAAATTTAAAAGCTTATAACTTTCCCTGGTAGTCAGCAGAATAAAGTTTTGCGGATTTTGTCGTTCATTGGTTTGCTTTGATTTTTTCCAGAAAATCTTTCAATGCATGGTCAAAAATTTTTTCAGGCTATCATCAGGGAAATGACATTTAAAATTCTAGTTTTATCAGAGTATATATTTAGTTTAGCTAAATATTTCATTAGTTATGAAAACGTTATTGAGGTATTAATTTCTTATTTGTGATGCACAGTGCTGTCTCAAACTCAGAAAGATGAAATTAGCTTTTTTATGAAGGAAGTTTATAGAGGACCAAACAGCCAGGTCTTTGTACAGATAAATATGCAGATACAGTGAAGTGCTGTTGCATTAAATATAGTATCTTGAGACCACCTCAACGCTCAGAGCCAACTTTTCAGGGAGAGGTAGTATCTTTTATGAGGTACAGTAGCTCAAAAGCACATATATTACCTCTATCTGTGTAGGTTGTCCCTGGTTCACAATGTGCTCCCAGATGAACACAAACTCCTGAACTGGGGAGTCCCTGTCCCACAGGGACTTTGTGGCAGTGACTTGCATTCCCTTGTCACACCATAGGCTCTCTCCAGCCATGGCTGCTCACACCTCCAGCTCTTCTAGCCTGACGCCACTCGTCCTCAAACTCTTTTCTTTTCCAACAGCAGTGAGCCTTTGAGATATTTCCTCCATGTACTGGTTTTCTCAGAAGAGTGTTCTTATGGGGGATCCTCAGTACCTACAAAGCCCTTCCTGCTGCTCTGCACAGTGGCGAGAATAAACAAGTAGGAAAACCAATATGGATATACAAGGCAGGAGAATTTTAGCAGGAACATTATACATGTTCCAAAACAGATTTGCCTGAGATTTGTTTACTTTTATGGATCACCCATACACAGGGAGTCCTAGTCTTTAAGTACCAGACCTTCTTGACACAAAAACTTGACAAAGGTAATAATGTTTGGGTATAATGAAGTTCAGAGACTCTACACTCCTGAAAACATTCAAGGCCAGGTTGGACAGGGCTTCAAGCAGCTCAATCCAGTTGAACATGTCCCTGTTGATGGCACGGGGATTGCACTAGATGGCCCTTTTAGGTCCCTTCCAACCCAAACTGTTCTGTGACTCTATAAACACTGCTCACAAAACACAGTTACAATTTGCAAAGTTTAGCAAAGCCCTGCCATGTGAGCTGGGCCATGGGGGGTTTGCTGGGCCTGAGAACACTCTAAAACCTCCCAGATCTGAGCGCTGGGTTTGAATTGCTAAGAGGAAATGCACCTACACTGCTTGGGTCTCTGCAAAATATTCAAGGAGAATAGTAAATACCAGGTCTGAGAAACAGCATTCATTTCCTCTTCCTCCTCCTCTACAAATAAATTGCAAATAATAAAAATCAATATAATTTTCCTTAGATTTCTTCCTCTCCCCCTGCACTGCCACAGAGCTGTTTTTCAGACACCTATGGGAGGGTATATGCTCGTTTGGATTGCAGGGAATCCCATAATCTCACAGGTGAATGCATCCTAATGAAGTAGAAAGATCTACATAATCCTTGCTTGCAGAGCAGCATCATTTATAATACAGAAAATTCTTATTGTAATTTTCTTCTTGACATGTTACAGTCTCACTTCAAATTTCTTGAATTCAAAGAGGGCTTTTGTTTTGTTTTTGCCATAACTATTCCTTTTAACTTTGACTAATTTTTTTTTCTTAGCATTTACTCCAGTATGTCATGCTCTGCTTGCAAGAAGTAATTGGTTCATTCCTTGAGGGAAAAAGCAAAACACAAGCAAATACAGTTTTTGCACACAACATGCACACACATTTTTGCTTTAAAGAAAAAATAAATAGCCTTTACACCCTCTAAATATTAAAACCACAAAAGTCTTTGCCCTAGTGAATATAATGTTAATTGTTTTAGATTTATGGTATTCTTATACCACAGTTTAATAGTGTTTCTTACCAACCAAGCGAGAAAGCTTAACTACACTAAGTAAATAATATCAGCTACTGCAAGGCAAGAAATTGCTGTTCTGGTTACAGCAGTGGACTCAGATTAATAAGGTCTTAAATTCCAGATTCTGTCAGTGTCTTGCTATGTGACATTAAAAAAGATATACCTTCATTCCCTGCCTTTAGTTCCCTTCTATAAAATAGAAAAGTAAGAACTGTAAAATTATTGGACACAACGACATTCTGGTTTTGTGCTGAATCACTGGCTTGTACACTGGGGCCATAATTGGTTAGGGCTTATCTGCCATACTGTAACAATTAATAAATGATAGCTATTCATGCTGCTGCTGTTCCAGGGATGTCAGTGGGGCCATGGGGTTTGATGGAGTCAGGGTGAAGGGTAACTGAGAGTGTGCACGAGTTCCTGGGTGGGGAAGTTCCTTCCTTGGGTAGCAAAATCATCCCTTTCAGCCAGCAGCAGCAGTGGAAAGGGACACAGATGTTTCTGTGACCTGAAATTCTCAGCCATTGTGGTCAGTGGTTCTCTGCACTGCCTCCCCTCATTCTTGGGCTGCTACTCCTGCTTCTTGTATTTCTTGGTATTGGCATGGCACTCTTCTAACTCAGTTTCTTAAATAATGTGCAATGGAACTGTTTGGTCTTTGTGGGGAGGGAGTGCAGAGAACCACTGACCACAATGGCTGAGAATTTCAGGTCACAGAAACACCTGTGTCCCTGCTGCTGCTGGCTGGGAGGGAGGATCAAACCCCACTGCCCCACCGAAGTCCCTGGGGCATCAGCAGCAATTTAGGTGGGCCCTTCTGCATGGGCTTGAACTGCTTCATGTTTCCTCCACTTCCTGCACCATCTCTGAGTAGTTTCTCCTAAAACTGATACCTTCATTCCTCAGAGGTGAACTTAAAGGGTAGGAAATGCACTGATCTCTCATACATGCAGTCTACAGGCACTGTGTAAGATTGGTGTGTGGTGCGGTTGGTTGTGGATTTAATGTAAAGTGAGAAATGCTAGTCAAATAAAATTAGTCATGTACAAAATCCCAGGCATGTTTTGCACCTGTTTTACTCTTCATAAAAAGGTAGATAAATCACTGTAAATGCTTTCTATATTAATGTTTGCTTATGGATTTATATTTCCAGCTAAAATTGCACTCAACTGCTGCCACGTATAAATACCACATCTGATGTGGAGGGAAAAGCCTAATATCCATTTTATTTTCTTTACAATGTGTTTTACTAATCTCACACAATCTGGAGGGAGAGAAGACTATAATGGATTTGAGTGCCACAGATTATCTTTGTTATGTAATTTTTCAAAAGTGCTTAAATATGCACAAGAGTTCATAAAAGCTTCAGAAAAGATAATAGCACTCCAAAGTATTAAAAGGAGTAAGAGAACAAGCAGTGGAGTGCATACAGTGCAATTAATTAATTGCTTTGCACTCTTTGTCACTGTTCCTTCTAGCAAAACCTCCAGAAGTAGCCAGGATGAGTACAGTAATTAATCTTTTTTATCATCTGAGATCAGCATGATTACTGGGCACACCTGTTAAGTGGAAATCTAGTCTGACATTCTGACCCTAATTACTCACAGTCATGATTAAAGTTGGTGATAGAAAAAAGAATAATTGCACAACACAGATTTGCAAAATTCCACTCAATAAAGGGATTAAATCCAGAGATCAACATCAACACTTTAGTCACAACATCGTCTGTGTAAAGTCAGCCAAAGGCAGGAAGGAGCTAAAAGTTAGATCTGACAGTGTTCAAGGCAATACTGAAGAAATAAGATATCAGACCGGCTTCCAGCCACATGGAAGGTAGCAAACATCTCTCTTACACATTGCAGAAACTGAGAGACTGAAATGAAAACATTTAGGAATGCAATTCACTGAGATGCATTTGACACAATGCTATATTTTAATGAGTCATTTTTAGAGTCAGGTGGTTTGACAGGCCATCACAGACGTACATGAATGAATCATAAGCAAATTACTTTTTTGAATCACTGACTAGGGAATATTGTCAAACTCTGATTTATTAGTTGTGTTATTTATTTGGATGATTGTATCATTTATTTTGACAAAGGTAGATCAATTTTCAGTATTAATGTAATGAAAGCCATCACACAGAATGCATGATGCTGCATGTGCTAAGAGGAGCCCAGCTCTGTCACTGGTGCTTAAAGGGGTCATGTATGACAAAATTTCAAATTACTTCATCTTAAAACCAGGAACTTGTGAAAAGCCACTATTGAACTACTGTGACGTACCTCCCAGTCCTCTCTAAGTTTTCTAGGAATAAAAACATTATTTTTTGCTGAATAAGAAGGAAGCAAGCCAGCTTTATGCAAATCAATTGATTTGAAATATAAGCAGCTTAAGACAACCCTAAGAGGTGTTGCCTTAAATTTTCTGACTTACTTGTAATAGTATTCAGTTTATAGCAATAAGTGAAACAGAAAACTGAGAGCTTGATCCTGCAACATATTGATGTGATTTAAAATGGAATAGTCTGCAAGACTCGGAATGTGGAAAAGACTTCCAAGCCTAGGTACGCTTATTTGGTAAATACTCAACTTTATGATGACACAGACAGATTGGTCAATGGTAAAATAGTTCACATATTCATCGAACTTAATTCTTACCAGAAACTGATAGTCACATGACTAAGTTTCAATAAATTCGCTCTCAAATTATTACCATCATAGTAATATGGGTCTGAATTTCAATGTAGCACTGACTGCCCAGCCTGGACTGACAGTTCTTGGCTCTTGAGAAGCTGTCTACATTTTTTTTTATTTAAATATAATAAACAAAAAAACAACAAACAAAACGCTACCATGTCCCAACCAGTAGAGTGCTCTCCACAATTCACCATACCCTAAGGAAATCAAAAAACAAGAGGCATAGGAAATCCAGACACAAGTCATTACCCCTGCTCTCTCATTTTTCTCCCTAAAACAAGTAGTAACAAGAAAATACACTTGCATTCATACAAAAAAAAAAAAAATTAGAATTTACTATTCTGAACAAGAAGCAACAAAAAATTATTTTTCCAGGCAAGCTCAGATGATTTGTACAATACTAGACAGAGTAAGTAAGATCAGAAAATAGATAAGAAATTTGTTAAAAACCATGAATACAAAATTATACATTTGGCTCCTCATAACCATCTTTTAAATAAGTATTAATAATAATATCGGATCCTTTAGCTCACAAGCTCTAGCAAAGAGGCTCTAAATGTAGGTGAAGCTAAGGGTAAAGAATGAATCTTTATAGCTATTAGGAAACATTTTCAGGAAACCATTATTAAGAGTGCTATTAAGGGGTGTTCTGGTATGGTACAGTGATACACTTCCCCACTCATCTAGGACATGTCTGGAAGCATTTGTACTTTGGCAGTGCACAGATGCTCCACTTAGAATTGAGATCCCACTGTGAAAGGTAATAGGTATACAGAGGGAAAGATGTTAGGCTGGTAAAATGTGTATTTTGCTCCCCATATTAAAAGACAAGAGAGAAAGAAAAGCAGAGGAAAACAGCAAGCGACGGTACAGTTCTGCAGTTAACCCTTCTGCTGTGCACTGTAGTTATTTCACATACAAGAAGATTTGGAACAAATGAGGGCTCCATGATCCCATGCTTTATCTTGGAAAGTGTGAAAGTGTCAGCACTGGAACTAGTAACACACAGATTGATAGAGCTACGAAATTAATGTCAAAGCCCACGTGAAAAGCAATAATGTACATGAGTGCACAAAACCACCTCATCCTGACTGTTTTTATTGTGACAGCATAAGGACAAGGACAACTCCACCTGTCTCTGAAATCATCAGCCACTCTCCCTTGCCCTCTGATGGCCACTCGGCCTGTAGTTCATGGTCCCTGGTTTAAGTCAAACAGCTGTTTCTGCAGAATCGATAGAATAAATCAGAGTGCAGAGTCATCCATCTGTGAAGACAGTGTACTCTGTTTTCTTTGCTAGGAACAATGTTTAGATGACTGTATAAGAAAACTAAGTGAATTGTTTACGACAGCGCTGGGAGCAAGCAGCCAATGCTGGTTTGTAATGGGGTTAGATGTGATAAGCTGAGGCTGTGACAGATGTGTCTCCCCAAAACACTGAAAGAGTCACTGCTGCTCTTCCCAGTTGCTGAAACTAGATCACTCATTGGGAAGAGGAGTATCTTACATTTTCTGATGAAATAAGAAAAAAGAAAGTTTGAAATTAAGCAAGTTAAGCAACATTTAGGTTAAAGTTGTTTGAATTTAACCACCGTTTTGAAAAATTCTCATATCTATTCCCATAGATTTGGGAATTTCTTAATTTTAGAAGTCATCACTTTTCCAGAGGTTTTCCAAGGCATTTTCAAGTATTTTACCATGATTATTTGTTGAGTTCAGGTTAAACTGTCACATGATTTCTATTGCCACAATAAAAATCCCCATTTTCCAAACAAGATTAAAAAATCCCACATTTTCAAATGGCATTCTCATCTCTCAGAACTGTGTTAGCAGTCATTGCTGAAAGTTTATCCAATATGCTTTATGAAAATCTTACAAAACTAAGATGACAGATTGGTTTAGATGTGACATCCTTAAATTTGTTTTTCTTTTGACTGATTTATTATTTCTAAGCTTCACTCTTTATTATCAGAATCTTAGCCAATGTCTTCTGTTTTCATTACAGAGGTTTGAACACTTTATATGAAATACCAAAGCTTAAATCTGCTAATACAGATCTCAAAGAAAACTTGGAAGGAGTATTCAGGCCTGAATTTGTGCCATTCTCTTATCCATCTGTTAGAAAAATTGAAAGGCCAGATGTTTCTTTGCTAATTTATCCCACATTCATAAAGTTCAGTGAGTCAACTACTATAGCTGTATTTCTGCAGGTTTGGTAACACTCCGACAAAATTTTGTTTCCTGCAATAAAAAGACATGAAACTATTATTTTAATGAATGTTATGTGAAACCAATTGTTCCTTTTTCTACTTAGAGAGGTTTAAGTTTTGAGCATGGAGCAGCAGTTCAGCACTGAGGTAGTTCCTCCTGCCTGCCAGCCCCTGGCCTGTGAAGCAGCTGCAGCCAGCCACAAAAGCCACTCAATGGTGGCCCTTCAAACACCCTAAAGATTATCCTCAGTTTTCCCAAGAGAAAACTGCTGCTCCATATTTCCCTTTCTCTGTTTCCACCATGGCTTCACCTCCTTCCCTGCACATGGACTGTCCTGTTTGCCCAGCACAACTTGGGGAAGGGCAAATGCTGAGCAGCGAAACTTCCAGCCACAGCAAACCCCATCTCTGACAAATCCACATCCAATATTCCCACTGGTTTTGAGCCTGAGAATTGCGCCAAGTAGCTCAACCTGTGCCATGAAAAGGTTTCACCAAAGTGAAGAAGTGGAAGAAGGTGAGTATTTGGACAATTGGGTTCTGGAAGTAAAAAGAGAGGCAGGAAAGGACTATTAAATTAGTGTTTTGGCCTTCTAAGAGTACTGCTTTCATGCAATAATCATGCAAATGAGAGGATATTTTATCTATGTAGCCAAACACAGCCACACAAGATTATAAACATGTCTGGGCTAAGATATTCTCCTGATTAGTCAATGTAATAAAAAAAGAGAAAGACTAATCTATGTAAATTAAAACATGCAGCAGAGGCTTTGTAATATCCAAAGCTGCTTAGTCAGGCTTCAGAAAGACAACACACATTTTATGGTTGACACACAAAGCAGCACAGCTGGGAACTGCCTGCTGGGAGCTAAATGCTACCTGTAGGCTTTGGTACCTTTACTGCCTGTCACCTGGTGCAAAGCCTTAACAGCGTGTTCTAGGAATACCTTGGGCTGCTGCCAGCAGTCCTGCCAGACACAAGTTAAGAGGCTTTGTTAGGAAAACTGGGCATTTGCTCTCTTCTGGTTTTAGAAGCCAGGGGCAAACAGGGCAGGATTTTGATCCTTAAAAACTGAAGATATATTTAGTACAGTCGAATTTACTAATTTTAAAGGCATTATTGAGTAAGACAAATACAAAGAATTTTGAAGAATGAATCAATACTGGAAAATCTACGGTAACATCAAGCAAATGTTCTTAAATAGCCCACTGTGGATGGTAAACTACTGCCCTGGTTAAGAAGCTCAAATTCTCCTTCATCTGTTCAGGCACATAGGATTAATTAACATGTTTTGGTTTACAAGCCTTGCTGTAGTTTTCTTAGTTATTAACTTGCGTAATCAATCTTGTCATAATATTCTGATTTTTCATATTTCTAGGATTATTTGAAACAGTAAAAGCCACTGCCAGCATTTGGGGAATTCAGATTGTCCAGATTCTAATAGTAGAAAGCAACAACTTTAAACTGAACCTCCTGGTATGACAGCCAAAGATTGTCAGAATAGTTTGAGCAACAAAATATCATGACCTGCTGGACTCTTAAGGCTTTGTGCCAAATAAGTATGGGATGCATCCACCAAAATCAAAGCCTAGTAATTTTCTTTTTACTTAAATTTACTAAGCATTCTTTTTCAGATTGAATTGCTTTGGATGTCTTAGGGAAAACAAGCAAACAAAAACCAAAACAAAAAAAGCAAGAAACCAACCCACAAAGAATAGACCTTGAATGAAAAATTAAATTTTTCCACGTTGTTTTCCCATGATAACAATACTTTCAATTATATGTAAAGGACAGCTGCCGTACTTGATGACAGATCCTTTTTAAATTGTCAGCTAAGTCAAACCACTACACTAGACATAATCCAAGATCACACAGTGTTTGGCTTCCTTTGGGAAGGGAGGGGAGTAGGGGTCTTTGCCTACTTAGAAATAACGGTTTTTATTTAGCCAAATACAGCCTAAGTTATTCAAAACTGTACAAATAAGCACAGGCTACATAATTAATAACAGTAATTATAGCAAATTACATATTAATGGTTATTTGGGGAAGCAAAAGGACTTGAACTCCCCCTAGAAAGGGGCTTGGTACTGGATATTTTTTATGATCCCTTTCAACCCAAACCATTCTATGATGTTTCTATGGTGTTTCTTGAACTGACCCTGAAAGTGAACAATCAAATGTTTAATCAGTAAATTCACTGCTAAGCCAAACATTGCTTTAAATGGTTATTTTACCTTCAGTAGAAATAGCATTTCTGCTGGTCCTTTAGGAAAGTAAATTACACAAATAATATCTGGACAAGAAATAGTCAGTTGTTCTTTGTGAATGGGAAACAGGAATATGAAAATTTCTGACTGCAGTGAATTTGATTGCTTTCATTCCTCACAGTACACAATGTCCATTTGGTGAGCAAGCTGGAAACAGCAGAGCTCCTTTCTTTAAAAAGCATATTTGTGGCTATTTTGTTAATAGAGTAAACAAACCCTGTAGGGCACGAGCACTAGTTTAATACCAGAGGGATGCATCTTGAATGACAAAATATTTTGTAGTTGTATGGCCACAGGTGTGCTTAATGAGCTGTACCTAGAGTCTGGAAATGGGAAAAAAAGAGCAAACATCATGACATAAAATGTGAGGTGACTGCATTTATCATATCTTTCAACCGGTTTCAAACAGTCAAACAGAAACACTTTCCACACTCTTAATAATCTCCTCTAAAAGAATCAAAGACTGGGTAATGAATTTACAGACACTGATCTATAAACTATCAGTTCATATGAAGTAACTTGTTAGAAACCCTTGCTATTCCTTGGAAGGTAACTACCACCACCACAGTTTAGCAAAAAGCCAGGGCATCTGCAGCCTCTGAACCCCTCAAAACCTTGCAAAGACACATTGCAAAAACTGAGATCACTGTCAGCTCAGCAAAAGCTGGAGGAAAAACCACGTCTGACTGCTCTGCTGTCATCCTGGCTGCCATTTCCCCAGTCCTCTCTACCTCTGCTTGTAAGTTTGTGGCATCTGCCTCTCCTGTGCTTTCTGATGTGAATACCTCTTCTGCTAAATGTCTCTGCAGTATCTGCTCTTGTCTTTGCTGTGCCTCCTTTAGGCAGAGAGTTTATCTTAGCTGGGCACATGGAATAACTTGTCAGTGATAGGAGAAGGTAAAGCTATTATTTTTAGAGCTGTTAAGGTTTACCCACAGGCTTGAGTTAAATTTACATGAAGCTTTAGGAAACCTCTTCAAGACTGAGAGAGATCTCCATTTTACTTTCTCTTGCATATTTAAAGCCAGAACAGCAAAAAAGAAAGGAAAAAAAAAATAGGAAAAGGGCTAATTCTGTCTGGATGAGGGAATGAATAGCACAGCAGCAAATGTGAGGGATAATATAAACTATTCCATGGAGTAAAGACAAAGGCCAACTCGACATGCTGCAGAAGAGCTTCAAGGCACTGAGTGGAAAGAAAGACAAAATGAAATATAAATTAGAACGAAGTGATATATGTAAGGAAAGAAACTGTTTGCTGTGGTTGGGTCTGAAATAGTTACCACCACAAAGGAATGAGATCTCAAGGTTAGGGTTTCAGAGAAAGAAACTCATTGACCATATCGACTGCTACAAAGTACTGATGGAATGAATGCAAAGTCCATTAGGCACAGTAACCCAAACTGAAATACAGCAAAATAGAAAATATTACAGCAGAGGGTATAGACTGTATACAATGGGACTTTTAAACATGGCAAAGATAAAATTGGAGTGGGACAGGAAAGAAATCTAAGAAATCTGGAATGATGAATGAATAGGCAATATTTTTTCACTGCCTTCTTAAAGAAGGAGTAGGGGGCATCAAAAAATGACATCATTTAGCAGGTTGGAACAAAAGATATTTCTCTATATATCTCACTATAAAGATGTTATGATATTACTTCCCAAAGGATTTACAATGTTTACCTCAGTTCACAAAACGGCTGGACAACTTTATGGAAGAAAAATCCATTGACAACTATTGAATTCCCTCTCCTAAACTTTATGAAATCTGTGGTTATGATGTGCTGGATGTCATCGAAGTATTCTAGAGAAGCCTCACCAGAGGATCCTCTCTTAAAGGCCTTCTTAAACACCTGTGGCAAGCACTGCTGAGGGTGTGGATAGATCTCAGGTCTGGGTTTAGTACAACTAAAATCAGGTAACTCAGGTAAAAATCACTTACTTGTGGTCCTTGTTGAATGGATGTGGTAATTAAGTCTTTGTATAGAACACAGAAAAATTAGAGCAGAACTTGCACTGAAAGAACAAGAAGTGTTTCTGCAACTGAAATACTGGAGATGTGGAACTGGAATTAGAGACTTGCATGGTCATACAAACCAAATTCAAAATCCCCATGGAAAATCATGCTCTATCCAGAGCAGGACTCAACAAAATTCAAAAACCCTGGTGAACAAATTAATTGTAGGCCTTCAGTAACTCAGGCTTATTACTACTACTTTACCATTGTTCTATTGGAATATTTAATAGCTGTCCACAAATGAGGTTTGCCATCCAACAATCCCTGTATATTTGCCGTATCTCCAACTGCCTGCCAACTACTTTTCCATGAAAGCAGCATCTTGCTTAGATACACATGCTGAACATGCCTGTAATTAAATGGTAACAGTTCAGCATAGCAAACTACATCCAGCTCAGGGCATGGAGGGGATCTCAGACCTTTAGCTGTGTCTGTTGCAGTCTATAAAAACCAAAAGCTGAAATACTCATTTACATATTCAAACTCTTGACTGACAGATCAAGCTTGCCTTCTGCCTCATTCCTGCCTCCTTAGGCCCTCCCTGACCATATGCTCTAGCCTGGAAGCAGAGGTCTGAGGAGCTGCCAGATCCCGGGGGTCCAGGCTCTCCCCCCACAGTCTGCCAGGCCTGGGGCACACCTAGCCGTGGCGCTGCTGACGCCACTTCCAAGCATATTCCACAGGCGGATGCTTAAAGAATCCATTGGCAGGTGGCAACCTTTGCTCACATCATGCTGGAGGAAGCACTGGAGCAGCACAGGGCTTGCTGTGAGAGCCCTCCAGCTTTTCCCTGGCTGCAAGCACTGGAGACCTGTGGGAACAAATCTGGGAGCCGTGTCCTCAATTTCAGCAGTGTTGCCATAAAGCACTTTGTTTGGGTCTTCTTCAGGGTGGAGGTGGGGGAAATACTTCCATTGTGCCAGAGATTGAGAAAAAAAAAAAAGAAAAAAGAAAAAACCCAAAATTATCCAACACCTCACTAACAAAAAACACCCCCAAAACCCCCAGATCTGATCAAACTTTGGTTACTTGTACTTAATTCTGACCTTCACGTTAAATGTTAGCGACAAGGCAGATAAAGATACAACAGTAATTGTAACACCCCATGGCTCCCACATAAAATCTACTCAATTTTGCAGAGTGAAAGGGAAGGAAGGAAAAACTGCAGAGAGTCCAGAAAAGAACCACAGGAGAGCTACAGGGCGACCTGGGAAATGAAAGAAAGAGCTACGAAAGTAGTTTCAAATACATCTGTAATTCAGCTAAACAACAGCTTGTGAAGGGACTTGGAAACAGTTTTCCAAGGGACAAAAGCTAATACTGAACGAGTTGCTACTCATTAGCCTGTGTCTGTGCAATTAACTGAGTAGACGACAAAGACTGAAGCTGAGCTCAGAAGTTATCTTCACAGATTTCTTAAACTGTGAAATAATTGCTTGAGGGGAGTTGTGGGAACTCCACCACTCCTGGGATATATAAAAAACTACAGGGGACATAATCCTAGAAACAGTATTTTAAGACTGATTTTTTTTCTAGCAAGTACTTAACAGAGTAGCTCCATTAATTGCTTGTAGCTTTTTATTTAATAAACTCAAAATTTCTGGGGTTGTCCAGTAAATTACTTTTGTGGCAAGTGTTCCCAGAAAGTAGCAATTTTTACAAGGTTAAATAATATTAATGCCATCAGAGTAACATGGTATTTGAGAAAATTTACATCCACCATTCAAAGTTTATAAAGAATCAATTGCTAAAGACAGCAGTTTACTTCAACTCGGGATTATATTTTCTAATTGCTTTAATTCCCCATTTAGCCACTTAAAACTCAATTTTATCTTATTTCAAATCTTATAATGTTTTTTTTCTTCATCTTTCTGTTGCTCTTTTATTCCACTTTTTCTTCTGTTCCCTTTAATCTCTATTACGTTCACTTTTCTTGTCCTCTCCTGCACATACTGCTCATTCTGTATTTTTGCATCATTGGTGTTACATACACCCTGCCAGAATACATATTTTTGATTTTTTTTTTGTTTTTCCCTCATGTGCCCTTCCTTTTTTTGTTATTCTCCAGTCTTTGTGGCTTCCTTTAGCATTTTTTGTTCAAGGCAATATTTGCATTTGGTTATGCAGTGCAAAAGAACATCACAGCTCAAACAATTTTACACAAATGTGCTTCTCCTTATGGCTGTCCTTTCTTATGGCTTCTGTTCAGATAATATACACATTTTGTTCCATTTTATTTATATGCCACAAGGTCAGGATGAGGAATAGTCATTTTAAGACCGAAAGCAAATTCAATGGAAATAAAATATTTCAGTAGGAAATAAGATGGCTCTTTAACTCTTATCTGTTAGAAAATAAAGATAAAAAAGAAAGGTCAAAAATAGGATTAGAGGTCAGCTTCCAAGGACTTCTTTCTTTAAGAGTTTTTTATGTTTTTACTTCTAGCAGGTAAGTTATGATCAGAAGGTATTTCCCCTCACCCATTCCATCTTTCCACCACACACATTTTTTTATTTTTATCTAGATCCAAATACAACTCATGTTTCTTCAAAGAGCTGTTTCTTTCTCTAAATATTTTGGTGATTAATCCATCATAAAAAGGGAATTCAGAGGCATCACGCATTTTTCTCCCTACTCAGATGTTCAACATTATTCCTTAACACACCAGATCTTTTCTTGTCTCACAGTCACCACAGCTACCTGAGAATTTAATATAGTAGACAAGCAAAAACCATTTTCCCTTTTCTGAGTTTTGTTTGTTTTGTTTTGTTTTTTTTTTTTGTGGTTTTTTTGTTTTGTTTTGTTTTGGTTTTTTTTGGTTGTTTGGTTGATTGGTTTGCTTGTGGGTGTTTTTCCTCAGAATGGGATCAACGCATTTCTGGCTTCATTTGAGCACCAAAAAAATATTAAAAATGCCTTCAACAGCAGTAGACTAGAACATCACCTATATACAAAATAATTTAATCTCTCCATGGCACATGAAGTAACTCTTCTTATTTAAGCAGCCGTAGCTGTATCTGCACAGATTGTCCCTGAGAGAAGCTTGGGGGGCCCTGGCTGGGTGCAAGAGGCAGCTGGGGGTGCAGTGAGTGTGACACTGTCCTGTCCCTTGGCTGCTGGGGGTGCAGCGAGTGTGACACTGCTGTCCCTCAGCTGCTGGGGGTGCAGTGAGTGTGACACTGTCCTGTCCCTTGGCTGCTGGGGGTGCAGTGAGTGTGACACTGCTGTCCCTCAGCTGCTGGGGGTGCAGTGAGTGTGACACTGCTGTCCCTTGGCTGCTGCACCCTTCACTCCTGTTGTATTCGCACCCTTGAGCGCCCCTTCAGCCTTTCCACTTAATTTCCCTGCTCGGGATAACGATGTGGACAGGAAAGGCTGCTGGTTCCCATTTCTTTCAAATGCTAGGATTCCTCAACAGTCCATCTCTAATCAGCCAGAATAGCACAACTGTTGCCACTTTTAAAATCATAGTACATTACAAATAGTCAAATCTTTTAATGCATACGGGGGTAGCTAAAATAAGAGCATCCTAGAAGAATGATGGAAGGAGCAAATACTAATTAGTTTCTCTTCCAAAGAAGAGAATCAGTCGTTTTCACACACTGATTTTCAGTCTCATTTTTATGCTGTTCTCTGATTAGTAGCAGAGACATGCATAATATTTCAAACACACCCAGGTACATTTACTTAGCTGATGTGCTTTAGAAGATTCTTCATTTAAATAAGAAACTAGCCCCAGGCAAGTGCCTCACAAGAAATACTTGCTAATAGATGCTCAGCCCTATATCTTAGCTAGTAAAATTAAGTTGCTGTCGAAACAGATTAATCAACTATCATGCAGAAAAGGAATACATACACAGTGGCACTGTGAAGACAAATCTCTAAACAAATTTTCTGCCTAGTTAATTTTCCATTTTTAATTCAATTATTTATTCATTTCAATACTTTTATTCAAAAGGCAAATACCAGTTTCTACTTTCTTAACACTAGCTGCAAATAAGAAATGAAAGACATTTCGTGTAAAGCTCACCTTCTCCAGCAAAGACAAAGGTAGAAGATGCAGTGTTATATTGCAAAATGCCTTTCAATAAGCATTTATGATGTCTAGAATAAACACAGAGAACTAGTGTTACAGATTAATTAAAAGCACTTATAACAGACCTGAATTTTTACCATTATCCTTGTCCATTGTATGCAACAAGCAGCAGAAATTATAGCATGGCAGACAGCAAAACATTTTCCTGCTATCAGCCCAGGATTAAATGGTCCTGAGCAGTGACCTATGTGTATGTGAAGGGAATTTTTCATTTGCTTCTTTCTGTATGCTACAGTCTTGTGTGATAACCACATCTTGCACCACTCTTGATGGATTTGCAAACTGCCACTGAATTAGACCTGTTTGCTGTAATTGGAACAGTGGAAACTGTTGCTCATATTCAATGAAGCTAGGGACTTAGTATGTAACATCTTTCCAGACATAATTACATCAAAGCTGGGTCAAATTAAGAACTAAAGTCTTTAAATAGAGATTCTAAGGCTCTGTAAGTCCTGCTAATGGTTTGTCTGGGTTTTTTAAATCAGATTCTTCAAAAAATACAAAGTGTTCAGCAAAATCTAGGACATGTTTTCACAAAGGAATAGAATTCCTTTTCAATGACTATTTTGTGTCAAAAGCAGACTGAGATGACCTATATCATAAGGCAACATATTTCTGGGATCATAATAAATACACCACCAGTCCCTGCACCCAAAATAATTCTTACTAAATTTTTATTTTTTCCTCCAAATATGTGCCCAAATAATACATTTCTGTCTTTTGTGCAAGGAAAAGTCACTGAATCACCTTATGTCCAGAAACTTTCATGACCTTTTCTTCTAAATTTCTTAGATGATGGTGGAGCTCATAGTGGGGACTTTGCTGTTTTCTAAGAGGACTTAACTAGCCTTGGATTTTATCAAGGAAATATATAAGTTTCCTTGTTTAGTATCTTCAATACGATTAGCACAAATACTGAGATGGCTTCTGAAAGTATGTTCTAGGAAGAGGTCAAAAGGAGTCCCAGAAGGATATGATCCAGTAGCCCACTGTAATGGGGTAACAGTCTAATGACTGATTTCCCATATGATAGGCTCTGTGCTTCTTTGCCTATATATATGATCAGTCTCTACGTTTAAAGTATAGAGACAGAACTGGTAAAGCCTTTTTTCTTTCTGAGTTCTGCTGACCTAGTCAAATCACTCAAGGTTACTACAATTAGATGGCGGATAAAGTTCTTGATGGATGGGACTGTGGTGACACTGAAAAATGTGGCGCTCATTCTATTAAGAGAGATTTCTGCATCCAATGCAATTAAGGGAGGTACAGATGTGAATATGGGAGTAGTTGGAAGAAGAAAAAGAAATGGCTTCATACATCTGTAAGCCTCTATAAAAGACATATGAATTGAGACAAATACTGGTAAAGAGATCATCTTCTGATGAAGGTGAACTCAGGGCACAGCTCTCATCGACTGTGTCAAAGCTGTGAAATTCTCAAGTGTTCCTTAGGTGGGATTTTCCTGGAATTTGCCTGTCTTCCCTGCTGCAGAAACCGAGAGGAATGGAAGATGAGGCAGTGCATACTGTGGAATCAACCGACTCTCAGATGGGAACAAGACTCCTAAGAATCTTAAAAAAGGAGACACCTTTCTAAAAACTTTTAGGGACAATATCAGGGTTAAAGGTGTTTCTTGGCTTGACTTTATCACATGAGCCTTAAGTCAAATAAGCATTTTGAAAATGCCAGTAGTGTCTACTATTCCTGTGCTCAAACTGAACTACATATGAATCTCCCTTTTCTGAAGCCTTCAGTACCATAATCACTGAAATTTCATTTCTCTGTCAAACCCGGCTTAAATTGGACAGTTGATTTTGAAACTGCATCCCACTACCTGCATTCAGAGATTCTAGACTGCAAAGCCTCATTTCCCCTGGGGAGATGAATGGAAATGAGCCACTAATTCTCATTAATATTTTAGCACCAAAAAAGGGCCAAATTATCAGAAAACCTCCGAAGGTTTTTTCTCTAAGGAAACAACTTTTTTTTCTCTTCTGCAAATAGTATGGCACATCCACCATACTACATTCTTTCTGCTTGGAAGTCTTTGTCAGCAGTCAAAGCTTCACAAAATAACAGACTAAAACATCGACCCTACCCCAACTGTAAATTACTTTCTTTTCTTCCTATGCTCTTTAATAATGTGTGCAGATCCATTAAAATGGATGGCAGCTTTCCATCATAACAATAACTGTCACATTCTTCTGATAATAATAAGCACCCCTGGAAATTAATCTGCTGGTACAACTTTTATAACCATTATTTTACTCTGCTTTCCTCAATTACAGAGGAGTTATGCCTACCTGGTGTTTTTCCTTAGTGTCTCTTATCACAGATCACAGGCACGCCAAGTCTCCAATTCAATATAATGAAAACTTCTGATAGAAAATTACATTTCTAAACCTGGAAAATATTCTCTGTGATGACCAAGCAAATATATCTTGCTGGATCAGAGAACAAAAAGGAAAGGGAAAAACAGAGGGAGGAGAGGGAAATTTTCCTATTCTTTATTGTAATGACTCTATGAGAATTATCAAAAGAGGATTTTTGCTTCATTATCAACTCCAGTGTATGAAATGTAATTACTCTTTAAATATGGGCAGCTCAGAATTAAGAATGACATGTTTTTATTTAATTCTGACCACTGAAAAAGACACCTGCTCAAATCTGCCACCAAGATACCATCATAAATTACTTGGCAAAAGCCCATATCAATGTTTTCAGTACACCACAGCATTTTAACAAGCAGATCTCATTAGAGGACATACAATTTCCTCACCTTCGTTGTAACAGTAACAGCACTAATGCTCTTAATGTTTATGCTCGAAAGGAAAAATAAATATTTATCACATTTCCTGAGGAAAATTTTGGTTTTGGCTCTTAGGAACACTTTTCCAAAGTACAAGTATCATTCTGGGTTTCATCCAAGAAGGCTTCCAACTCAACAAATGACCAAAATAATCAATGCTTTAGTTTAGGACCAAGGAGAAGGTATGCTTCATCTGTATAACCACATAGCTAACACTGCCAGAATGGTTTCCACCGGGATGTATTAACCTTTTATGCAGATTCTCTTCCCTTCATAGGCTAAACATAGATCTACTTAAAATGATCATTTTAATGAATGTAAGAAAAAGGCACCAAAGGCAGCAATAGAACCAAAACATGCAAGTACTAAGATACCAGAGACAATAAATTCACAGTCATACTCTGACTTCAACAGAAGAATTAGCCACGTTTTCTAGCTTTGCCATGAAGTTCAGGGAAGTGACCACCCTTTTATGCTGGTATCTATTTGAGTTGCTATGACCTGAGAGCTGAGTTTGATAACTTGAAACATCCTAATGAAGAAAGAAGTATGTTTAAAATCCTCCTCAATCCTTATCAGCATTGCCAAGCCTTCTTGGCAAGAAGGCACAAATATTGCTTCTGCTGCTTCCTTCATGTATTTTATCTGGCTCTCAAGAGCTCTGTGAAGATATATAGCAACAACCTTTCCAAGCTGTGAGACATCATTTATCACCTGCTCAGACGAGTTCTGATGCTTTAAGAGACTACTAGGTGTGTCATAACTGGTATCAAGTAAAAAAAAAAAAAAAAAAAAAAAAAAAAAGGAAAAAAAAGAAGGGACAAAAAAATTATATATTTATATACAGTGGCCAAGGATATTCTAGGGATGGTTTTTTCTCCACAATATTGACCCTGTAAACCTTGGGGTGAGTTTTCTCCTTAGTACTGCTACCTGGTCCACAAAAGATGCTCATTTTTTTCAGCTGCAAGGTACTATTCAGGTATAAGGTACTATTAAATATCTTCCAATTTCTTCACACAAAGTTTGCCAAGCACAGTGGCTGTCCTAGCAGGAACAAAGCAGTTATTCATGAGAGGTGACAATGGTTCTTTGAGATTCAGGGGATATTACACCTTCTCTATTAGCTATCCAGTCCCCAAACTATTTCACTTCCTGATAGCACATGGCTAAGGATCATTCACCAGCTAAACAGGTGAATCCCTTATAAATTAATGAAATTTAGGATCTTGACTTCTGCCAGTAGGGAGATATGATGCAGTATGGAGAAATCATTACAGAGGATTAACATGAACACCAAGTCACTGAAGCACACTTGCAAATGAAATCATGGTTCCCGGATTATTTCCCTAGCAGCTATATTTTTTTTTTTTTTTTCTCACACAGATATGTCTTTAATGACTATCTTTTCAAGATCAACTAACATCCTTCCAAAATCAGTTTCTAATAAATGAGCCTGCATATTCCATCCAGGCCTCCTAGTATAGCACTTACTACACCAGGTCTGTTTTTAATCACAAATCATGATACTGCATAAAAGAGCCTATAGTTTTTTTGCTGTCTCTGGAGGGAATTATCAGCATAATGAATTTCCATCGTCTATTTTTCTAAGCTCTGACTTTCATATTTCTGTAACCCAGGAGACTTTTCAATATTTAAAATATTTTTAAGATAAAATTAAACATATATTTATATTTATATTTATATTTATATTTATATTTAGCAAAGGAAAGCCAATGCCCTAAATTAATAAAATCACCTGTGTACTGCAGGAGATGTGGACAGTGAGTGGGGATCTAACAACAACACCTGCTTTGGAGGTATTTACAGAGGGAATCTATAAATTGCTTCTCATGGCTTTATCCAAAGATGCTCAAAGATTAGCTCAAAGATTAGGATCCAACAGCCATGTTTCATGGTTTCTACTCCACGATAACTTTGCAGCAAGATTCTTGTACAGCTCCACTCATTTCCCCCTCTGGACAATGCCTGTTTTTCTCCTTTTGTCTGAAGCTATAGCTGGCTGTCATTTCCCAGACTGAAAGCTCCTTGCTAATTGCAAGGACCGTCCAGGAAGGGGGGTTACAAGCCATACAGCCTGTTCTAAGGTCTGGAGTTATTCCAGAAACCACTGGCAAAGTGATACTCCCTCTTGTTTTGCTTTGGGGACTGCCTCAGACTTGCCACTCAACACAGTCCTTTCTGCGGATTCTGACAGCAAAGAAAAAAAAGAAATGCAAAAGCTCACAAAAAACTGTGATGGATTCTGGTTAGTTTCAAGATTTCAGAACAATTTTCTTCTCTGGCACTGAGAGCTGGGATTTTCCAAGGCATCTAATCTCAGTGCCCATGTATCACTTTCACAGATAAACCTCTGGAAGAGGGGATGCAGAGGACTGTGTGAAACATGCTGACACAGCTGTATCTCACTCCTGTTAAAGTGGTTTGGTTTTTTTTAATTTTAAAAGAGCAGAAATCATACACTGAGCACCAGTGTTAGATCACTGGTGAAAGCAAGGGCACAGTGTTACATGACCTTTCAGGCTTTTATCTGCCTTGGTATTAAGTAACAAAAATTTGGTTTTGAAGCTTTTTTAATGTACAGACATGGAAGCTAGAGTTACATCTTTGATTTGCAGTCTGGAAAGGGTTAACAAGAGAAAGGACAAACATCTCCAAGTTAAAAACAAGGGACAAACCCTTTTCAGACAGTATGTACATCAGACCATTACTAGGAATGGTAAATTCCATAGTCTCACAAAATACAGGGAAGATTTTGCCTCTGGGGGTTGAAGCAGGCAGGACAGTAGGCTAGTAAATGGGTTGTTAGCAAGAGGGCACTTCTTTATCTGTATTAGGTTTTTTCCCTTTAGTCATGGGAAGAAAGGAACAGGAATAAAGCATTGTCATCTGAAGCAGGACTGAAACATTGTAATCTGCAGCTGCAGACAAAAGGGCACAGAAACTCACAGTGGTACCTGTACCTTGTGGAAACATCCAGTTACTGGTTTGGATTTCCACAAGTGGAAGAAACTGTTCTTCCTTAAGTTCCAGCTTCCCAAGCAGCATTAAACACAGGAGTGGCTACCGCTTTTCTGGGGCAGCTATACTCACAGTCCTTTTAAGAATACATTCACACTCCTTGAAATTCCACTACTTATACTCCAATGTTTCCACTTAATCTCCCAGTTCAGATAGGTGGCTTTTCTCCCTGTAGAAGAGAAAAAAAACAACCAACAAAATTCACAAATCTCCTGGCAAATCAGCTTAGATCTGTGCCTTATTCTTTCTTCTCCATCATTCATTGGGAGGGCAGAAGGGGAACTGAAGGCCAAAAGATTAGCCCTCCCTACTGGATTGCAAAGTGTAAGAAAAAATGGTGCCAACAGATTATCTTTTAGACCATCTGTTTATATACTTTGAAGAATCTGTTCTTATGATTCTCTTGTGGAAAGATGAGCAAAACTGAATGCAGACATTTTTAGGAATTGAAGATCAGGAAATGGTGTAAAATCAAGACCCAAACCCTCTGATCAGCTTTGCCCCTGAAGGACTGAGATACCAGGACTGATCTCCTGGGAAGGCTGGCATGGAAAAGGAAGGCAGAACTAAGGTCTATTACTGCATGCTCAAGCTTGAGTACAGAAATCTGAGTTCTTCACCAGATGAATGACTTCCAGGACAGCTGTCAGGACACGGGTGGCTCTTCACTGACCACTGACAGAGTGAATCTCTCAAGGGAAAGGAAGCAGGGAACCTTTCACACCTGAAGCTTTTGCACTTGTGCCAATAGCTACCAAATCGTGTTCCTTCTCTCCTGGCCCAAAGCTACTCTGTGTGCTATGAAAAGCTACTGAAGTAGGTATCTGCTTTTCCTTCTGGCTCTCTCTCCTCCATTTGAAATTAGTGCTGTCAGCATCCAGGCAGAAAGACTTAAGGGAAAAGAAGAGCTAGACTTGGAAGACTAATCTAAATCATCAGCCAAAATGTTAGAACTTTTCAAGCTGACCCATCAGATTTTTTACAAAGCACAGAGAGCTTTCATCAACACTTCCCTAATGGTAATGATTGGTAGCTCTGATCCATCTTTCTATCTGCTGTCACTGCTCATACTGCATCTCTCCAACCATGAAGTACATCAAATTTTTCCATTTACAAAGACTGTAGACCTTCATGCACCAAAGAACAGCATGTGTTATTTAAGATTACAGGTTTTATACAAATATTAAACAAAATATACAGTATATGCATCAAACTGTGATGAAAAGAAACAGTGTAGTACAATTACAGTAATTTCCTCTCCAATGACTCTGAGGCCAAAAAGTCCCCTGCTTTTATATTACTTGAACACCCTCTAATGTTCAACAAAAGCTGTGCTATTCATCTTTAATAAATTCAAATATCATAGGACAGAGTATCTTCGTCATCGTGAAATGATTTTATAGAAAACTTCGTTAACATAATCAGAGTTGAGACTTTGCCTATCATATACCTCCATTCTGAGTATCACAAGAACATAAGATAAAAGGGGCTCTGGCTCAGTACAGACATTCTTATAAAGATCCACATCATCTGAGATCCTGCCTCCAACAGGCACCAAAACTGGATATAGAAACAACGATGTGAAAGAAGGTACTAGCTTAGTATACTCTGCATTTCAAAACAGGTTGCAGCTGAGGGAACTCCTGACCCACAGGAGTTTAACCCTTATAAATTAATATGCATAACTTCCTGTGATGAGAGTTCTCTTAGCAAGTATGCACTAAGAAAAGCAACTTGAAAAAATCCAACCCAAAACCTAAGTCTCCCACCAGCTAAAATGTGGAGGCAATGCACAGAACACTTATATCAGGGTTTTTGGAGCACCATAAATGCTTTGTCATTTTGGTCCCTGCCTCTGTGAGGTGAAAGACAGAAACAGCATACCTATCACAATTATATTGATATGCTCATTTTTTTAAGACATCTTGTACATATCACATTTCCAGAACCAAAACAAAAATAGGTAAGAAGAGTGATGCAATTTTATCTACCAACTCATAAAAATAAAGTTAGAATAACAAATTACATTTCCCAAGCTTAGAACAAATAACTTTTCTCTTTCCCAAGAACTGCCATGTGTTACAACCATGAGGCAATGATGAAAAACCAGAAGAGAGTTGTGTGCACAAACTCAGATCCATCCACTGCCATTCTGGAAATGCTCATCCTAACACCAGAACCAAAGACTGTCAATCATTCTGTGAATGATACACTGCTCTGGAAAAAATACTGCCCATAGCTCCCACGTTGGCCATGTTACACAGCTTTTGCATGCATCTGCTCAAAGCAATAAAGCAGATCATTGTCTCAGTGAGACAAAACATCCCTGTCCTGAGGGCTGGTGGATTCTTCAGAGGCAAAATGTCCTTGAACAAAAAGCAGACTGGGCAGAGCAGGCAGGTGAATGACTTCCCCTTCCGCCCTCACCCAATCTCTTCAAAGAATCCTAGAATTGTTTGGGTTGGACAGGATCTTGGGTTTTTATAAACTGATATGGTTTCCTGTGAGGACAGGGAAATTAACTGAAAGATCTCTGAAGAAGCCCAAGACCAAATGCATTCACAGCCATCAGGACAGACCCTGTTAGAGCTACCAGTAGGAGGGACTGCACACAGCCAAACCTGTGATCGATGACCACTCTGTAATTAGGATATTTTAGGCAAACGATGCCGTTCTTGAACTCTGTTCCCAGTGGGATTCAAAAGGGAATCATGCCCATGAGTTCAGCGTGCCAGCAAGAAGGCATTGAGCAATAAATCAATAGCCAAACTTTACCATTACACAGCTTGGGGCCACAAATTCCAGTGGACTGAGATGAGATAAAGGAATAAATAAAGAGACATTGCAGTGGTATATTTAGAATGACTTGGAGAACACTGCATGAAGATGAAGATCTCTCCAGTGATGAGAAGGATTTCAGTTACTTTCAGTAACAGTATAACAACAAATTCTCTTTGCAACTCAAACTCATGACAAAGTACCTTTGTAATACACTTAAAACTAGAAAAGTGAGTTTTCATATATTTTTAGAGCAACTGTCAATGTTATTATATTAGAACAATTAGACTAGATAATTTTTTAATCTATTCAATTATTTTAATTTTACATTTTGCACAATAATGTAACTTATGGACTGTTTTCTTTGTTAGACAACCTGAGAGACATAAAGCAGATTCCATGAAGCACCCTGAGATGCCACTGCTCTTCAGAGCACAGATTTTCATTTCAGATCAAATTCTTTCAGCCAATTTCTGCCTTGTAGTGCAGTCAACTTTCAGGTTTGTTTTCCTGTTGCACAGGAAGAAGCACAGTCTGTGTCTGATGGCCTGTTCTGTGCAAGAACTGCTGGGCAAGACACAAGTCTACTCAAGCACAGCAATATTAAGGAAGAGACTAATCCCAGGCTTTCTTAAAGCAAGCTCTCTGAGACTCTGACATGAATCACAGTAAGACAATACAGAACACTTACAGTAATTCCGTATCTTAGGTTTTAGAAGGCACTGTGGAGCTCAAAATAGGAAGGTACAAATTGTAAATGACTAAATAAGGGTTTTTTTCTCCCCCTGTTGTTTTAGTCAAGTGTTTCTTTATTTACAAATCAATGATGTATAGAGACTAAATTGATGCTATTTAGACAAATACATAGTTTAAGGAGCTAGCAGAGATTATCAAAAGCTTGTGAAATAAAAAAAAAAAAAACAACCTTCCGAAATAAACATTCAAACATGAAGAGGCACTGTATCACATTCCTCAACTTTCAATATAAATTGAAGTGAATAGACTTAGCACTCAGCTCTTCTGAGAGAGGAATAGCACATAAGCCTCTTCTTTCCAACTCAGCACAGCTGGAACCCAACTGTGAGCTTTGTTACTTGAGCAGCAAAAGGAAACCTCCAGCCCACGTTCAGCACAGTCACTGCCAGAGCTACTGAAGGGATCCAGCCGTGTATCTCTCATCCAGGCGTCCTCCAAAGCCTGCCCTTCTCTGAGACATCCCTGAAGTGCTTCAGAGAAAAGAAACAGTTACAAGGCTGCACATTTGTGAGCCAGTGGGCACATTTACTGCCAGTAATTTCCATGACAGGTAAAATGGTGTTGCATGGAGTTCCTAAAACTGATCTTAAGCTTTTGTGGTGCACCATGTCAGCTAATGGCTCTGAGTTTGCCAGAGTTAATACTGCCCATTATGTTACATTTCACTGGCATATCAATGGCAGGACTTAAGATGTCAGCTTGCAAATCCCACCCCACCAAACCAGACACCCAGTCCTGGCCCATCCCTGTCCCCACAGCCTTGCCCATCCACTCTTGGCTGGCTCTGATTGCTGCTCCTCTCTCTGGGTCTGATCCTGATCCACCCACAGCTCCCTGACCTCCCCAGGAACCTCCTGGCAGTAAATGCTGCAGATTTTCTGTATGCTAAATTTTGAGCGTGTGTAGGTTATCCACACTTGGAGGACATCATGTTTGCATGTGGGAGCCCAGAACTACCAGTCCAGATATAAAACTGAGCCCATCTGACTTCTCCTTTCTTTGGAAAAAGAATTGGAAACAGCTTCCTAACAGTCAAAAAGAGCAGGGGGGCAGTGGCCTGATCTGCTTTAAAATGCTTCTGTTTGCCAATAAGTGAGAATGCCCCAAACCAAGAGCTAAATTTAAGAGTTATATGTCATAAGATGCTCTAATTGATTATTTTACCTTTCCTTTGGTCATCTCACCAATAAGCAACCACCATGTTGTGTGTATTTTACTGTTTTATTACAGTATTCTGCTTTGAAGAAAGAAAAAACAAAATCTGTGGCTGATCATTTTTCATCAACACTTTTTAAAAATTAACCTTGTATGTAGTAAACAGACCACTCATGAGAACTCATGAGCAAGGCAGAAACTGCTAAGACTCTTCACCAAGATGATTCCAGAAACAGATGGTTTTTAAGAGGGTAGTTAATATCATAGAATAATAGGTCTTACTCAGTTCTTTATCCTAAAGCTTTTTTAATTACATTTGAATAAATAATTTTCCGGACCAAGATAATTACTTGCAACATCACCTGCTTCCTTTACACACCATGCAGACAGTAATGGTAGGAACAGCTCTGCTGGTATTCTGGCAGTGAAGAGTGAGGAAATCTTGACTCTTTAAGAAAAGATTAACATGCTTAATTTAAGTCTTTGCATTTAAAGTAATATTTTTAAATTGAGGAGTCCAAAATATATCTCTTCAATCTACTTTCTTCATTTACATTTTCCCTTTTAAAAATGCAACATTTAGCTCCCAAATGAAAAAAATAATATAAAATCACTAACCTGAGCACGATCACACAGAGGAAAGGATCTGAACAATGCTTAAACACTGCTAAAGAAATATCCCTGCACTGGCAAGGTCACTGCTGTTTCATGGCTGGGACTCTGCTGACTGGACACTGCTAAAACAACCCAGTGGCAGGCTGGTCTTCTGAGGAAAACAAACACTTAAAAAATACCAAGTCCATTAAGCACATTTTCTTTTTGCATATGTTTGAGATTTTAGCTTAAGTTCTCATAAATTAAGTGTCCTGCAGCCTCCTCTGCTTTCTCTCTCTCCCCCTTTCTCAATATTTTTCCAGTGAAAAATCAGTGCTCATGAAAGCTGCAGAATGAAAATTTCAGAGACCAAAGGCCTTTAATTATCTAGAAAAGTGCAAAAATCTATCCTTCCCCATTTAACCCTGGGAATGCCTCAACCCCTCTTTGCAAGGATCAAATCCCTAGAAGAGGAAAAAAAGAAATAGTGCAAGGAAACAGTTCGACCTTGAGCTTTCTGCTAAGCCTCCAGTGATTCTAATTATTGCCAAATCTGACAAATCTCCTCATGGCAGTGTCACCTTGCTGTTGGAAAATACACTGACAGCCAAGTCACCAGAAAGTGGTCACTGCGAGGAACAGCTCGTTCACCAGGGGTCTGAGCACCACATCGCCTAAAATCACTTTGCTTTGAACTAAAAACAATAGCAATAACATATTGTAAAGCTTAAATTGATCTTCTCCTCCCCCACCCCACCAGAACAAATTTCTATTGATTGAGAAAGAAAATTGCTTAACAAAAAGCAAGGAAGCATTCTGCAACAAAAGACTCCCTGATCCAGAAAGCCAGAAGTGTTACCAAGTTTATCTTCTGATGGGATCTGAAACTCAAATGCAAAGCCTTAAAAAAATATTGAGTACACTAAAATGAAACCTAGATATTTTGATTTTAAATTATTTCACTCAAGTTAGACCAGAATAGAAATAATTTGAGAAAGCTACATTGAGGAAAACACATGCACTGTCTTTGGCTGCTGCTATCTCAATTCGAGAGTTTTAAATATGCATATCTACTGTAATAACTTAAAATTGACAGTTTCCAGAGTTTTTCACACTTGAGAAAAATGATTCCTATTTAAATGTGTAGCCAGATGCAGTCACCAGAACAGCTAAGGAACCTTCTCCGGACAGGAAGAGAAGGGATGTAAATTTACATTATTGATATTTAGATGAGCTGGATATAGAATAGATTTCTACCAGTGTTATAATAAAGCTATAATTTAGATTCACAAACTGATGCAAAGCCATACATTACTGTGAATGTGCATAGTTAGTGTACCTGTTGGCAAAGTACCTTTAACATAATTAGGGTAAAAATGACTTAAGTTTCCAATTCTACCCATCTGGGCT
Source organism: Promerops cafer (assembly GCA_013398275.1). Classification (NCBI taxonomy): domain Eukaryota; kingdom Metazoa; phylum Chordata; class Aves; order Passeriformes; family Nectariniidae; genus Promerops; species Promerops cafer. The sequence goes on from VZSE01005046.1 coordinate 605,046, forward strand.
CACACATCATTATGAAGTTTGTATGGAAACATCTCAAAAGGAAAGTCTGGTAATATATTACATCTGAGACTTTTCATTACCAACAAGGAGTGATTAATACTAAACCACTAAACAATTCAAAATGTTTCTTAAAAAAGGGTAAGCCTGAACTCTGCCCAGGGACAAAGCAGTGCTATTAGAGCAGTGCACCTGCAGTTACCCTGCTCATTTAAGGGCATTTAATCTGCTGAAGACTTTAACCTGGATCCATGCCAAGTTTTAACCTTCACACAGACTTCTCCCCCTGACCCATCCAGGTTTAGAGATGCTATCAAATCATTGAGTCATACAGTAGAAATCACTTTTCACTTCAATCAAGGCTGGCAGCCATCTACTTCGAAGGCAAGATACTGGCACAAATCACTTACTCAGAGTCTGTACAATACACTTCTGAAAATACCTCTCGTCCCCAAGGACAAACAAGTACTCCTGCAGCAGACAATAGATTGACTAATCCTAAAGCATTAACCCACAAAACCAAAATGAAACAAAACAAAACCCACCGCAGAACAGAAAAAAAATCTAAATCAAATAAACCCCCCCAAAATACAAATAAGCACATACACACCAAGAAAGCAACCAGAGAGGAAGCCGGTCCCTACCCATACACACAGATCAGTGCTGTGCCTTTGCACCACCACAGCTTTACAGCAGTGCTGCAGCATTAATCTAACACTAACAAAAACTGAACAATAGCGAATGCTAGCAACGTGCAAACAAAAACCATACACACACAGCACAGGAAAGATTTTGTTGCAACATAGATTAAAACTAAACCATGCACGGCAAAAAGATTAATCCAATTATTCTATCTGCATTACTAAAGTCCTAGATGGGAGTTAATCAATCTGTGGAAAAACCTTGAAAAGTAGCAAGAAGGTACAATGCTGTTATTCAGATTTTATACACAGGTGAAAATATATTTAATACGCAATATTTTAAGTAGTGGAGACCTTGGATGGGCTGAGCAATTTCACAGTAGAGAGACATCTATGTGGTGATTTGTACTTCTGACACAGACTTAAAATATATCTGACCATCAATTATCTAGGCAAGGAAAACAGATTTAGTGTAAGATTTTTATTTTTTTCCCTAGGTTTGCCTTGAGTAATTTTAAGATGCAATTTCAGTCTATATATATTGATAAGTATTGATTCACTCTTGAATCAGCAGCTTAACAGAGAACAGCATTTTCAAAGGAGCTGTAACATATAAAAATTAAATGGGTAGGGGCTGTAGAAGCAAAAGCTCAGGATGTATTAAAAAACCACAGATGCTTACAGCAACTTCAGCTATATCTTAATAAACATTCAAAAAACTTACAGAAAGCCACACTTAAGGGATAGCCTTCCATGTGTCTGCAATATGTTGTCATTCTTATCTGCATGACCTTATCCAAACTCTTCTGCAAGACCTTTGCCCATTTTAACGTAAAAGATGGATGGCAAAGTTCATTCAATGAACAGATACTTAAAATCTGGCTTTCTCCTCATTTTTCACTGTGTGACCATATGCTTTAGTTTACCATGCCCCATTCAGACATGCTCTGCAAACAGAAGCAAATTATTTGCTAGTGGAATTTTTCTAGTATTCCTAGATTCCTATGATCTCAAACATCAGAAATGTTAGTTCATTTTCATCAGACTCCTTCTAGGAAGAGAATTATATTATCTGAAATTTTCAGATGAAGAACTTCAAGACAGAATAAAATAGCACATATTTAGTGATTTGGTGCCCAGTTAGCAAGGAATACAATCTGTTACTTCCTAGAACTCTTCATATCACTTGGGCTTTACACAGCCAAAGCATTCAACTTCTCTGTCAATTCTGAGTGCTCAGCATGCCTGTAACTGCAAACCCAGCTTCTATTTTCTGTGAAAATTCACATTTAAACAAATGGATTAAAACAACATAGGAGTTCAGTGGCATTGCTATAATCCAGTCCTTCACATCAGCACTGAACATTTTCAAACAGAAGGCAGTCCCTTCTCTTCCTACCTTCCAGTTTGATTCAGTCCATGTGTGAACTTTTTTTCTGCATGAAAGAAGCAAAGTTGCAAAAATCATTCATGGTGAATCACAGGAACAATGAATCTCACTGTTTTCTATGTATAAAGAGCGATTTTTGGACTTTCTTGTCTGTAAGTGTTCTCAAGCCTCCAATTTCCTTCTCTACCTATGTGCAGGAACCCTTCTGCCTAAATCCCTTCCATCCTGTCCTCCAGTGATGCATCCAGTGACACCATAAGGAAGTGGGCCAACCACTCTGTCTGGCATTTCAGGCAGGAGAGGATCAACTCTGCACTGTGTACATTAAAAGTAAGATGACTGTCAAGGTATTATTGCAAGTGTACCAACATCTACACATACCCAAGCTCCTTCTGGCAGGCAAGCACAGCTGGTTGTGCCACCAACCAACACCTTGACACTGGGCAATGAGACAACACAAGACCAGCTGGACGTGGCCAGTGGCACTGCAGGGGCCTTACTCCCTGTCCAGGGAAGTGGCAGTGTTGGTAACCAAATGGCTGCATAAAATGGATTGCATAAGCAGTCTGGGGCCGTCAGGACTGGTGTCTCTGTCCTGACCCAAATGCCCTGACCTCATTCCCTAGGCTGCACCACAGCTATCTTCAGCAGACAGCTGGAGAAACAGGAGGATGATGCTCCTCACCCTGACACTGGCTTGAATCTCTTTAGTGAGAAGTTTTTATCATTCACTTTCTATAACCAGTGAAGGACACTGGTACCCGCAGCTCATCTGTACCATTTCTAACCATGTTCACTGCATGTGCCTTGAGTCAGTTTGGAGCATTTCAAATCCTCCCTCAGGCCCAGGAGCCAGTGAACAGGAAACACCCAGGGGTTCGTAGCTCCAGACAGCTTTCCAGATAAGCAACCAGAGCTGCTTCATTCTCACCTGCAATCTCCAGAGGAGCTTGAGCAATAGTTCACATTTGGGATTCTGCTTTGCTGGGGAGCTGTCCTGAATTTAAGTCATGTATGAACTATGAGAGCGCAAGTTTACGTTTTGGTTTTTTGCTTTTTCTACCTGGAAATAAAGTGAAGTCGTTAGGGTTTTCCTAAAACAGATCCAATGCATTACCTGTGTGTTTCTGTGTGGTATTTCTGTTTCATCAGTGGTGTTTAAAGTCCTGGTGAGTTTTACAGGCAAGCTCCTAGCAACATGAAGGAAAAATATTTGACCGTTAAATTAATATTTCAATCTGGCTACTGACAGAGTGGCCACCTACTTGACCTTGAACTTTAAATGAAATCTTAGTCACATTAAGAGTAATCTCACATGTTCCAAAGGTACACTGGAAAGGAACAACAACTTACAGTCCAGAGCATGGTTCTGTCCAGGAGATGGACAAGTTTCCTATTTCAGGGTCAATTGTAGGTGAAACTCTACCTTGGCTAAAGTAGTCAAGACCTTTGATGTTGATTTCGATGAAAACAGGGTTTAGTTTTAAAAGAGAAGAAAACACCCAACCCAGCCCATTAATAGAGACATTAAATCTCCAGCAGGAGAGCCCTCAAAATTCTCTGCACACAAGAAGACATCTTGTGCTTGCCTCTGTCACTGCTTCAAGCTCACTTGGAAAGCACAAGCAGTTGAATTTCTTAAATTCCTAACGTGTTTTCTTATGTTGAGAGACTTGTCCTTTACTGTTGGTTTTATTATGGAAAACTTGAATTATTTCTATTGCAGTTATCCTTTTGATCTCTGTTGCTATTTTTGCTGAAACTTTTTCAACTATTCCAACATTTATCTACTTCCTTAGAGGCCAAAGAAGGAAATTGTTCCTAACAAGCGGGAAGAGCTGGGGGGGTGGGGGAGGGAAGAGCGTTCCTCACAGTCACGTTATAGTATGGCATTTCAACACTAACATTAGTTAAACAACACCTGTTTGTACAAGCTGAAGAACTGACCCCATTAGATTTAAGAGCTAAAGAAAAACAGGATAAAGCTCTCCAGACAAACTCCAAACCCAAAATAGCTGAATTGCACATATCCGGTTCTGGCTTTCCTCGGTGAACAGTCATGGAGCTTGAGGGATTAAAAAAGTCTGACGTTTTAAAATACAGTCTCACTTATTTCTGTTTCTTTTTTTTTCCCTTGGTAAGAACTCAGAAACATAAAAAACTAGTCTGACCTATCTATCATGTTTTTCTCCAGTTTGATATTAAGGAGTGGAATTATTTGACCTCTCTTTTCTTATGCTCATTTTCACCATTCTTTGAGCCTCCTTCTGTCATCTCTATTTTGCCAACAGTAGATGGCGCCAGTAAATTTTGTATTTATTACAATACCAAGGGGTTTTGTTGACTTCCATGGTTATATTTTCCTGACTGTATTCTGTTTTTGTTTTTTTTTTAATTACTCACCATAGAAAATTCTACTTGTGAAAGTCTCTTAATTTATTGGCATATGCTTCATTTAAGTATCTGCTTGTTATTCACATGTTTAGGATAATACCACCTAAAACTATAGCTTGATACAATGGCAAAACGGTAATTTTCTGCTTTAACTTTAATTACTTCACTAACATTGCATTAATTCAATAACTGAAACTTGGATTTTTAATTACATTCTTGAAATTGCATTAATGTAATAAAGGCAACTTGAATTTCCGCTAGCAATGTTTCCAAAGAAGAAATTTTTGCCACGTAACTCAATTTAAAAGTTTCACAATCACGTTAGTTTATTTATTTAGCTTATACATTTTAAATGCAGAAACTAGGCAGCAGCTCTGCTGGTATTTGGGTCAACACGTTCTTTTACACTGTATTTATTGTATTTATTTGTATTGTATTTGTATTTGTATTATTTGTATTTACAAGCTCATACTTATTTGCACTATTCAGGTCTAAGCTTAGTTATACAAACTCATTTGCACCAGAATTATATATATATAAATTAAAATACATACATATAAAAATAAAAACATACACTTTACACAAGAAATCCAATACTTGTGTACCTTGTGTACTTCAAGATCTAGAGAACATTCTATTTTCCCCCAAACACTCCACAGAAAAGCAATCCTAAAATCTCTGTTGAGGATACATATATTTTGTTCACAACAAGTTCCTTTCATATTCTGTAGGAATATGAAAACCCTTTAAGGATCTATTTTAGCTGAATACATTTGGTCAGATGAATTCCACCTTAATTCAATATTTTTCAAAATAAATTTATTAACTTAGCAAATTTTTGATTAATTTTTGCAACAACCTTCACTTTACCAGAGATGAAATCGTAATTTGGGTTACTACATACATTCATATCTATAACATTTATAGCTATATCTATCTCTCTCTATATATATGTATCTGCCAACAGAAATAGCAAAGAACAATAGCCACAAACAGGAAAGATTGAAAAAAAGATGACTCTTTGGAATCATCATTTAAAAATTCCATGGAAAAGTCATACCAGTGCACTGGGTAAAAGCACCACAAATCTAAAAGGAAGGCTGTCCCTCTGACCTACAGTAATGGATTGCTGACCCATTGAGTTCAGAGATCAATAGGCTTCCTGCATCTCAAGAACACATCCAAGCAGGCACTTAACAGTGTTCAGATCAATGGGCTTCCTTTCTCTATGATCCACAACATCCGATATCTGTACAAAGTTGATGTTCGGCCCCGCTCCCACCCTAAACTAATAATCTCCAAGTTCCTGTTGGTGTGAGAACGACTTGCATCCAGGTCTTCATGTGAAGAACCTGCCAACCCCCACAGAAAAGAGAAAAATATGTTTGCAAACAGTCATGGTCACTGAGATACCACAAAATGACAGTGAATTAGATAAAAGGCAGCTGAATACCACAACTGTGAAGCTCAGGAGGTTTTCAAAAGCTCGCATAGACCAGAAGTTAAAGTAGATGTTTTCTGTTTGCTATTGGCCTATGCCTTCAGGGGAAAGAAAGCAGAAGAGGAAAAAAATAAAAAAGAAAAAAGTTTTCCTTTAAAACATTAAGAATAAGAGCACAGAGATGGTGGGTAATAAGCTATCAGCCCTTACTGATGGGTAGATCTGAACTGTATATCAACCCACTCCAACAGGCTGACCTCAAAGGCAGAAGAATATGAGGAATCAAAGGTCTAGGTTGGAAGAGACCTTCAAGATCATTGAGTCCAACCCATTCCCTAACACCTCAACTAGATCATGGCACTGAGTGCCACATCCAGTCTTTTCTTAAACGCATCCAGGGATGGTGACTCCACCACCTCCCTGGGCAGACCATTCCAGTACTTTATCACTCTTTCCGTGAAAAACTTTTTCCTAATATCCATCCTGCATTTCCCTTGACACAGCTTGAGACTGTGTCCTCTCATTCTGTCAGTTGCTGCCTGGAGAAAGAGACCAACCCCACCTGACTACAACCACCCTTCAGGAAGTTGTAGAGAGTGATGAGGTCACCTCTGAGTCTCCTTTTCTCCAGGCTGAACACCCCCAGCTCCCTCAGCCGTTCCTCACAGGGCTTGTGCTCCCAGCCCCTCACCAGCCTCGTTGCCTCCTCTGGACGCGCCCAAGCGTCTCCACGTCCTTCCCAAACTGAGGGGCCAGACCTGGACACAGCACTCGAGGTGTGGCCTCACCAGTGCCGAGTACAGGGGAAGAATGACCTCCCTGGTCCTGCTGGCCACACTGCTCCTGATACAGGCCAGGATGCCATTGGCCTTCTTGGCCACCAGGGCACACTGCTGGCTTATGTTCAGCAGGTTGCCTGTGGCTGTACTGCTCTTAGAACTAAATTAACTGAAATCCACCTCACAAGTAGAAAAAGACTGCTTTAAACACTGAATAATTTGCAGAGAATCTGACAAACGATCAGAGGTATTAATGTATAGCCCACACCCAGCTGGTGTTCCAGGTGGTGTCAGGGCAGGAGGGGTGGCTGTATTTGACAGCAGTGTGGTGCACTCAGGCTGGAGGTCCTGCTCAGCACATCCTTCAGGGCACACTGTGGGGTGGCATGGATAGCCCCCTTCACCCTTCTTCCCTCTCCTTTGTTCCAATCATGACTATCCTTAGCCCTGCATTTGGCAAAAAAAAAAAAAAAAAAAAGTGTTTGCACGCACATTTCCCATTTGGAACAAGTTCGAAGAGGATTTTTGCCACTCTTTTGGTTTTGTTTGTTTTTTTCATATAAATGAATTTTCAAGCTCCATTGTTAAAACCCCTCCCAGGATACTCCGCAAGTCAGCATGGATCTTTCTTTTCTGGGTCTCTTCTCACTCCATCTTTCAGCATGGATCTTATACTCTGTTTGTGGTCCCTCATTTCAATAATATATACTTTTTTAGGATCATTCTCCTTTTATTCCCAGATGAAAACAAAAAGAAAACAAAACCAATCAAGCAGCCAAACACAAATGCAAATTTGAGGCATTCAAAATAATTCAGAACATCTAACTTCAAGCTGCAATTTCCTCTGCATTTTAAAAAAAGAAAAAATGAAATTTTCCAGCTTTTGGAATTGCAGCATTACTAAAAGAAATGAAATCAAGACCAGAAAGAGCTAAAAAAGTCTGCCTAGTGCTTGCAATTCATTACAAATGAATCTTAATGCTTGCTGCAATCTTTTAATTGAATCCCCTTCAATCTCCTAACATGCTCCTTATAATTTTACATTTAAACAAGAACAAAAAAAATTCCCATATCTCACATTGTTTCTCTAACAAAATTGCCCAAATTAATATAATTGATAAAATTAATATAAGTTTGTATTTACAGTACAAAAATACCATGCTAACAAAATACTACAATCACAACTACAAACCAAAAGGTAAAAATCTCTTGATATTCTACACAGTTTCTGTCCTTCCCATTCTGGCATGACAATCATTGGTGGCATCACAGCTATCTGCTGGAATAAGCAGGTATAATTAAGAGCTGTAATTAAAGTACTCCAAATCAGTCTCACAGTAAGTGCAGTTATATCCCCTACTCTACAGATTCTGGATTTCAGTATAATCCTGGGATAAATGTTACATGAAGAATGAAACGTGTTTAACTTACAGAAGACTTGGAAGGATAATAATAACTCTTTCAATAAATATATGGAGGTTGCTGCTACAAATAAAAGAATCTCTTCTCCTCGTCTACAGAATGACCTTGAACTGCAGTAAGGTCCATTCAGGTAAGAGAGCATATACCAGAAAAAACATTTCTGGTATAAGAGAGGCACCAGAACGGACTGCCTGGCTACAAACACGCTGGAATTTCCATTACCACAAATCTTCAAGAAAGAGCCACATAAACATCTGTCAGAAAGTACATAGGTATAGTTGATCCAGCCTTCTCCAGATCAGAGAGAAGCTGGATGAGTTCTCAAGTCCTCAGGAAACCCTCTCCTTATTTTAATTCTATGTTACAGAGATACAATTTCTATATTTTTAGTAATTACCAAAATGATAAAGTAACTCTATTACTAATTTCTAAATTATTTTAGCAGAAACTTCTGGTATGCTCTCACTGAAGAACTCAAAAGACACCAATTTTCTTTTTCTACCCCTCAAAATAAAAAACCTCAAATCCCCAATAAACTCTTACAATCAATTTTTCTACAATAACTTTCATCAGTTAACATTTTAATCATAAATACTATTTACAGAATCTAGCTACTAAGCTACAAGCCAAAATTAAATATTTTATGAATAAAATGGGTTTGATTTGATCTTTGATGTTAATGTAACAGTTTTCCTTAATGGCAAAAAGCTAGTGAAGGAGATCCCATTTTACAGATCATTTTATCTAACAGACCAGAACTTTATAGCGTGAATGATCTAGTATCTGTCAAAATAGAGAATGTGTTTTCCTATTTCTTTGCCAAACAACATATACATATGCACATGCACTCATACAACTGCATGGTTTAGACTGTGGCTTGTACCTGAGACTTGTCCCTACACAGAATTTTGGGGGGTGCACATGAAGCTGGTTTCTGCCTGGTGCTGTTCACCCCATCACCCATGTGAGTGAAAACAGAGCACTGGCTTTTAACATTACAGTGTCTCAGTTAGCTCAAGCATGTGAAAAATCCTATTAGGTAAACACCACTTGTGTTTGTGTAAGTTACACACACACGAGTCCTGGAGGATCACAACCTCCATGAAATGTGTGTGAGAGTTGGTCAGTAGCTTCTTAATTGTGTCTACAGCACAAATATAGGTCTAAGGAGTGAGACCCATCAATTATCTACACATTTAAAATATTTCTCTTTGGTTACCTGGCATTAGACCTTTATCACCCTCTCTCAACAACATCTTTTTATCAACATTTACTTTTTATCATGCAGCCATCATCTGCATTTATGTGGAAAATCTGCAATGTCTACCCCTAATATATAATTTAGAACATCATCAAAAACAAAAGGCATTTGCTGATGTGGACCGTCTGTGAGGTTTGTGGATTTGGACTCTTCCCAACATTCCTTTTCTTTTTTTTTTCTTTTTTTTTCCTCCTCTCATTTCAGTGATTTCAAGTAGTTGGGGTTTTTTTTAGAGCAAAGATTACACCCTTTATTTCCCAAACCATACATTCCTGATATCATTTAAATCTTTATGCCTCTTTCCCTCTCCTGAAAGGGAAAAGCAAGCCACAGCTGAGCCAAATTTCAGAGGAATGTGAAGACTTCTTAAAATTTAATTTCACAGAAATGTGCTTAAATTCAATTGTCCAAACCAGGTATAGATTGGCCAATCACCAGAATTGCTGAGATGCAGTCAGAATTCCAGTCCATAATAAAAGTAATTTATTTAATTAGAGAGGGGAAGAAGTCCCATCACCAGTTAATCCTTTAATTTCCCTTGTACCTCAGAGAGGTTGTTTCTGCTCTGTATGACACCTGGCAGTAAGTGTGTGAAGTGTGATGTTCTGAAAAACTGACTCTGGCATGGCAGCTCTGTAGCAGCAAGTCACCCTACAACTGGAGAAGCACTTTTGCTTCCAGCTTCCTCCTCTCCAAGACATGAGTCCTTTTAAGCATCATTCTCCAAGACTTGNGAGACACGGTTGTTTCTGCTCTGTATGACACCTGGCAGTAAGTGTGTGAAGTGTGATGTTCTGAAAAACTGACTCTGGCATGGCAGCTCTGTAGCAGCAAGTCACCCTACAACTGGAGAAGCACTTTTGCTTCCAGCTTCCTCCTCTCCAAGACATGAGTCCTTTTAAGCATCATTCTCCAAGACTTGGCTCTTCCAGCAAAGGTTCTACTGTGACTACCTGATCCCAGCTAACTCCTCCCTGCCACAATTGAATGAATGCAGTCAGGCTGAAGCTTTTTCTGCTTTATGCAAATACCCTACAGAAACCCTCTGGAACTGAGGGCAAGGGGCAGCAGCAGCTCTTGTCATCCTCTTGTAACACATAGTGACTGCAGTCCTGACACTGAATTAATTCTTCAGGGAAATTGCCAGATCTTAAAGCACATAGAAATAAAAAGACCATTGGGCATCTTATCAACTACCACAGCACCAAAATTAATATTCTCAAAGTATTTTATTTACTACAACACCTTTGCTCACAACATAAGAGTGTACCTTATCTATTCTAATTGAGGAATCCATTTCAGGCCCTTGCTGTATACTATATTAAAAAGAAATTCCTTTCAGCAATCATCTAAATGACAAGCTTGTGCTCTTTTTTAAGAAAGTAGTTATGAACAATTTAGAAGTTTTACACAAGAATTTTAATGAGGCTTTAGTGATTTTGCTATCAGTTAATGCAACCCTGATTTCTACCCTAAATTATTGTCATATTTTTGCCAAATTTGGGGGAAATTTGCCTAGTGAGAATCTGTATTTGGCATCCGCAAAGATGTTCATTTAATTGTTCTCATTCCCATTGAATTCAAGTGCCTTTTGTTATTTCGTTTCTGCAGACTTGGGGGAAAGAATAAGCCAGGATATGACCTTTCTGCTTACCTGTAAATCCTTTTTAACTTCCAGATCAAGATGAGATACCTCAGTTGTGACTTTGCTTTCAGGAGTGTTACACATTGAGGCTGACCTGTGCCTGCCAGCTCAGCCAGAAGCAGCTCCCACCGTGTGACAGGTTCTGAGCCCGCTGCCAGGACAGCTCGGAGCAGCACCCAGGGCACTGTGCTGCTGTGCCTTCCCACGAGCCAGATAAACTGCCTGGCCTGCCCGATCCACTTCCCTGGCTCCAGCCTGGCTTCCTTGGGATGAGGCAAACCAAAAGTAACCGATGAAGGAAAATGTCTGTGTGTAGGATTTGGGAAACATGGAGAAAAACCTAAAAGAGCTCGCTCAATCTGGGTCTTCACAAAGCTTTACCCCACCCCACCCATGGGGATTTTTGTGTAACTGCAAAAGAAGTAAGACTAGAGTGAAAACTTGAAGAGCTGCTGCTGCTGCTGAACAGAGAGACTGAAAATATTTTTCTATGCAATTCTGATATGAAAGGCATTAATACTGCTTTTGCTTCCCCGTGCCACAACAGGTTCAGCTAGTTCAGTCCTGCAACTCTTGGGAGTGATATCCCATTGAGTCAGTAGGACCTAGGTCTGACTTGCATTCCAGGATTTTAAGCAAGCAATACGTTTGTATTCAGTATGCAGAGGGAATCTGGAGTCAATTAAATCTGTAAAACAGAAATGGACCAACACTGAGGAGGATCCAACAGCTCAGTCATGCCTGGCAATCTTCTCCTCCAGAAGCATGTGACCAAATTACAAGTCAAATAAAATGAAGCATGAATATTTCATTATGAAGCACTTAAAAATAATTTCAAAAAAATTAAATCAAAAACCCACCCCTAAAAACCAGCACACATATTCTTGCTGAAATGCTGAATTTGCTCCTCCAGCCTGCCTTATTTTATAACTAACCCTTCCCAACACAATTTACTTAAGAAAGGGCAGGATCAGAATTGTAGAGACTCTGGTAACACTCTCAGACTTACACCTTCATTTAAATACAAAGCTCATGTGCAGATTTTATTTCTAGAAAGCAATTTAGGCCTTTTGAAACTTATTATAAGCAAGAATTTAATAGTCACAACCAAAATTTAAAAGAAAGTGAATATTTTGAATGAAAACCATTTTATGAAATTCTGGGCAGTCAAATAATGAATTATTTCACTAAGTTTAAAAAATGTAAGCAAAAAGTAGGGAAAAAAACAAGCTATAACTTGCTTATTTTTGCTTTTTTCAGTGACCAAAATACAAAATGTTGATTAACATCATGACTGTTTAATCATAAATAACGTCATGACACAAGTGCCTCATTCTGCATGATTTTTTGTTAGACATAGCAAGAAGAGAGCACTTCCAGTGAAGAAGTATTTATAAAAGAACTTTTATAATTTATTCTACATTTACATGCTAAGTTCTACAAGACCACTCAGGGTTATATAGTGGTAGACCTTAACTCTTGGGAAGAGAAGAGCTCAGCAGCATCACTGCAGCCTTCGGCTGATCAGAGATGGCTGAGAAGAGGAGCAAGCCTGTAGAATGTTCATGTCGCTGAGAATTAAGGACTGGAACAACAACATCAGAGATTCACTGCTTCACGTGCACCCCCAACACCTTGTACGTGTGTTTCAGTGAGCAGCTGAGCACCCCTCCACCAGACTGGGGCCCGTGCTGGCAGGCAGAGAGAGGCAGGCGTGGGAAGCAGAGGGAAGAGCGGATCTCTTTGCCTGACAGGACACCTGGAAATGTCAGAGGGAGACCTCTGTCAACACACTGTCCTCCTGTGCTCCTGGCAGCCAAAAGGCAGGATGAGATGGGAGCAAAGCAGAACCACCCAGACAGACCTGAGAAGACAGTGCCGTGGGTATGCGACACGCCCGCCCCAATGTGTTCTGAGAGCGCGGACCGGGGCGAGCTGCCCCGCAAAGCCCGAGCAAATGCCAGAGGAGGATCAGCAACTCCCCTCCAAAGTGCAGAGTGCAGCTGGGAAAAGCCAAAGGTACAGGCTCGATCCAGCACGGCACAGACGAGGCTGCGGTACAGAGTGACAGACTGTGGGAGTTAGCACAGTTTGTTATTCACTCAGTAAGATGTTACCCAAAACAGAAGAACAAAAAAAGTGTCTGAAGAGCAGTGTTTTGGTTTAGAGCTATGCAAGCGTGGGGGACTTTCCCCCTTATATTTCAGAATTCATAAATATACTAGAAGTCCTATAAATATATTTCCCTATATTTTATTTTTTAGATTTTATTAAGAGCAAAGAAATAAAATTTTGATGAAGTATTAAAAAGCTTTTGCCACTCTCCTCTTCTTTCTGCTTGTCTGATGTGTGAGTCTATTAAAACTTCAGTGACAACTATTCCAACCCAGTTATAGAAGGTACAGAAATAGGCCTAGTTATAAATCCGGCCCTTACAGATAAGGATGCACTGAAATGGCAAGATCCTACAAGTCTGACATTTTCACATTGTTATTGGGGTACTCAGCTTACAGCCACCATCAATGGACAGCAGTTCCAGTGATTCCAATGTTCTCTACCGTGATGTATTTATTAGTCAGCAAGAAAGCAAAAAAAAAAAGAAGAAAAATATTAAGGATTTGCTTTTCCTTTAAGGAAAAAGTGAAAGACAGACAGATATTACACAACAAAGCTGCACTTTTGAGAATTAGAGAGCTTAAAATCAAATCCATTGCCTTCAGGTAATCAGGACCATCCCAGAAAGTATTCATTACCATATAGGTGGGTTTGGGGTTTTTTATCTCTTCACTCCTGCTAGGCATTTAACATTTTACTGTTCGCTGCATTTCTTTTCACAAATGAAACATCTTTAAAGTAAACACAGTAGAATTGCATCCCTGCAGCATGTATGTGCACATATGTGTGCCAAAATAAGGCTTTATCTATATGACATCTCATGCCCTGGATCAGGCCCTGTTCCAGACACTTCAGCAGGACAATGTGCCTTGAGAGCCACAGCCCAGGTTCTGCAGCAGCCTCTGCTGTGAGGATGGGAGAGCTGGCATGCAGAGCCCATGCTGTGCATGTCTGCAAAAGTCTGCCTCAAACATGTAATTCAGTGACTTCTGTTTGTTCTTTCTGCGTCCTGAAAGCTGTCTGAAGGAATACTGTGTCACATCTTTGTGTGCAAGCATGCTGGCTTTTTCTTGAAAAAGACACACATATACACACACACACACAACAGCTTCTCCTCAAGTAATGATTTATTTGCTGGTTGGCTCAAAATTTATTCTGAAGACGAGCCTTAATATTTTCAAGCTGGCAAAGTCCATCTTAGTAAGAGTAAAAATAGCAAGAGAGGACATGTGAGACACACTTTTCCTTTCCTCATTTTTAAAATATTTTTTCTTCTAGATTAAAAATCCACAGAATTTTATGGCCTCTTGTAGGGCGTGTGCAAGCTTCAGTCACTAAGTAGTACTACCCAGCTATAAATTTTGCATTGCAGGCTCAGTACATGCACTTAAAAATAGCCTTGTGGTAAATAACACCATTTGTAACTTCTCCATTGTGCCTCATGCAGCCAAATGAAATTGCAGATGAATTATTTCTGTTTCTGCAGTAGTTCACTGAAATCCTAGTCCTGTTCAAAGGTTGTCTTTAAACTAATTTATCATCATTTGCTATTATAAGAGTGCTCCAAATCCACAGTTTCATCACATTCCAGTGCACCTTAGGAAGGGAAAGATGCTATTTGATCTCTTGGTCTAATGTTACACCTGGTTTAAAGTCTCTACAAACAACTCCCTGGAAGCAGGCAAACACTGCCACAGGAAATCAGCACGCACAAAAAGCCCTGAAAAGCCCTGAAGGATCAATCTATTTGATGCACTTCTATTTTAATCCACTCTTTGGTAACAGAGGATGGTAAAATACCTCCGAGTCTCCCATTATCTGCATCATGAAGAAAATAGCAGTGAAGATATATTTTGCATCTTCAAACTTCGTGACTTGTCATCTCCTCACTGATTGTACAGTGTCTCCTAGTCCAGTTATTGTATGCAGAGGTAGGATCCCATTTCTCTCTTGTATTCCTTTGTTTTCTCTTGTGTTTTCCTCTCTTCAACTTTGATGATCTACTAGTGGCAACAAGATGCATCACTGTTGTCTCTACTGCAGTCTTTAAATAGCCTTAAAATGCTGGACTCTAAAATTCTTGTGACAGAAATGCTGGAGGTTTGTAGCTTTTTGGCTTTTTCAGTGGTGCAAATATTCAAGGAATAATCACCATAGAGTAAAATTTCCACAAAGCATCCTCTACACACTGCTACCTAGAGATAAACAAAACTGACTGTCATAGTCCAAAATTTAACCCTCTGGAAAGGACACCTCAGAGGCAACAATTAATACATGCTTTTTAAAAACAGAGAAACAAAACACCCAAACTCTTCAGGGAAGTGATCACAGCACCAAACTTGTCAGAGTACAAAAAGCATTTGGACAATGCTCTTAGACATGGTGTGATTCTTGGGGTGACATGTGCAGGCCCAGGAGCTGGACTCAATGATCACGATAGGTCCCTTCCAACTCAGCATATTCTATGACTCTATGAAAAAAAGAGCCAGAAAAAGGTCTATCAGGAAGTCTTATCCAAATTTTTAAAAAAATTTAAACATTTGGCCAGAATTTTCTAATTCTAGCTACCTCAGGTTTGCTGAGAAGAAAGTAAAAATCTCACTGACCCTTTCAAGATTTATATTTGTGGTACATCCCTTTTGTCTCATTATATTTTGCTTCTTCTATAAGAAAAAAACTCAAAAAAAAAAAGTGGGAAAACACAACCAACCAACCAACCACATAGCCTCAGGAAAGCACAGGGAGCTCTTCATCCATTCCTTGAAGCAAACTATATGTAAACTTCAAATCAACAACTTCTAATCTACAGTTGAGACTCAATTATCCTAATGATCTTTTCCAACCTAAATAATTCTATGCACTTAATATATGCTAAATAGCCATTTCTAATATTGATAACATTAAATAAACGCACTAACATTAGTGCCTGGAGAAGAGTGGGTCACGTGTTCCACTACCTACTGTCTTATAGATATTTTATACATTTTCTGGAGTGAGAGTAAAATAACACCACAATGATCTGGTCTCATGTCATGGCTGTAAATGACTGCACACAAGACAGACAGAAGTACCAGTTACTTTTACTTTGGGATCAAAAGATCCACAAAGTTTTTCTCTCCTAGATTATTTTTCTTGAATGACAGCAGACTCAATCAGGATAAATGCCTCCAAGAACTTTCAGGCAGCCTGAAAGTGCTAAATCCACAGGCAATTCACAAATGCCAAATCCCTCTTTTCATTTCACTCTTATGAATCTGCAAAACTGGATAAGGAAATTATTTTATATGTCGTGTTTTCTCCCTCCCTTGCCTTTTTCGATAACTAGTTTGTGACGTAAGATTTAACAGGACAGGAATAAGAAAACTGGTGGATACTCATTTTTCTCCTTGCCTCTATGTATTTATTGCCTGGGATTAACAGCAATGGTTTTCTCCTTGAATTTACCATTGAGGAAGCAGGAAAAATCTAAGATGAAAGGGAGTACTAGAAGAAAGAACTCATTGTAGTGCTTTAATGATGGAAAAATATACTCTCTTAGATATTAACTGGGCTCAACACTGGTCATGACACCTCTCAGTCTTTCACAGGCACCTCTACCCCAGGAAGAAGACACAAACTATAACACATTCCCTGCACTGAGTTCCTTCTCACCTATCTGTCTCGCCTCTCCAGGCATAGCACAAGAGTTTTAATGAGGAAAACCACTGCTGACATCAGCACACATTCTAGGATTCCCTGTCATTCTTCAGAGCCAACTCAGAGCCATCCCCTAAAACAGTGCAAGTGACAGCAGCATCTTAGAAGATACCACACAACCTTCCCCAGCACCCAAAACTTGTGACATATGGATCCCCAGGGACTTGTGTGGCCTCCCTGGGAATATGACACATCGATCTATTTCTCCTATACAGGCAGTTATGTTACAGCACCATGGAACTTAAAGGTTTTAATTCCCATTAAAAATAAAAAGTTAAAAAAGCAAACCAAAAATATTTCAAACATAGCTATTTCTTTTGGCTGAGCTCTCAACTGTGTGGAAAATATCCCACTCCCATTGTAATATTCAGATGACAGCCGGGACAGCCACATCATTATCATTTTCTGGAGTGGAATACAATTGATAAATAGTTCAGAAAAAAAAATAATTTCAGCCTTGCATGTAATTTGATTTATTTTTCCAGACAGCTTTACATAGGCATTACCCACAGCAGTGAAATAAAAATTCACATCCCAGAGGAGTTTCATAAAAATGTCAGTAGTGAAGTACTGAAATCGAACTTTCATGGCAGTTTCCAGGATTACACTGATTGTAGAAGAATATGAGTGAACCTAAGTTTTGCCCTTAACAGGTCATGTAAACAAAGGGAAGAGCTGTTAAAGTGTACTAGTTGTAAATACTGTGTTTAAACCATATATTCCTGGACAGGTGATAGCTCTCATAAATGAGTGAAAGATCTTGCCATGCAGGTCTCCGAATTCCAGACTGATTTAAAGTATATTTTAACATGTATCATTCTGGAAGAACAGAACAAAATTCATTCCTCAGCTGAAGATCATTTTAGCTGCAATTTCTTACAGATTGAAAAAAAACTGAAGTAAAAATTAAAGAAAGAAGCCCAAAACAAAAGAAAAAAACTCTCACCAAAATAAACCCTCAAAAAATCTGCAGAACAATATGAATCTGTGTGGAGACAGGCCCATCATCTTTAAAACAAGACATTTGGTGGAGTTTGGCAGGCAAACAAAACAAACACAAGTCTGGCAGAAGTAGCTCACTTGGGAGAATAAGGAATAAAATAAGATTGCTCATTCTGGTAGAGGTGGGGAGAGGAATGGTTGTAGCATGTGAATTTTGGAACTGACCCACAGAGCTGGGTAAAAATGAAAACATTTGGAGACATGAAATGGAACACATTAAAATAAATAAGAGAAAGATAGGCTCAAGTCAAATTGGGTTCTGCTAAGTGAAAAAGTTACTTCCATCTGGACCAATGATGGAAAGATTCCTGTGTGTCTATTTAAGACTCACAGTTCAAAATTATGAAGAAAGAGTCAAGTGATTGAGCTATGCATCAAATCAAGACCCTTTCCTCAATTTAATATCTCTGAAAGGGAATTCAAGAAAGCATTTCCTCAGTAGTTCATAGCATGAATTCGTGTGTACTTTGAATACTGAGAAGGGTTGAAATGAAACCATAAATATTGAACCACAGAATCATAAAGTTCTCCAATGCATTGTTTCAAGAAAAAAAAGATAAGAGAAGAAAGAAAAACATTTCACAAGGTGTTTGAGCACATCACTAAGCAAAAGTCACGATTTTTCTCTTGATGGAAGGATAGGCAGAAGGTACAATAACTGTTACATAGATATATCCAAATCCTTCAGATTTTCCTCTGCACTTACTACTAAATCAGTGTTTACTTCTGCCCACTATCAGCACCTGAATAAATGACTTTGGGTAGTATGAACTACAAAACTGGCATTTGTGAACTCTCTATTATTATTGGACCTAATTCTGCAAAGACTGAAGGGTGTGTATTCTCAAGGTTCTATGGGATTTATGAAAATACAATTGATCACTCTCCTATATATGAACTTAAAAGCAAAAGGGTGATGAATTTGGAAAAAATCCACACTTGAATACTAATGTAAAATGAGAAGGGGTTACAGGAATGTCTACAAAATTTAATACAGATACCTTTACAGCCACAAGCTGTACTAGATTCTGCAGCACATACCAGAATTTTAATCTTCACAAGAGAGTGCCTGTTCAACAACTTACACTTTTCACTTAAATAATGTTTTATTTTTTGTTTAATAAATGAAAATAACAATCCAAATTTAGAATGAACTGTAAAATAATAATAACTATTTTTGAGCAACTAGGGATGCAAATAATTTTGGTAAGTATAAAATGATTTAAATGATTTTTTTTTTTGAGAACAGCTCTCTGATCATATTTCTAATGGGATGAAAATTTAAGTGAATTTCTTTCCAAGCACAAATTCTAATTTCTTGATTCACACAAGCTTTTGGATACCATCTCTCAAGAGATATACACCTTTACTATGTAGCTATTCTCAACTTTAAACATGCTGGATAATTTATTCTGTTTTATGCCTATTTTTTTAATTCAGGGTATTGTAAATGAAACAATAGGAAACAAATAAAAACCTGTCATATGCAGCCTTGAAATCCAGTCCCAAATCAGATTAAATATTTAAAAGAGTTAAAAATTTTTAATTCTGCAATTTTTAATTCTCTCTGTTCTACAGAGTAACAAGTGAAATATTTCAGCTCTGGAAAAGGGTTATTTTTAATTGAAAGAAATTAGCAACCATTGGGCAAAAAGCAAAATGGTGTTGGAAAAGAAAATCAAAGGAGGCGCATTAAAGGTGACTGACCAAGGTGTTAACAATCCATGCAGTGTTGCTGTGCGGCCAAACAAATAATCCTGAATATTTGGCACACGTAACCAAAAAAAGTGCCAACCTGGACAGAAGAAGCTAATAACATGATGAAAGAAAAGGCTGCTGACCTCCCCCTAGACTATTATGGCCTTGTTTTGTCACAGAAGTGGCAGGGTTATTATAATGAATATTGATTTAATTACTATATTAAAAAATAAAAACAAAACAAAGCCTACCTATCCCCCCAACCTCACTCCCCACCCCCAAAAAATAGTGTTCTTTCTACACCACCAAGGCAAAGAAAACAGGTCTCCAGATATTTGAAGCATTTTTGACCAGGGCTTTTTTAGCCCTAATCTCTTTTTTACAAGACTACTGCTCATACTGACTCCTCCATCACTTGCTCATTTCAGGAGAAACAAAAATGAGCATATGCATGTCTCTGCTTTTTGTTTTTCTCTATAGGGTCTAATTTTTTATTTTTTTTTTTATTACTTCATGCCCACAGTGGTTAGTAGAAATACAACTAATAATAGTGCTCTTTGCTGAGATTAGAGTGATATATAATTGTACTAATTTAATGTTGCTTCCTACAGAGAGTTTTCATATTTTTTACTTAATGGAAACATCAATGCTAAACTATTTTAGCCCTTTTCATACTATATACTGCAGAAAAATCACTGTGTCTGAACATCAGTTCTCCATTCTACAAACCATAGATATGAACCCTTGCAGGGGAAACAAAGGCAGAAATTCAGTCTAGACTCTGCTTTGTGATTATCTGGAAGCTAGAGGAATGGACATTTTGGCTTGAAATAATAAACTGATTTGAAATGAAGCACTAGAAAAGCTGATGATAAGGAGGTTCATTGGCACTGCTCTGGAAAGAAACTCATGCTCTGCATAAGCATGAAGGGCAGTTTTAGCTAATGCACATTGTTAGAATGAGTAAATGAAATCGGGAATTGCATATCTCTGAAGTAAATCGTGGAGTCAAACAACACTCACACAACTAATTAGTAAATATATATCTGTAAGTACTTAAACCCATGCAAACTGCTGAAAATTAGGGGCACAAAACATTTGGTGCCAGGGCCAAACAATGCTCTCTTTCACCCAGCCAGTGGATACACCTGTAAATGCTCAACACTAAAAAGCAGCAGCTGCCTCCTCCTGTGACCAAGGCCCTGGCAGATCCTGCACTGCTTTGGGCTGAGGCTAACCTAGCAATTCTGCAATCTGCATCTCTTATCCTTCCCTGCCCAGCATCCCAGTCCTTTGTGGGGTGCCAAACAAGATCCTTATGTGGCATCAACTCAGATCTGGACTGAGTTGATCAAACAGCCTAAGGCCTTGGTGAAGACAGAAAAGTAGAAATAGAATTGGGTGTGGTCACAATAAAAAACCTTTCTGAAAGATTGTAAGAGGGAAGTTGTTAGCACTATAACACAGCTCACTTCCATCTCCTTACTTAGAGACTATCCTGCTTTCAGAAATGTGTTTTGCATAAAGGAAGGTGGGTCAACTTCTTTGCAGAAAATTTAATATATACAGTGATATTAACGTAGGGATTTACGGGACAATAGATTTATGGGACAATATTTAAAACTAATATCTTTGTTAAAACTAATATCTTAAATTACCTGTTTTCCTAAATGTTTAGAAGATGACACTTAGACAAGTGTAAGGAACTTGTGTTCTCCTATCTCATTTCAGGGCCACCTCACATCAGCATTGAAATCAGGAAAGAAATGCAAATTTTATTTTTTATTATTTTGGGACTGCACAATGCTATGCTTTTATATTCTAAAATACAAGGGAAGTGACATAAAAAGTAAATTTTAAGTAGATCTTGGATTTCTTTGGTTAAAAAAAAATAAAAACTTTTCTGATTTTCTAATCAATGCTGTACTTTCATTTCTATGTATATGACAATGAAATTGTCAGAAAACCATCTGGGTATGATTAACCTAACTTTTTACTGTGTTTACTGATTTACATAAATGAAAATGTTGTCTTTAAAGGAAAATATAAGTAATCCAGAAATATACCAAACATCCAGGAGCCAAAACCAAAGTAAGCTTCAGAAAGGCTTTACTTAGAACTGGCAGTACAGAATTATCCAGATACATGTAATTTGCTTCCCAACAAGGTAGCTCTGAACTTAAAAGATAGAAGCCATTCAGGTGAGAGCTAGAGCTAGAGCCTCCATGCAGATATACTGGAGAATGTGAAATGCATATCTGGACGTGGGAACTATTCCCAATTTATTTCAGCATGGCAGGAGGAAAGCTGAGCAGAAGTCTACCAAGGTCCTCTTTCTTTCCCAGGATTGATGAAGGGGCAAAATAAGAAGCTAACCCTTGCAAAAGTTTGTAGGCAACATATTTGCTGACCCATTGGATGTCCTGCCCAGAGCTTAGATGGGGCCACCAGCAAAAAATAGCTCTGCCAGAGCCCAGCAGCAGCACCACTGCCTCATTTCCAGCTTTGGAGCTGCTCCCACGGAGCAGCACTGCTCAGCAGCATTGAGGTGCTTCATTCACAAGTAAAACAAGGAGAAAGGCCCACAGTTATCCTACTAGAATGGAAGAAGCTTCACTCCACTGCCTCCAGACAATGCCTGGTCAAAGTTTTGCAACTGTTTTCTAGGGACTTTTTGTAGCACCTCAGCTCCAACTGGCCATGAATCAGCTATTTCATGACCTATTTTCCATATGCACATGTATTTTCCCTTATCTCACCTTTTTCTGTAACAAAGCAGTGTGCACTAAAACTAAGGAATGCAACTCCTCTTTAAGCCTTGGTGTTTCTAGCGCTTCATCCACAAAAAAATTCAAGCAGGCAATAAACTTTTCTCCCTCTGTGCTATTACTTGTAATGGTAATCTGTTCAAGAAATTTGCTGCTGCTGCTGAAATCACAATAACATCTCATTTGCAGCAAGGCAGTCATATTCAAACATAAAATGCAGTAGAATGCAACCTCTTGAGATGGTACTATACTAAAGTTACTAATAAAGGCCCCAACTCTTTTCCCATTAAAAGTACAGTGACTTTCCACTCAATTCAATGCAATTTGAATTGGGTCTAAATTACTCATTTTAAACATGAGGTCAAACTTTCAGCATGTGCCCTGGGAGAAGCCTAGTAATTCTACCCTGGGTCTCCTTTCTGTTGGGGATTAACTGATTTTACACTATATACATCTCAAAAGAATTTTGCTGCATGGTTATAAATTATTTTTTCTTCCAAAACATAAATAACACATTATAATCAGGAAAAAATAAGCAACTATAGAAAGCTGTACAGTTTTGAATCTGTACTTGATTTTCTTGTCTTGGCCAGAATAAATAAATCAAAACATCTAATAAATTCAGCAGTCTGTGGCTCTTTCTTTCCCATTTCTTTTGAAGCAAATAATTGAGTGCTATTAGAAAAGGGGGTTCCCCATAATTCAATATCAAGATTTTTGGTAAGGTGCTGCAGTATCATCTTATATATTTTTTTAGAAAATTTCTGTCATAGTCGAAAAGTCATCATTTAATACAGAAATCAGGCTTTGCTATACTTTGGCTATTCTACCTTCCAGAATGGTATCATTCAACTGACATTCAGAAGGAAGACATTAAGTTAAAAAAAACCCCAAACATTCTTGCTTCAGACCGTGAACTTCTATGCAAGGTGTAGATGTAGGTGCATAGAACTTCTGTCTTTAGAGAAGCTTCCTCTGACTGGGGACCTCCTCAGCAGCACATGGGCCAAAAACACAATGATGCTGATCCATAGAGGGAAAAAGCGTACTTCCCAAAGCCATGAAATCATTTTTCTCTCTCAAGCTACATAGTGAGTCACAAAGGAGATATTTGTTTAATGCTCATTTTGCTTCCCCATGTTTTTGCTTGAAACAATTATGCTGAGCTGTATCAGCTTCAGCCCAGTGGGTCAGGGCGCAGAATTTATTTCAGGAAGTTTCGTGTTCTGCTGACACACCATCTGATTTTCACTTCTGCCAGACAGTTGGTTTTTTTTCTTTATGCAAGGACTATTTGAAAGACATGAAGAAATAAAAGGCCTATAAAACCTGTACACTTGCAGAGAGCAAAAAAGAAAATAAAATAAAAGAGATGAGAATTTGTTCTTGCTGGGTGACTACAGAAGGAATGCTACATTTATGTGAAAATCACTCTTGTATTATAGAGGATATCAACAGGTCAAGAAAACACTAAGTAACTACAGCAGTGCTCCAAATAAAATTGAAGATACTGAAGGTTACCATACCCTGGACTTCAGGCAGAAGAACAAAGGCAAGCAAGTAGTTTCCACTTACAGTACATTGAATGCATGACCTCCTAAGAGAACTAAATCAATAGATAAACAGATTCTTTTTTAAACCTTGGAAAATCATAAATTCTGCTGCATAAAGCTTCTCTACTGACACCAAGGACAACCTGTTGGCTCTTCTATGATTACAGGTGGTAAATGTAGTCAGAAGTTACAGAAAAACAACTCCAAGATCTTTGTCAATCAACAGAAGGATTTTTCACAATGCAAAACAAAAGGAAAGATGGTCTAGCCAAAACCATGGGGGAGAGAGTGATCACAAAAATCTTGGCTATGAGGAGCAGCTAACATAACTGGATGATTGAGAAGCTCCGTATCAACACATGCAAGTATTGTTGGGGACACTGGATTCATCTATATTAACATTTTAATGCATTTTAATGTATTAATTTTGTAATAAAAAGTTTTCCTTGCACCTGTCCTTGGTGTCACATGGTTTTTTCTCAAGCACACATACTCGAAGTACTTTATTTCCTGGCAGAACTCAGACTGAAGTCACACAGGATATTTTACCCAGCACATCCAGACTGTCTCTCTCCTTTACAATATCAAGGCCATCCCACCCAGCCTCTCTCCCCTCTCAGGTTTATCTCCAACTGCAGCATAGGCTCTTCATGCAGTCCAGCAATCCAGCCACCAGTTCATCCCCTGTCCCTTGGTCAGCCAGAGCTCCTTTCTATGATCCTCATCTTACCTTTGTCCTGTCCCCACTCCCGTTCAGCCATGAAAATACAACATTTTTACTTACCACTTAACTAATAATCACTCCCATCCACCTGCCCAGTTCCTACCCTTTCTGAAGTTTTATCCTCAATGTTTAATTCATATTGCTGTGCTAACTGATCATAACAGGATGCTCACTAGCAAACATTACAGGCAAATTCCTCAGTCTCAGTTCCTCTGGTTGTACTGGTTTGACCTGTTCAGCTCAGAGCAGCAATTTCAAGGAAAGTCCCGTCTTGAGGGAGGCAAACATCCAATACATATGTAATCTTTTGGAAATGCAGCTGCTAAAAAATCTAATAAAACTTGACCAAGAATGTGTGAAATGCAATTTTTCAAATGTTCATAACTTTGCCAAATGTGGGTGGATTTTTACAGGAGTAGTAAAAAAGCATATCCAGGCTATAAACTTCAAATCCCTCCACTACACAAAGAAAAACCTAGATGCTCAGAAAGAAAATGTACCTAGACATTCAATGTCAGCAAAAAACCCCTAATATTGCAAGATATTCACTGAAAGCCTGGCAGTTCCATCCAAACAGTAAACTGACAATTTAAGAGTTTCAAGTACTAATAACAAAAATCAGCCCCAACCACACAGAATAAAAAAACTTTTGCAATCTTCAGCCATAAACTTGAAAATTTTCTATTAGAGAAACTGAAAAAGACTTTGATTTTTCTTTTTATCCCTGAAGAAGTAAAATTAAAATATATTTTAATTCCAAATAGACACCTCACCAGATCCACCACACCATCTGGTACTATGCAAATTACATAGCTGACTTTAAGAAAGGCCTGGGATTTTATCTTCTTTTTCACCTGTTGATGCACATTACTATCATATTATATACAGTACCTAATAGAAATGAAAGAAGAAGAAAAGAAAAATGAAAGAAGTCGCAGATATTTGATGAGACAGGCAAGACAGTACAAGTATTTTAAACAAGTCCTACAGTGAGAGCTCAAATGGATTTTCTACTAGTCCTCTGAGATCTCCTTTGGGCAAAACACAAAGGCTGTGTGCCCTCCTTGGCTGGATAACACCACAGACAACTGCCATGTCAATATTCCTCTAAGTTGTCCTTGTTGTAAAACTTACTGCTACTTGTTAATGAATCCTACTGCAGGTCATCATTTCAAGAGTAAACAAACTGTAGAAGACGAGTGGAATCTTTTAAATCATCAAGATGTGTTGATGTAGAAATGAAAAAGTTGTTGCTGCTTAGTGGCCCCATTAATTAAAAAAGTGCCTACAATGAAGAACATCTTATAGGAAGTCCTTCTCTCCAGCACAAATGGTGCTGTGTAGCACGCCAGCAGGAGGAGTTGCCATTTGAACAGCACTGCAGAAGCACTGTGTAAAAAATTGGCCCTAACTGTGTAAAGATTAATTATCTTGTTGGTTTTGTTTTCTAATTAGATAATCCCAATAATTTATCCTCTTCTATTACTTTCAAGATTTTTTTAGTGAGAAAACTGTTTGCACAGATGCAAAGCAAGACTATAATTTAGCAGGCAACAGGCATCCTTCCTTAGCCTTACCCCTCACTGAAGCTGCTCCTTCTTGTAGGAGGAACAGTCAAAATCCAAATCATTCCATTTCCCATACTTGCAGTTCCTTTAACTGCTAGGCAAGCCCACAGGCCGTTTGGCTGATTTTTTTTTTTTTCCTATTAAAAGCATCAATTCAATCTTGGTCATTATATCCAAAGGCTCCTCTAGGTTGAAATTCCTTTTTTCCTTGGAAAAAAAAAAAAAAAAAGGTATTTCAAGCTTATGGAATATATTTATCTGATCTCCCGTATTGCCCAGGTAAAAGTAATAGATCTTAAAAATGCTTCTGGAAAAACAATTTAAAAAAGACATGCAAGATTTATGTAAATAATCCAGACAAGCTAAGGCCTCTTCAGTATTAAGTTAAAGATATGTCAATCTTAGGGGAGAGACCAGTGAGAATAACTGTTAGTAAACTGAACTGAAAAGGTTCAGGTGAACTTTGAAGGCAAAAGATTTGTTATGGTCAATTACAGTGAAACCTGGAGGCATTTATGCTGAGGTTTATAACTGTAACAGCAGCAGCTAGGAGGGAGCAATTAGTTAAGTAGGGGGAAAGTCAAGGCAAATAGTCTCTCCAGTGCTGCCTTTTGTACAGCCTTGCACAATAACAACTTTAATGCACAATTCCAACTTCTCTGTTTATGAATTAGAGTCCTGTCTTTGCCAGTCTTTCACTCCATGTGCTACTAATCTTATATTCACTGCTACTGAGCACAGCCTGCATCAGAGGATATCTGGCTGCATTCCTAGTACATTGTACCAATAAATATTAACTCCCCTACTCCTCTAACTCCCACAAAAGAACTCTGCATGAATTGTTTATATATGTTTATGACCAGCATTTATGAGAAATTAGGCTTTATTCTATAAAGTTCTGATATCCGTCTAGAAAAACTGAGACCAAGTGGCATTCTGCTGTCTAGCACAACCAGTTAATTTCATTTAAAGGAATTCTTGGGCACATTTTTCTTTGGTCAAGAGCTACAAGATTACTGTGATATTTTCTGACAGAAACTGTTTTGTCATATAGTAGAATCATAGAATGGGTTGGTTTGGAAGTGACCTCAGAGATTGTCTAGTTCCAATCCTTCTGCTATGGGATAGGATATTTTCCAGTACACCAGGCTGCATCAACTCTGGTCTTGAACAATTCCAGGGGCACCCACAGCTTCTCTGGGCAACCTGTTCCAGCACCTCACCACCCTCACAGTAAAGAATTTCTTCTTCACATTTAATCTAAACCTATTCTCTTTCAGTTCAAGGCCCCCATGTCCTGTGACTACATGCTCTTGCAAATCTTCCTCTCCAGCTCTCTTGTGGGTCTGCTTTAGAAACTGTATGGTCTTTGTCACTGTTGCACTATGGGCAGCTCAACAGAGCGACACGGACTGCAGGTCATTCAGAAGGCAAGGAAGTGAGTTTATTGAGACTAGCACATCTTTTATAGAGTCTTACAACAGTTGGACAGGCCTGGTCATTCCAATTAACACCCATCACCTTCACTGGCTATTTAGGAAACCACCCAAGTGTAAACAATGTAAGAATAAACAAGTGGAAAACATCAGCTGTGAGCATGTTTACATATTTTCTATAACTTTCTCACGGCTTTTCTCATGGGAGTGCTTTCCAGGCTGCAGCTGCAGTCCACAGCCAGGAAAGCATCCCTTTTGACCAAATTGTCAGCATCCACAGGTCTTTCCGGAGCCTTCTCTCCTCCAGGCTAAACAACCCCAATTCTCTCAGTCTGTCTTCACAGGAGAGGTGTTCCAGCCCTCTGATCATCTTCACAGACTCTTCTGAACTCACTCCAACAGGTTCACATTCTTCTTATGTTGGTGACCCCAGAACTGCACACAGAACTCCAGGCGGGGTTTCACAAGAGTGAAGCAGAAGAGGAGAATCACCCTCTCAACCTTCTGGCCACACTGCTTGTGACACAGCCCAGGACACAGCTGGCTTTCAGGACTGCAAGTGCCAACAAAAATATTAAACAGCACCAGAGGCAGTACCAATGCCTCAGGAATGTCACTTATATTTGATTACCTCTACTTACAGACCTGTGCTGTTAGATAACCTTAACCTCCCTCTGTCTACAAAGCCACCTCTGCTTCCTTTACAGACAGGCTTTTTTTTTTTTTTGTAGGCTAGATTTCCCTCAGTTGTCATTTGAGTAAATTCTTTGCCTGATCTGAAATAAGAAATAATATACTTTTAAAAATTGCAAAGCCTTTTAGTGACAGTCTCAAGTGGGCAAAGCAGAAAATTTCACCTGAGAAATCAAATGCTTGACCAAGTCTACCAGTACAGCACTACTACTTTTTAAGGAGACAAAGGCAATGAGATCTTAAATTCAGGGTGGTTTTATTGATCAAACCATTCTAAGAAAACCACATGTCACTATTAGCAAGATCATCCATCAGAAAGGGACTGTTTGCCAACTCCTTATCCCTATTCACTAGTTAAAATATTTAAAATAAGATGTACAATAGCTATTCAGATCAGGTAATAATAAACAGAAAGTTTTAAAAAAGAGGAAATCACAAATGCACCTTCAAAAAATTATGTGACAAAGTATATTCACCATCATCATATTTAATAGTACCATTAGACAACAGTTGACAATTCTGGGCAACTGTGCTCTGAAGAAGCAGAAGTTAATGTAATAGTATAACTAATTTTACTTAAACTAGCATTATGTAAGGTTTACATAAAACCTTGAAAAGAGTGAAAATATTATAAATTGTGTTGATAAGTAAAAAAGAAAAGGCTATTCACTTACTCTGAGACATTTAAGCAATGTGGATTCCATTTAGCAGAAAAAGAGGAGATGAATATTTTTCTAAAATTCAGGTATCTAAATCAAAACTGGTCACCTGGAGTTCACCTACTCACTGGGGAGAGAATCAGGCACTTCTAAAAAGTTAGCAATCAGATTTGTCTTAACTTCTTATATGAGCATCTCCAGGTGCTGAGGTGGCAGAAAGACAGACAAAAATGGCTGAATAAGGAGGCATTTATTTCAGTTACTACAAACAGGGAGAGGATTGAGGTGCATCTTTAATATTAATCAGAAAGTCTTAGGAAATCTTTTCTATACTCATAGATCAGCACAAGACACTCAACAGTCTTCTTGGAAGGAAGGCCAGGAGTCATCATTTTGTCTTAAGTTGAAGCTAGTTGCCCCAGTTTCATCCAACAGTTTCTCAGAGCATTATACCACAGATAACTCCAAATGTGATGAGTTCCTCATTTCAAGGGACCCAAATTCCTCTTTTACAGGCATTAACTAAATCTTGTGGTATAGAGAAGCCTGGCCCAGGAACTACTTCAGTTTCAAGTGCTCTTGCAGAGTGGCCACACTTTGTGAACTGCTGGCACAAGAAGGCAGCAAGCTTAGGCTTGGGTCTGTGGCCATCTGCATGGGACATCTGGGTGAAAATTGGAAGGTTGGGTTTGCAGTCTCTGCAAGGACTGTTGAACACATCAGTAGCTGCAAATCACAAGTAGGAAATATTTCCTACCTGACAAAATTCAGAGTTTAGCTAGTGATAATTTTTTTCAGTTAACAAATATCACAGGTGCATCATGTGCCCTTGAGAAGGCCTATGCCATGGCTGACTTATGCCTTAAGGACATGACTCTTAACATCAGGTCTCTGGAATATTATGAAGATTAACTTTAAAAGAACAAAGAAATCCAAATGCTCATCTAAAAAGAGTAAATTTCTATTAATGTGTTTCCATATTCTCCTGTTTACTTCCATCATAAAAATTGCATTTTAAGC
This sequence comes from Promerops cafer, assembly GCA_013398275.1. Taxonomy (NCBI): domain Eukaryota; kingdom Metazoa; phylum Chordata; class Aves; order Passeriformes; family Nectariniidae; genus Promerops; species Promerops cafer. The sequence continues at coordinate 634,948 of VZSE01005046.1, forward strand.
TTTTTGAAGGCTCAGTGACAGCCCCAGCTTTACTACCATGTTAGTTTGGGACTTGGTCCACAGGGAACTTTTAGAAGACTCCTTTCCAAGTGCATTGGATGCATTTGTCTTGGTGAAACAGACTTTCTCCTCCACAACCTCCCAAATAATCCATCTTTTGATCATGAAAATTCTCTTAACAAAAAAATACTGTGATACTTGTAAGATGGAAAATATACACATGCCAATCCTCTGTGAAAAACAGCCTGAGTACAAATCTGTAGCCTGCTCCCAGGGTTTCCAGATTTCAGAATAACAAATTCCAACTCACAGATTCTAGTTTTGTACATTACCATTGGGTAGCTAAAAAAGCAAGAAGTTAAAGCAACAGCAGAAGTGAAAGGGAATACAACTCCAAAATAAAAAGAGAGAAAAAAAAACCCAAAACCAGCACCCAAGAACATTGGCTCAAAAAATCTGTTCAACCAGCATGAGCAGAGACAACCTTGGAGAACTGACAGGTTGCAAAGCAGATTGCTGGCACTGTGTTTTGACTTGCCAGAGGAGAGAAATGACAACTAGAACACAACAGTCTTCCTGCAAATATTGCAAGCAAGGGTAAGTGACTTGAAAACAGACTTCAGCAAGTCTCAAGGTGTAGTCGAGTCAGGCAGCAAGACAGGAATACATTCAATATATTCTGAAGCCTCAATCTTCTCAAAATAACTTTATTTTACTTTAAAAAGGCATAAAGAAGTCTTGCCTCAGATCACAGAATCTGACAAGTTGGAAGGAACACATAAGTATCATCAGGTCCAACTTCTGGCCCTGCACAGCACCATCCCCAAGAGTCTCATGTGCCTAAGAGCATTGTTCAAATGCTTCTAGAACTCTGTCAGGCTGGTGCTGTGACCACTGCCCTGGGGAGCTGTTTCAGTGCCCAACCACCCTCTGGGGGAAGAACATTTTCCTAATATTGGACCTAAACCTCCCCCAACACAACTTCAGGCCACTCCTCGGGTCCTCCCTGCTCACCACAGAGGAGAGATCAGTGTCTGTCCCTCCTCTTCCCCCCACAAGGAAGTCGTAACTGCAGTGAGGTCTCCCCTCAGTCTCCTCTTCTCCAGGCTGAACAGACCAAGTGACCTCAGCCACTCCTCATATGGCTCTTCACCCTCTTTGTGGCCCTCCGAGAAAGGTTTTTCTGTATGAAGATGGTTGTCTACATGTCTGCCTGGCAGAGTAGCTACTTATTTGAAAGTTTCAGCCATAATGAGCTTCATTTCACCCTCTGTGTTCCATTTCAAGAGTATTTCTTTCCTTCTAATTCCTAAACTGTACCATGTTTAAAATAAGAAAATTCACCAGACATTTTATCCAGTTGTGACAACAAAGCAGAGTAGCAGGAATTAAGCTGTTGCAGCATGCACACACCATCTCAACAAGATGCTTTTAAGATGTTAGGACCTCATTTAAACACCATGTCAATGAACACAAGTCAAACATTCATTGTGTCCACTTAACAAACATGTAAATCAGCTGTGACAGCATCCAAGCTGTTGTGTTATTCCACTTTGAATCTGGCAAGTGTGATAGTTTCAAAGCATGTTCATTCCTTAAGGTACATGTGTAGTAAGTACATGGAATTAGAAGAGGACCAGGGCACCCTGTACTTCCAAATGAAGCTTTATGACAGTAAAACCTACAATGACTTTATGGTCCATAAGATCTCTTATCACAGTGCAATAATAACAATTAATGCCATAGTCTGCACTCCTGAGTCTGCTCCCAGTTTGTTCTTCGAGCCTCGAGTGCTGGCCTTTGCACTGCTCAGACAATGACTTTAACTGCAGCAGAACTTCCCAGCCTCACAGCTCTGGGGATGTTATCTTCATCATCTTGGAGAGGATTCCCTCCATCCCATTTCAGCCTAAAATATTAATATATATAGATAAGCTTTTTAATCGGGATTTACTATAGTCATGCCAAAAACACAAAGTAAAAGCTGGTATGTCATCCAATTGCGGTGTTAAGTGCCTGTTTCCAGGACAAAAAGAAAGACAAATTTACTACTGTCATACAATATTTTAATTTTCCAATGGAAAATAAAGAAAAATTAATAAAGGGAGGGGAAAAAAAATACAGTGGGTAGAACAGGAAAGACATAAATAACTGACAATGAAAATTCCACAAGTCCTTAAACTCATACACAAAGTGTGTGGCAATAATATATTTTACAATGCTAATTTATGTACATAAATTTGTGCACTCTTTATCACCTCAATCTCTGAAATATCTACATCCAAATTAAAGTTGCAGGACTACAGTGTTTTCACAGAAGAATCAAATGCCATTTTAGAATATTTCCCCCCAGGTAAATAAAATAATTGAAGTTCAGTGAACACATTCTTAAGAGCCCTCAAATAAAAGCAGATCTTCTGTCAAATACACAAAGGCAACATGGAAAGTAAATTGAAATAGAATATAAGTACAGAGAGAGATAATAAAAACAACAGATAATGCTCTCTACCAATTGCCAAAGATGATAAAGTGGAAGTTTGGTGGAAACCCTTTGCCAGACCCACATATTAAGACTCATAAAAGTAATGGTAATTTCTCAGGAGCAAAATCATCATTATACATGCATATTTTAGGGGGAAAAAAACCCCAAGCAATACAAAGTGTGCTCAGAAAGCAAGAAGCGAACCCAGCAACAACCTAATTGTCTCTCAGTGGGCACAGCACTCTAATCCTTGTAGTAGCAGTATCCCAGCTGATCTCATCAAAGTGCTGACAAGGGAACACAGTCCCAAATTCCTACTGTAGAAAATGCAGTACACTTGTGACTCTTATGACCTCAGAAGGAAATCTGTGGCTGGCTTAAGGAGACGAAGAAAAGCTGCTTTTCTATTCTCACCTTGTCTGGCAAGGTAATTGCTTTCAGTAACGGTGGAGACTGCATTAAAAGTGGAAGAACACTTGATTTGAAAGGACAGCTTTGCAAGAGAAATATTAATGAGAGAGACTGACATGGGGAACAGCACACCCTAGAGCACTGATGACAGCACTGAGGCAGACAATGCTAGCCACACGACACAGAGAATATTTCCTTAGCTATAAAGAAAAGTCCTGGGATACATAAGAGAACCAACTGGCTTCTAAATGAGCTTTTAAGCAACTCACACAAGAAAGGTTTTCAATAACCCACTCAAAAAAAAGAGCTTTTTTTTTTTTTTTTCCTTTTGGACCATAATGCATTAAAGTTATTCTGGAGGGCTAAATATAATTTCTATTATTAAAGTAAATCTATGGAGAACAGCTGAAGCATTTTATATGGGATAGGGCAGCTCTACACATGAAAACAAGTCCATCCAAGAAACACAGCAATTTAATTCTAAAGATAGCAAGTATAAATCTTCTCTAGCTTACTTTGAGAAAAGAGAGATTTATTTGATAACATGATCTGTGCATGCTTTCTGTATTAGGGTCTACTACTGATCAATTTTGGAGATTTCCTTTAAGTGTACATTGCAGGTCTGATGAGTCTATCTCGTTTCTTCTGAGGGTTAATCTGTCACTTACACAGATAATTAAGGGATTTTAAATGGGAATTTTATTGACCTAATTACTAATAAAAGTCTTAGTGCTGCAGATGTACATGGTCCTTTATAAAATAAGGGATGTGTTCCAGTCTAATGGTACTGAAAGAGAAAAATATATTTAGAAGACTTTTTAAAAAGCTAAGTTATTTGTTAGGTATGTAGCAATGTTTGTGCAGAAGACTCCATCTTTTCCAGTTATTAGATCATTGCTTTTGTACAAACATCTGCAAAGACTGTAGTCTCTAGCAGCCATTTTCTGTTGCGTACATGCAGTCCATTTCCTTAAGATTTTTATAAACCTTTTGTTGTGGGGGAAAACAGTTTAAAGAATTTATTGGAACTGATTTGTAAGCAGAATAACCTAATTACTTCCATAGCATAAGTTCCATGCCATAAATTTCATGTATTGCTTGCATTTCTCTTTTCCAGTTCTTTATTTAAATGATCATGAACAAGTTTGCTATTCCAAAAGGACTGGAGCAAATTCCGTTTGACATATTCTACAGTAGCCTTTTATTTATCCTTAAAGTTTTATTTGCTGTAGTGTTCTGAGCAATAGTGTTCTGAACACAACAGTGTTGTTTGTCATTTGGCACAACTTAAAGCAGAATAATAAGAAATTATATTGCTGCTAAGGAACACCATTATTTACTTTTTCATAATTACAACAATTTATGATATGCATACTCAGTGAATACAAAAAGACCTGAAACACACCAGTAAGATGAATTACAGTGAGATATGAGAAATTTAATTTAAAAAATTGTAACCCTTTACCAGCATGTTCTATATAAAAGTAAAAATAAATTAAAAATAGTGAGTTTGACCAGGTAAGCAAAGTATTTGGATTCACAAACATCTGCAGCTATCCCTAAAATACACAGTGAAACAAAGTTTATGAAATTATTCCAATTTACTTCTGTCTCTAGGGAAAATATGTTTCTAGAATAGAATACCTTCATTTTAAATCAATGTATCAGAGTCAACAGCTAGACCATGTTACACATGCATACATAAGCACTGAGACATAAGGAAGTTTTGCACTTCCTTGAAAATTTTAAATTGATACTTTCTGGCTTATAAACTAATCACAATAGAAATATCCCAGCTGAATGCTCAGTGATCAAACTTTCAATTTCTGTATGTCAGATGTGCACACCATGTTATATACAGCAGCAATTCCTGGCAGTGATTTAGTTCCTGGGAGAGGACAGTTCTGGCATAGAAAGAGGACTTATAAGTTTATTTGATTCAAGGACTGCAGAGACAGCACAGGAAGGAGACAGGTTAAAGGAAGTAGACTGGGAACTAGTTAATATTTGCATCCTTTTGACGTTTTCCTCTCTATTGAAAATTAATTAACAATCAGGAGTCAAAGGTAAAAAATAACGTGCTTACAAAATATTTTGGTAATTTTGATAATTTTTACATATCTGTTTAAGTGGCTTACAACTCTGTTAACAATTTTAAAATCTTATAAAGCACTGCATGTCAAAATATAGAGAAGCAGCAAAGCATTACCAAGAGATGCAATTGTGGCTCGAGAAACATTCAAATCTCTAACTGTGGCAAAACAAAGTTTTAAACATTAGAATTTGCCACATGATATTTAGGGATGTTGAAGTTTCTGCTGCTCTTCAGGGACTGACATATTGTGGGGAGATAAGAAACTGTATTTCTTACCTTAACCTTCTCAGCCAAGGAGTATTATACATTCAACAAGGGCAGCAATCATTTATGAGATGTGCCCAAGAATACACTTAATTCTTTATGAAATGTTACACAACAACAGATTTAAGAGTGAACAGACACTTTACTGAACAGAGCAGGAAGACCAAAAAATAAGATTATTTTTCTTGGTTTTTTTTTGGTTTATTTATTGTTCCATAGTAATGTCCTTAGGCCTCAGGAAGATCGGAAGACTTTCAGTACAAGTCAAGATTTTAGTACAAGAACTTGTACTTCTTTAGTAAAAGTACAACGACTTTCAGTGCAAGACTTTCTTACAAGTTAAGAACTGGTTCCTGCTCTGAAAAACTTTTAGTCCAACTGAACTAAAATGAGTAAGAACATTTAAGGAAAGTGAATAACGAAAAAAATTCTCCATTCCTTAAGCACAAAAGATTCGTTAGCACACGTTACACAAAACACTATGAAAAGATGGATTTCACAAAGTCTGTTATGTAACACAACTCTCACATCTGTAAGCAAAAAATGCATCTAATTAAAAGTACAATGCTTTAAAGACTGAAGAAAGGGAAAGGGAGGGGGGAAAGAAAGAAAAATCTAAGCCACTGACACTTGGTCTCAACAAAAATGGAATTACTAGAAGCTAGAATCCATCCAGGAGACAGATTCCCCTGGCATTCTCTTCAGAGCTCTGGTACGAAGAGATGGGTGCACGCCTGCGAAGGAGTCTGTGTACAGTAAATCAATCTGTCAGGCAGTATCAAAGTACATATTTAAGAATTCATGGGCTTTTCATGATGAGCATTATGTAACACAGACTACATTTCAACTCAAGTGGCTCAAATGTGACTTGAGTTTTACCTCCCTGTAGTTTTCTAGCCCATCCTTCAACACAAAAATAACGATTTAAAGTTTTTTAACCATTCAAATCTTTACACATTGACAAGTCTATTACAAAAATGACTAGCAGCAGGCTCGGAAAAAAAAAAAAAAAGTGTAAGAAGACACCATGCTTAGTTCTTTGAAATGTTTTTCATTGTTTTCCAGTTCTTCCAGGCTGAACACATGCACAGGATATGGAACTCACGGCAACTATCTAATCTTTTCTTAGGAACCTGAGTTATGTGCAGGGTTTGAACATTATGGATTTATAATCACATTGGTCTCCAAGCTGAGGGTAGCCCTTCCAAATGAGTATAGTACCAAAACCAGCTAACTGCTTCCCCACCACAGACCAGATCAAGCACCAAAGTCATCTCTGAATGCTCTTCTGCCACCAAGAGCACCTCCTAGCTGCACTCACTCTATATGACTAAGAATCCCATTTACTTCTTGGAAGAGTGGCAGAGACCTGTCAGTTTCTCTTTCCTGTCCTACAACAGAGAGAGGCATTTCCCTGTCTCTAATGCATCAGTGGAATCATGAGGGGAACCAGGACTGCTCCTGCAGAGTTATCTGGTGAAGAAGAGTCCGAACAGTTAGAAGTCAATAGGATGTGCACTATGATCTCAGGTAAATAATTAAAAAGCAGCTCATACTGGTGTTGTCTCTCAAGTATGCACATCTCAGTCACTATACACAAAGATACAGGTGGGTTTGGCTAAACAGCTAATTTCTTTGTCACCTTGGCCACTGTTTGGTCCTTCTGACCTTCCATCTCTCCTGGGGCCCTGTGTTGAAGCCGGGAGAGGTTAAGCACTCCTGAATCTTGCCAGGTCATGAGGGAGCATCCTGGGGCAGATGGGGGAAGAGCTGTATGTGCGTTTATGAAACAGCAGAGGCTGCAGAGTGGGTTTTGTGGGATTGTTGGTGGAGTTAATTTGTGAACAGTGCAGCTCTGTAAAGAACTTAGGGATGTAGGATGTGGAATCAATTACCTTTTCGGTATTTTTGGGTGGATGGAGAGAAGAGATGCATAACTTGTGCCAGAAGGCCCGATGTTTTGGAAAAGTATGTAATTTCATGCAAATTGAAAAATGTTGGTTTTTTTTTTTTAAGTCTACTGTCAGATGGAGAGGGTCCAGTGGAGGGCTACAAAGATGTTTAGGGGACAGGAGAAGCTCTCATACGAGGAAAGGATTAGGGATCTGGGCCTGTTTAGTCTGAAGAAGATAAAACTGAGAGGGAATCTGATCAATGTATACAAATATCTTAAGGGTGGGTGTTAACAGGATGGGGCCAGATTCTTTTCAGTGCTGCCCAGTGACAGGAGAAGGGTCAATGGGCAGACTGAAACACAGGAAATTCTGTCTGAATATGAGGTAAAACTTTACTGTGAGGGAGACAGAGCAGTGGAATGGGGTGCCCAGAAAGGCTGTGGAGTCTCATTCTCTGGAGATACTCAAAACCACAACCCTGTGGAACCTGCTCTAGGTGAATCTGCTTTAGCAGGAGGTTGGACAAGGTGATTTCCAGAGGCTTCTTCCAACCCCAACTGTTCCATGATTCTGTGAGATTGAGGGCACTTAGTACAGGGAAATTATGTTCTTGTTGCTCCTGGGGTAGCATCAACTGCTGAAGTAGTTACCCAAATATGTACTTGATGAAATGCATGTAAATATTTGCCAAGAGTGTCTGAGCATTGCTGTTTAGGGAACTATTAATTGGAATGGGTAAAGTCATAAAAGTTGCCTTTGCTGATGAGTTAAAAACAGTATAAATATTGAAACAAAAAACCCAAACAAACCAGAAACATCTTAAAGCTTAGCCTAAAAGAGAATATCCTCTTCTATTTTACTCTCTTTGAAGAAAAGCTTTGTTCTTTTTTCCATAGCAGTCAAGAGACTTGTATATTGCATATATCTCCAAAACAACATTAAGAAAAAATTAAATCTCGAATCGTTCATAAATAAATTATTCCTAGTCAGATTATGAATTCATCTAAGTTTAATTATTATATGGACATACTCGCAGTTTGGTTTTAAAAAAGCATACAAAATTAATACTGAGGGGTAAGTGCTGTAGTAATTACTCTTTTTTCTTTGATATAGGCAAAAAACTTCCTCCCCTAGAAGAAAAAGTAATGGGAAATTTTGATCTGTAGATGTGTGTATTAGTATTACAGGCTCAACTGAAGCTGATCCCTGTGTAGACAAGCAGTACATCAAATTCTCTGCTCAGTATCTCATTTTGGAAACTATGTTTATTGAGACTAGTCACAGAAGTAAGTAAGTAAAGGACTGATTTTGTTGAAGGATCAAAACTTTGATTTATAAGTTACATGTATTTTAATTAGATCTCATTCAGAAATGGTACACTTAGACAAAAATCTGTTCTGAGGGTTTCTGCTTCTATTCCTCTTATTCCTACCTGCCTCTGGCCCAGGAAGTATAACAGGAAGGTCAACCATCAGCCAGGGTGTGGGCTTTACACCCTAATTAAGGTGCTAATGAAGGTAGGAAAGGTGCTTCCTTGGTGTCAAGTTCAGAAGGCCAGCTTGAACCTTGCAATGGCATTTGCACAAATCTATTTCTATTAAAGGGCAAACCAAGGGGAAGTTTCTATCTGAATAGGGAGGGGAGGTGGGCCTATACAGCCCACTCAAATTTCTACATGTTGGTCCATTGTCTGCTTTCCAGGAAATTTAATTAGGTACTTCCCCAGTTAGTCTGAAAATTCTTTGCCTGCCTCAATTTAATCAGCCAAGTACGAGGTGATTCAATGATGCTAGTTTTTCTGTATTTGCAGATTAGTACAGCATTTTATGCTGCCAGACATTGCCTGAGCATCCACTCCTGGAATCCTGAGCATGCCATCAGCAGGGCAGCTACCCCAGAGGTGAGTGCTGAAGTTCTAAGGAAAAGCACACTGAAGTCTGGCATCATTGAAAAGGGGGAGATTTAAGCATTGCTTCTTGGACCAGCGTGAGGTTTTTATACAACAGGAATATAATGTAAAAACAAAAGGTCAGTGGAAAAATTACTATAACCTTAATTCATACACAAGTGCAGGGCTCTGCACAGTGATTTTAAGATGACCAGAATTATCTGTCTTGTCCTCATTCCTTTTCACTGGTTCCTTATAAGCCCATAGATCCCCATGGTTTGAAAAGCATCCTTATCAAAATGCACAGAGTGACTGCTGGCATGCTACTACACACTGCCAAAAAAAGGCTGGGCTGACTGGGTGTCAAATCTGTTTCTCTAACATTTGTACTGTTTCCCTCCATTTCTGTGAAGGTGCTTGGCACTAAATCTGAATAAGTCTCTCAAGGTGCAGAAAAACCCCGCGCAGTGAAAGGAGAGCAGTGAGTGTTTAAATGAGGCAGACTGGATCCTGTACATCTTCAGAAGTTCCTCTGTTGAATACAAAGGACAAAAACCAAAATTATGGTTGGCAGACGGAGCCACAGGAATATGGAACTGGGCACTTGCGCTCCTTGTGAAGTAACTGGTTATTTAAAATAGCAGGCTGGATTCTGAATTGCATTAGGGAATTAACAGGTTTATCAGTGACTCATTTAAAAGAACAAACCTTCAAAATTAAAATAAAGTATAATTATTCAAGTATCAAAATGTAAAAAATCTGAACACAAAGTAATTTACTGTAATAAAAAATAGTGTTCACATCATATCTGTCACGCTTTTTTGGCAATGATTATACAGGAAAATCAAATCATTGTACCTAGTAACTGATAAAAATCATTCAAACATTGCATAAATTAAAGACTACTTTAGTGTTGAAGGTGGCTTTTTTATGCATCACAGGAGCAAGGTTTTACTGATTAATGTCAGAGGACACAGAAAACATTTCTTGGCTGAGATGGTCTGGGAAAAAAAAAATGTAAGTCATTTTTATTAAGACCTTTATATTAATGAAGCTGGAAAAAGTATGCATGTGACAAACAAAAACATCCGTCTGGCCTAGACAAAAAAAATGTCAACAGGGAAAGTTAGATGCTATGCCTGAGGTTAAAAAAAAATTTCTCCTCTAAGGCTTGTAGTTGTTTAACTTGCATACTGAGGGAGAGTAAGACATTTTTGAGCAGTATTTGGAAGTGATTGTTGCAAGATGTTGTAGGAGATGAATGGTTGAACTGATGCACTGTGGCAGTGGTTGGTGATCTTGGGAGTTGTGAATGAGTGTCAGGCAGTTCAGCCACTATCCTGCCTCCAAAAGGATAAGTGGGAGGGAGGTCTGGCTGCCAAGAGGTTATGTGTGCATGTGTGCAAAGAGAGGGGGGCAGATGAGGATGTGTTCTGGTAAGTAACTGCTGGGAAATCTAATATACTACTGATAAAGAAATTATATGATTTTATCAGGTACCCACCTTCTACCCAAATGCCCGGATATTTTCCCATTCCCGATAGCCTCATTTACTTCAGGCATCCCAGGACAGACCCAGGTGAGAAGGCAGCAGAACAGGGAAGGGTGGTCCAGTGTCCCTGGATGTCCCAGTGTAGGTCTGCTGGGGAGGCATCCCATGTGCTGGTATGGGAATGGGAATCCACACAAGGCAGAGAAAGCAAAGCGCCTGTGAAGTCTGACCTCACTGGCAGCACAGATCAGGTGGGTGGATGAGACTGACAGGGAACTTTGTGTAAACTCATTGTAGTGGCTTTCTGTCTGCTGGTAGTGCTCTCACATTCACAAGTTTTCTGGGCACCTCATGGAAGATGATGCACTCGAGAGTCTGTGTGCTATAAAATGAATTTTACAAGCACACAAAACAAGCTATCAATTTATTCATGAGCATTTCTATTCCTCCCCTCCCCTTAATTTATGGCTTTGTGCATATTTTGGTCCTTTGGGCACAGTTGTTAGGTTGCCTCTTCAGTCAGTTCCTTCAGTTGTTCACTGTCTCTCCAAGGGCACATGCACATCAAACCAGTCTGCCCCAAGCTTTGCTCTGCCACATGCAGACTGAGCTGGCTGACTTAAAGATAATGCCAGAATCTCTACTGAGAGCAGCCTCTGCAGTGCTGATATGAGAGTGCTGATGTGTGGGGGGTAGCCCAACAGCAGCTCCAGGCAGTCCATCATGCAACACAGCTGCAGCTCTGCAGCTTTCCACAGCACACCGAGCCTTGCAGCCACCTCTAGATCTTCAAAGTCTGCACCCAAAGTCAGTGGCAGTGCTGCCTTTCACAGCAGAGTCAATGATCAAACCCTGGCACAGTGAGGGAAAAGTAGGGGTTGAAACAGGGAAACTGTCTGGGGGGTTATTAGCAGGTGTTTTAAGTTATTCTCCTTTTAACTCTGTTTGTAAAATGGATTAGATTTCCAACTGGTGACGTTCCTTTAATCCAAATTGGCAAAATAGACCACCAGCTGTGGCAAAAGTACTTACAAGCTGAAAATATCTAAAATATTTATAATGATGTTTTTGTATTTAAGGACCAACAAAATAATACAAATAAAATGTAAACAATATGTGAATCCATTAACATAAAACATTCAGCTTTTGCCTTATGCTGTACTAAAATAAGGGTAGTGTATGCTTTTCTGTGTAAAATTTATAACCCACCATTTTCCTATCATTTAAAAGCATGAATTTACTCACATGAGCTACTAAATAATTTTAGCGTTTTATTCAAGTATGAGTCAGATCCAAAAACAGCTTGACCAATTTCCTGGTGGGCTGCACCCTGCCCATGCCAAGAAGATGCCAGGAAGACGCTCTTCCCCCTGCTCTTTACCAGGAAGATGCTCTTCCCCCTGCACTGCACTGGGACCTGAGCTGCAGGGGCACCCTCAAGTTCTCTGTCAGACCTAAGCAAGGAAGCTCTTAAATGTGGTCAATAAGTCAATATCAGAAATTTCCCAGATCACCAGCTCCATTACAGGTCACATGCCTGGAAACATGTATGGAAATTATTTCACCAGCTGAGAAAAAACCCTGATCTACACAAGACAACCCTCTCCTGGGATAAAAGTGACTTTGGACTGAAGTCCTCCTTAGCTTGAGGTGAACAAAAGCCACATTGCCAATAATGTATGAATGAGCAGGCTGCAGGCTGGCCCAAGGGCAGGAACACTCTTGTGCTGTTGAAACAGAGGCATTGTGTGGGCAGGAAACCAAGTATTGTGGGGACACAGGAGGACAAGGCAAGGAGGAACAGGCTCTACTTAAATACATGGGAAAATCACCTAGAATGGAGAGTTTTGGTGCCTTGTCTCTGGAGAGTTTCTGCATTTTTACCAGAGACTAATGTGACCTGCCTATGTCTGCACAGCTCACCAGTGCATGCCAGGGCACCAAGCTGCAGGGTCAGGCTCTGTTTTTCCCCCTCAGTTCAGTCACATCCCTGTGTTTGTTGGGCTGGGCAGAGAGTGTCCACCTGCATCAGGCAGCCGTGGTGTGGTTGAAGTTCTCCCTGGGAGACACATGAGTGGAGGCTGCAGGAGGCAGCTTTCTCCTGCTTCCTGGGAAGTGTCCACCCACTTACTGTATCCTATGAAAGTCAGGTACTATCATGCTACTAGTATTTCCCTACAATGACAGCAGTAGGTTCTGTTCACTTGCTCCATAAAAATGAATCTGGAAGTGGCTAGGCTCCAAACTGTGTCCCTTCACAGGATCCAAGGACAGAGATTAGCTCTTGCCATTGGATAGGAATTTAGATATCATTCTTAATATATTAACAGTTAACTTCTAGTGGCTTCTCACTCAGCTTCAGGTTGTCAAGTTCCCTCTGCACTTCCAGTTTTACCCATTCAGTTTCCTGGGGCACCCAGTTCCCACTGCAGCATTTTCAGGGGGGCATTATGTCTACAGCAACCACTGACATACTGGCTTGTAACTGTGTCTTTTATAAGCCCTAGTCCTAACTCTATTCATGTATAATGTATAATGCGTTTTAATGTGGTGATGCCCTTCATGTAAATAAAACACTTTTCTCTTCCTTTTCTCTGCGGAACAAATTGGATTTTTTATCATCTTGTTACAACATCTGTTCAACAGAGTCAAGTCCAATACAGGTCTCAGGTCAGTTCCTGCAGCCTGAGCAAACAGAAGATGTTATTATCCTAATTTATCTGTGAGAAAGCACGGAGGCCAGCAGCTCATGTTCCACATTCTCTGACATGCTCAAAATTCTTTGACTTTGGATAGTTCCAGAGCCAAGGAACAATGCCATTGTGTAGTGGGAAATTCAAATAGATTAGAAATAATTTGGCTTTGGAGGATTCATGATAGCATGAAGGCAGCTGAGGGAATTATTTTGTGATCAGTTTCATCTACAACCTTTTGACATCATTTAGGCTCTTTCCTCGCAAACCATTATGTATGTGCTGAACTTCAATTATTCAGCTGTTAAAAGAGCCACATAAACAATATGCTGGAATCCTGGTAACATTCAATACCAAAAAATTGCTGATTATGTGAGAACAAAGCTATATATTCATGAGCACCATCTACTGGCATATTCCTATGAGCTCAAAATTTGCTTATAAGCAAACATCACACAGAGCCACAGAAGGGCTGAGTTTGGAAGGGACCTCTGGAGGCCACCTGATCCAACCCCTCTGCTCAAGCAGGGTCACTACAGCAGAATTCACAGGACTATGTCCAGATGGCTTTTGAGTAATTCCAAGGATGACAGATCTCATATGTATACCAAGACCAATCAATGCACCATGTGTGACTATTCATTTACAGTTAAATATATATCTATATCTATATATAAATATATAGAGAGATATATATGAACACATTTCAAGAAGGGAATATGGTTAGAAGCAGTATACTGTCCTTTTACTCAGCTCCTTTACACTAAGTGAGTAAAGGCATGAGGTAGAGATTCAGATCCAGAATAAGAATCTAGATTTAGGTATCTACACATAACCCGGGCCCAAAGTTTAACTGCCTAAACAGTTTCCAGCAATAGTTGAGATGTTTTTGGCTATCCTTCCTGTGGTCCCAAGAGTACAGGAGTTCTATCATCCTAGGTACTACTTTCCTAGACATTCCATACCACAGACTATGCCATCTGGCATGGCACTAGAGATATATGTTTAAGATAATTTTTGAGTACTCAAGAGAAAACTTAAATACGTGGAGGAGAATTTCTCCTTAATAAGACTAGAAACTGCAGAAACCTAGATTTTACCTTTCAAAAGTATCTCCCTAGGGCAAAACCTACCTGCCTCAGGAAAATAGTTAGGAATAAACAACACTATAACTAAGTTTTCAACATTTAACCAATGTATAGGAAAAAAAAAAAAAATAAAGGATCCATTAAAGACAATGGCAACTTTTTTTTTTTTACTTAAACAATGCTAGGGACTTTTTTGTCCAAGTATGTAAAGCCCCATGTTATAAGCACACATTGATATTTTTACAACATATAGAGGTCTATGTGCTATGTAACTAGACTAAGTCTACCTAGAAGACATACTTTTGGAGTCCTGCCACTCTGAACAGAATGCAGCTCCTTGTGTTTGAATGTTGGAGGGTATTAGTGCATACAATCATGACTCTGACTGACCATTCAGCAGTGCTTAGGCAAGCAGCTGTGCTTTAGAGTGCCTTCCCTTACTACAGGCAGAATACCTTCACTGACCCCTCATGCACGATTATACTGGCTCCTTAAAAATCAAGATTAAGCAAAAACCTGAGGCTCTTTGTGCAATTAGGATTTAGAAACTAAATAATAATAATGTTTTTATACATATGCAAACTGCATTTAACAAAGGATTTGCTTTATTGTTCCACTGTAGTAAACCATGAAGGGGTTTGTTTGGTTGTTTTTTTGTTTGTTTGTTTGTTTTGTTTGTTTTTACATCTGCAGTAGCAGCTGTATTATTGCCAAGTACATCACCTCACAACTGGACAAAGCATTGTTCTTCCCATGAGACTGTCAGCACCATAATGGATATGACCCTGCATGAGCAAGTCTGGAAAAACCTGATGGCTCTTCTTATCTGAATGTCAAGAAACGGAACAAAGATTAAGTTTCCAAGGAGAAGAGCCCTTCATCATTTTCAGCCAACTTTAAGCTTTGATTCCTATATTTATACAGTTCATTAGTTTTTCACAGAAGCAAAATGTTCTTGTTCCATAGCTGAATCAAGCTACGCATGAGGATTTAGCAGCATATATATTAATCATTGCATTCTCTTCATTTTTGTAAAGAGAATATGTAACACAAAGGAAGACAACAAGAATTATTCTCCAAGAAAAAGCAACAGCTCAGCTTCACAACATTAACTTTGACAAATATTCATGAAACCGAAACTTAACAGGTCCAAAAAAGGAAATAGCTCATATTTAAATGAATTCATTTTCACAAATATTCTCATTAATCTCTTCTTATGTAGGCTCATATTTTAAACATAAAATAATTCCTTGCTTCCATTTCCTATGCTATTTTAGCTTCATGCTTTCTTAGAACAGCTGTGCCCAACTTCATATTTATGCAAACATCTTCTTCACACTATTTTCCAGCTATTTTTCTTTGAGTTTATAGAAATGTGTATTGTTAGACAAAGAAGGTACACTTTTTGAAAGCACTTGTGGGACTTGGGATCTTGAGTTTTATTAAATTTCAGTTGCAGCTGTGATTTCATCTTTATGGGTCCCTCAAAAAACAGTTGTTTGACAGAACAAGAACAAACTTGTTCTCTACAATGTGACATAAACAGTAAGTTACTAATTTTAACTTCTGATGGATTTAATATAATAATCAGAATTTCCTTATTACAAAACTTACTGTATAACACAATGTAATTTTCAATTAATGCAATGGAATCTTAAATCGGAGTCTAGAAATTACACCTCCTAGACAGGTTTCTATTTCTGTGTATGACACCATGTTACTGCATTGTTTCTTTATATTCTCTGTTTCTCAATTTACTCATTTGCAAAATAAATACTAGAAAACTAATTATTTCATGCAGAAATTTTGAGCATCCAGACAGAATAGTACAGGTTATCATTCTGCAGATATTTACACAGTCTTTCAAAAATACCTCTCTATTTTCAAAGTGAACTCTTTATGTTTTCCACCCTCTGAAAAGTATTTTCTTCTTTGCAAATATTTTATGCTCCTTAGTCTAGGGAAGAACAACAACATTTTTCTTTGCAAAAAAAATCCATGGATGTGACCGTGAAAAAGATGTTTCTCCTATACATACCTTAAAAAATCTAAACAATTAATCTTGCCTTGCAGAAGCTGGAGAAAATCTGAGCTCCTAGAAAACTTTTCCTGACAACAAGAAAACTGCCCAATGTGACAGAACTGCACAATCAGAGCACGGATGAGGTTGGCACACAGCTCTGGAGACCATCTCATCGAGCCCCCTGCTCAGAAAAGAGTCACAGCTGTTTCCTCAGGGCTGTGTCCATTTCATTACCTCCAGAGGTGAATACTCCACAACCTCCCTGGGCAACCTGTCCTGGTTTTTGTCCACTCTAACAGTAAAAGTAACAGTAAAAGTATTTTTTCCAATGCTTTCTTTGCCTCTTGTCCTTTCACTGGGCACCACTGGTAAGAGCCTGGGCTTTGTCTTCTCTACCCCCTTCCTTCATGCATTACTGAGATCCACGCGGCATTTCTCTCTTCCCAGATCCCTAAGAATCTCCTTAAATAGGAGATTCTCCAAGTTCTGTGTTTCTGTGTCCCTTCCTTGGACTCTCTGCAGTCAGTCCATGTACTGGGCAGCCCAGCTCTGGACACAGCACGTGCCAACATAATGTACTTGTTCCCAAAATTAAGATCTTAAGTGATCTGAAACAGTATGATAATACCTTCATTTATCCTCTTCAACTGAATTTGCATTAAAATCTATATCTTTTACCACCCTTTTACGGATGAAAGACCTTGTAAAAATCAATGAGTGTTTAAGGTGTGGATCAATGTTATAATATGGCATTTAGTCTTTATGTGAGAACAACCTGCTTTAATTGGCTACTCATTTAGACTTAGGGTCTCTTCCTGGCAGGTTGATTAATACAGATTCTCTGTCCTTCATCTCTGTACATCATACTCTTTGACTTTGTGAACACTTTTTTCTTTGCTGCCTGCTCAGGTTTTCCCATTGTATATAATTCAACAACATGTCAAGCAATAATGAAAATTATTGTAGATTTAATATTTAACAATTTATCTTAAAATTTCTCTGTATGAAAAATTCAGATGGAGTTAATGGGTATTGTGGATCAGACAGACAGCAGATTATTTAGGCTTGTGGTAAGGAAAATATTGCTAGGAAAGGATTTAGATAAGAAAGAAATTGCAAGCTAAAAAATAGCTCAAAATATAAAAAAAGAATGCACAATAACAACAAAACACCCTCTGAAATCCCTACTTACTTTCTCAATAATGATGGTTAGCCCAGTAGAGAAAGGAACAGAAGTTTCAATGAGTTTAGACTACTTTACTTATATTAACTTGCACTGAGCTCAATGTTCCTCATGTATAATACCATGCTAGTCTCACAGACAATTACCTGGTAAATAATTTCTTTTTGCATGGAAAAAAATCCTCTTTCTAAATAAAGCTCCATTTCTCTACCAATTTAGTGGTAAGAACACCAATATTCACAATAGTCAACATTCCTTTGAACAATCTTAGGAAAAAATCATACACATTTATAAAATTAATTTCAAATTACTGCTAACTGAAAAATGAAAGGTCAGAGTGTTTTATTTCTGACTGGGACAGAAGGGATAATGAGGCCAAAAAACTAGCAGAAGATCCTAAATAAAACTAGACACAGAGGAAATCCCACTTCCACAAGTCCATGGGAATTCTTCAGGCAGACAATGATCTGTTTGTCATCTCAAGGTAGAGAATAATCTCAAGTTTATTTGCACAGAGCCTGCTCTTTTATCTAAAGTATATCTCCTGCATAGCCTGAGGGGATGGATAGGTAAATATTTCCTGTGAATGAAACCAACAGCTCTCCACAGATTAAGATTCTCTGGCAGTAAGCTGGAAATTTATTAAAAGTTATTTACTTGAATAATGTATGCACCTATACATACTAAGTACTACGGACGCAGATAGGAAAAAAAGCTTCAAACAATGATTTTACAATCATATTAACTGTATGAGAGGAAGCAATTAATGGAAACCACAAAAACTATGAAAGGAGTATAACAGGATAAAATTATGATTAGCTTCATAAGCAGCTAGCAGGCTGCTGGCTGCTACTGAACCCTGAATGTGCAGCAGCATGGTGGGAAATTCTGAGGAAGGATTTGAATGAGCACATCATAGCAGCTAGGCAGATATTTGTCAACAGAATGGTGCTTTCTGTCAAAGTTATTCAGTTTAATTTTTTTTTCTTCCCTCAGGCAGTGGAATTTTGGGTGTGAAGCAAAGGAATCCTTAATCAGGTTCTGATTCAGCAACATTTTCCTTAACTAAGAACAGGTGCCATATGTTGCCTCCTGTGAAGCGTTCCAGAGTACTGGACAAACACTGGGCATGTGTTTCACAAATAAGCAATAGGTAAATAGCAAATATATTTGCTATATGCTGTAGTCACCAGGTACAGAGGATATAATGAGATTTTATGACAACAGTATTTTGACAGGACAGGAAAATATAAGTATTAAACTTCTAAGCATGAAAATAAAAAAGAAGTCAGATATTGCGTAACAGAAAATTTTATATGGTTTGGGAATTGATGTAACATGCAGTAGAAATTTCTGTTAAAAAATCCTCTCCAAATCTAAGGACACCAGATGATGCAGGTACAAACAACAGCAAGCTTGTTTGAATTTGGGTTTCAAACACTACCAGATACCCAGTTATCAAGGTGTAAAAATCAAAATAATTATGAGCACCCTAGAGTTGGGTTCAATTTTTTTACATTAAAAATCTTCCTGTTATTATCAATACCTATCAGAAAGACAGCTAGAACAGGCTATGGAACAGCCAACCATCTTTTTTGAAAGCTTGTCCAGGCAACACTGAAAAGATTCACCTCAGCTCTCCATAAAACACAGAAGAGTACAAAGACTAAATATGAAAAAATAATTTTTAAAATATTCTTTTCAGTTTCTTCTACTGGGAATAAGACTTGCTGGACATTGCAGTAAAAAGAGATGTCAAATCATATTTGAAATATTTGGAAGTCTATTTTTTAAACTAGGATTAAGAGATGGAAAGTTGTAAAAAATACAACTTGTTTGTGAGGTAAAGAATGTCATACAAAATGATCAAATGGGCCACACTAGCTTTAAAACTCTTATCACTATAAGCATAAATATAATTCCTGACTTGTCTCAATTATTTCTCCTAAGATTTAAAGAAACCATTTGGACAATATATCTTCTCTTAAATCTCTTAATGGTGTTGTCTATGGAGCAGAAATACAAAATAACCAAACAGGGTCGGCAGGCAACTAGACTGTGCAACAGGACAGGGTCAAAGGATCAGCACTGAGTAAGACAAGCTGGCCCACGAGAGTCAGGTCTGACCCAAGAGAGTCAGGAGTATGTGAAAGAACATCACAGATGGGTTGGTGCACATCCACTCAAACCAACAAAAGATGTGTTACGCAGAAGGAAAAAAGTAGCGTGGCCACCCAGGACTATTAGGCCACCAGACTGAAAAGAGAAAGACATGAGGACCATATTCCTAGAGTAGGCTATTGACTTATTTCCACAAATAGCACAACAACTGAAATGACTAACAGGGAAGAAGTAGCCTGTGTGAAAACTGACAGAAACTCAGGCTAAGTTGAGGCTATGAAAAGGCACTACAAACTCCCAGTCTCTCACCAAATGAACACGGTGTTAGTGGAATCTGTAGTCACTCTCTAAGTAGCATCACTTAACTAGACAGTTCACCCTTGCAGACACAGAAACTGCTCACATTGCCACTCAGCACACTCACAGAGAACCTTACACTGGCGAACTACAACTTCCTTGGATTTAAAAACAACAGAAACAAGAAAAACACCATCAAGAGCAGGTTTTTTCCCACATGATAAATGGCAAACTCAGTGGTTGCAGTGATGTCAAAGAAATTACTGTACTTTCTGACAATACTCTTATTTGCAAGTTTAGGTTGAAATAAAACCTTCAATTAAAATGATTAAAACCTCAAATCAAAGTTGTGGCATTACATAAATAAACATCACAATTACAGTTATTGGAGAGTTGCCTATATTTAAAAGTATCAAAGTCCAATAATCTATTTTTCCTTGAGAGAGAATTAGTCTACTACACTGCACACAGCTGAAACCCAAAGCACTCAGAGAGAAGCGCAGCATTAAAAACTCGTACAGCAGACCTCAATATTTAAATTATCACTTGCAGTGCAATTAAAACTGCCGTGTATTTTCATTACAGCTGCTTGTGAGTCAAAAAAGCACTGTCACGTGGCATGCTGCATCCACCAAAATGAATATAAATCTTTACTCATGCTGGGTGTGTCTCCACTAGATGTCAAGGGAGGACGATTTAATCACCTGTATCCTTCTGTCCTCATTGAGCCATCTAAGCATTTTTCAGATACTTTGTCATTAACTACTATTTTTTCATTATGCAACACAGAGTTATATTCATGCCACTACAGTCTTGCTGCAGTTCTTTTCCATATATTGTTATAAACAGAAATCAGCTTTGCACCTGGCTTGCAAGGCAATCAATTAGATCCTGACATCTACGCTGTTTAGAGAACTCCATCTGACTCAGCTGAAGACAGGACTTTAACCAAGGTCTCTAAATGGCTCCCAGTGTATGATGTTCTTATAGTTAAGAAAATCATCTGGATGAAGTGAATCATACATCGTTAAATAAATCACTGAGAACAATCCTGTTTACTATTTACAAAGGAACCATTAAGAGCTGCAAGAGCTGCTCAAGAGTGGCACAAACCACTTAACACTCTCCATGCCTTTGTGAAGGACATCATTACCCACATCCATTTCAGCACTGAAATCCAGAAATACCAACTAAGACACAGCAAGTAATGGTGAAGAATGATTCAAAGAAGACTTTGTGGACAGGCATGTCTAGAATAATAGATTTATATAAACCATTATTCTTTTTTTCTACTTTAGAAACAATAACAAGGTCAGCAAAAAAAACAACTCCTTTTGGACATAAGTTTCCAATGGTAGCTCTGATGTACAAATGCAAAATCAAAGCCTGTTGTTCTCCTCTGAAGAACCACACTGGTGAGTATTAAGCTACCTATAAAGAGAGCTTGCACACATCAAACAGGGACTCCATTCTCTCATTTGCATCCACAGCTTCATGTAAACACTCAACAGAATATTGAAACCTCCTCAGTGAGGTGGTTAAGGTTTATAGTATTCTTGTCATCTCGAATAGTATTAACCCAGAGAAATTCAAAAGCTCAAATGAAAAATTTGGCATTTTTAATGAAAATACATAAGGATAGTCTGCACACTTCTGGAAATAGATAATTTTGGCCGAAAATACTATTTGCACATTTATCATAATAATATTTGAGATCTGATGAAATATTTTTTTCATTTCCTACCAACTTCTGAAAAATCAGGAGTGTGCAACAGAAGGCATAAAATTCTGATATTATTAAATGAAAATATGTGATTTTAATTTGTAGTAGACTTCTAGTAAATCTTCCACAGTGGAAAAGAAATGTGACCTCTCAACCCATATCTTTAGGGTGACAAAGTGCCATCAAACAAATGAAAGAAGCCCCAGACCTGTCTTCCTTCTCCTTTTTCCTTCTGCATCACAAGCTCTATGCTTCATGAAACATTGTCACTAAAAAAGCAATTTAGAGGGGAGTCACATATTTGTTTTAGCCACAATTTTAAGAATTACTCCCAACACCTCAGTTACAGAATATTATTCCATCAGGAGATAGTTCTCTTCCATCCAGGCTCCGGTTCACCTCTGACAAGACAAATAATCAAGCTTTAAAATTTTTTTAACTTTATTTTCTGTGCTCTGAAAGAGAAAAAGGAAAGAATGAAAAAAGACAAAAAATAACAGCACAGTGTATGAGGCAACACAACAACTAAACAGTGTTAAATGTCATTAGCATTCTGGAAATATTTGTGGCCTTTCATACTCAGAAAAAAATGAATCTACTTAAGCAGTATTTCCTCTTGAAAACAATAACCAGCAGCCTTTGATTTAGCAGGGGGATGGTTATAAGTGTGACATTAAAGTGGAATTATTTTTTTTGGATCAAGATTCATGTTTAAGATTCATGAACCTGTGGTTCAATACCACAATCACATTCTTCCCTTACACAACAAATAATGTAATCTTCTGATGATTCCAGTGAAAACTGTTGATCATCCAGAATGTTTACTCCCCAATTTCAAAGCATGTCTGAAGGTCATAGAGTTGTTCACTGCCACAGATTTAAATAAAGTAGCTAAATATCATTAACAGAAAGCTAGGCACAGAGTCAGAACAAAAGATGCACTATAAATTCTTGGAGAACCAATACAAAAGAAATTTACAATGCAAAGGAAAGACAAAGAACAGGATTACCCAGGGGTCTATAAGAATCTAATAAATGAAGGAATAAATAGGGTTTACTGCCAAAGGTGTAAGTCTGAAGAGCCTAAGCATAAAGTGATGATTCAGAAACAACTGAGAAAATAGGAGATGGTGCAAATCTTTCACAAATAGGGGAGTTTATTTTGTGGCAGGAGATAACATGTAAAAATACAGTGAGATAAAATGTGTTTGGTGCTGCCAGAGGAGGTAACAAATGAACTGAAAGAATATGATAAGGGAATGTGAGGGTCATAAGTGGTGCAGTTGGCATGAGGAAAAATGAGAAAGAAATGAGTGGAAATAGAAGCAAGAGAAGCAAATTAATGTTTGAATAAAACTCAGAAAGTTTATTAGAATTCATTTTTTCCCTGCAGATCTTTTCCCAGAATACGAGGTTTCATTCTCATTCGATTTTTCAGTGAAAAATATTGACTCTTTGTCACAGAAAACAGAAATTTCCCTTAGACAGCATTTTCCCACCATTTTCTGAGGATCCTTACAGAAGTCTCTTGCCAGCCTCAGGATACATCTATTCTACTTGCCTTGCCCACAAAGATGTACACATGAACTTTCAGTCAGCTTTGGTACCAGTAAAGGCTGTGGGGCTGTGGGACTCAGTGCAGACTATGAGACCCAGGTTAAGCACTGTGTGCCATGATGGCTCCACACACCAAGGTCTGCGTGGCCCAAAATATCCATAATAACTAAGGATCTACTTGTGCAGGTCAGGTCTGCCTCTACACTGCGACTAAAATCTGCATTTGCAGTTTGATTTGAGTGATTTTCTCTAGATTTCTAAGAGCCTGAAATGCTGCCCCATTTCTCTGCATCCTGCTGGCTGCCCTAAACTTAACAGGCTTCATCAGGAGGACTTGAGACATCAGGACTAGCAGGACAACAGAGTAACAGCTACTAGTGAAGCAGGAAAAGCTTGAGCTATGAGAATCTGCAGGTATTAAGAAATCAAAAGGACCACTCAGTGGATTGAGAGTCCATCAAAGTGATGTCAAGGACGTGGGGGATCCAAGGCTGGGACAGCTTTAAGGAAACAAACCTACAGAGCAGGGATGGAGGGGATGGAAGGCTCTTTCCACATCTTGCAAATATTACCTTTAAAAAATATGTTCCACAGAAATCCTTTATAGAAGGATAGAAAATATTCAGATCTACTAGGATTTTATAAAAAATGTTAAACTCATTTTACTCAAAACATATAATCAGTAGATTGAAATGTTTTTTGCGCCAAACTTTTCTACTGGAACAGCTAATGAATAATCTATTGTGTTGCAAATCTCTCATTCTCCTCAATGTTTTACATCAGGAATCACTGGTAATAAAGTCAGAAGAAATAACATCTCTTTTCAGATAATTTATTATCAGAGTACAATTACTCAGTAGAATTTAAATGTTAAAGGAAAAAAAGAAGAAAAACAGAAAGGAAAAGAACTTTAAAATAAAGGAACTTGAGCCAAATTGCTCCAACCTGAGAAACAATCACTCTCAAGGGAATATATACTGTCAGCCTCTTGAATTCTTCCTCGGTCTGCTTTTACTCTGGACTGAGTAGCATAAAAAGAAGGAAATCGAAACCTCTGCCTTCTGGGATGAATAGATCTAGACAAAATACATTGCCTTCTAAGCCATTAAGTAACTTCAACATTCAATAAGCATGAGTGAAATAATATAAATGAAAAAGCCCAACCAACTATTCATTAGGATGAAGACAAAGTCTTCACACTTGGCTGTAGCAGCTTACAGTAAATACAGTGATATAAAGTAAATTCAAAACTCCCTTAATAATCCCATGATGATTCTCCAGACCCCATAAATCATTAGCAATTACCAATACTATTATTTGTTTGGTATTTTGGGATAGCAAGTGACTTAAGGCCTCTTTGCTACATAGAGAGTAAGAAATTAATTTAAAATTCACCTGCTCCCTTGTTCTCTGTTAGAAGGATTTTTCAGCTGTACGTTTTAGAGGGTCCATGTGGGCAGGTGGAGACTCTGCAATGATACTTCAACATCAAAGAAACCTAGTGACTATAGTTAATTTGGAACAGTCATTAATTTCAGTGTGTTGCTAGTACAGGATCAAGAGCATGGAGAATTAAGTCCAGAACTGTGGAAGAAGCCCAGAACTGCAGTTGGAGCCCCAAAGTCAAGTACTGCTACTGTGACTTTCTGCATCCAAAGAAATTCCTGAAATAAGCCTGTGTAATATTGTCTACACTGCTAGTAAGTAAATCCAGAGAATTGTTTTCAGGTACTAGCAATATTGCCCGAGGTCATTCATATGATCTAGAGGACTCTTTTGGAATTAGAAATCAAGGAGCTAGACTTGTTTAGCAATTCAAACAGTGTGAAATAGCCAGAAGGTGTGATTTCTTTAGATTAATAAAGAATAACCCAAAGGACTCTGAAGTCAAAGCACAACTAAAGAACCAGTCAAAGCTGCAGCACTTCATCTCATCAGACTTTTGACAGCATGTCCTGAGAGATATTATTTTATCTTCAAAGTGACACAGACTCTTTAAGTTTTGTTCACTGAACCAGGAATCTGCTGCAGACCCAACTTTAGTCACATTACCAATACTGAAATCCATTTTAAATACTGACAGGATTATACTGACCCTCAAAGGGTGCAGTATCTTTCAAGCTGGTTTTCTTTTGCTTTCCATCAGAGGAGACATTTCTGACTAACTAAACCTCCATGTGCCAAAGCTCTGTTGTAACTCCCCTGACTTAAATAAGCTCTGACTAGTTATAGACATGACCCCAGAGAGTTACTTCAGTCCTATGCACAGCTTACTTACAATTACAGATAAAACGATGTCAAGGGAACTGTTTACCTAAAGAAGCCAAACATACAAACACAAACAAAAACACACACAAAAAAAAACCAACCTAGGAAAATCATGTCACATCCTGCTTCTACAACTGTCTTTTCTCTCCTATCAGTCTTTGAATACTTTCTTCCTCTTTTTTAGCCTGTACTTCCCTCTTTCAACATTCTGGTGGTGGGACAGCCCTGTGTTCTAGTGATGATGGAAAATGCTGCCATAGGAAAATGCCTCAAAATTTCATTTCCTCCTTAGGTGGTACAGAGTGTAATCATTGCAAAGTGTTCCACTTCTGATACAGATACTTTTATCCTCTGCTTGTCAGTAAATAAAGTAGAAATTAATGGGTAGTGGCTGATGCTACAGGAAGTGATTTACGAATTTTAATTGAATGTTATAGCATAACATAAGAATTCAAGTCAAGACATTTTTTAAACAACTCTTGCCTTAATTCAGTAATGCAATTAAATTAAGGCTTTAAAGATCAAAATTTTAAGCTAAAATCAATGACTATCCACACATTAAACTATGCACACATGAAGGTAATTTGTTGAACTACAGTCTTTGTGTGGGACAAATCAAAGCATTTGTAAAAAGTCACAGAGCCCTACTCTCCAGAGAATGAGATCTGCATTATTCAAAATTTGACATTCAGTATCATTAGTCACTACTTACAGAGCACAAACATTAAGTATTTATATTAAAATTATGCATTTGCATAATTTGCATATAACTCTCAATTGAGTTATATGACTAATCAAAAATAAACCGAGTAGCTCACATTCTTAAATTTTGGCCAGTGAATTAAGTGCTGACTCAGATCACTTATTACATTTGTTTGTCTGAGAGATGCTTAGTATGAGAGAAGGAATGCCTTTCTTTAGCTCTTTGCAAAATGGCTGTTATAAGGACATTCAAGTACAAAACAGAGACATCAGAATAACTTTAGAAATTGTAGAAAGTTTATTTCTTTCACTTTATCATTTTCTCTTTAACTAGTTCATTTTCCTTTATTAATATTTTTTCCACTAATCATGCTTTTCACTTCACACCACTCATCATCATAATAAATAATCCAATTTTTTATCAGGAGATTTGCCCAACAGAGGTGCCCTTTGTCCTTGTCAATTCAGAGTCACCTGTTTGTTTGGTTTTTTTTTCACCTGGGGTATCAAATATCACCATTTAGAGTTCTGCCCTTCATCCAAGAGCAATGAGAAAAGCCATTCCAGGACCACTTTGCCTTGGTCTTGAGATGGAACAAGTACCAGCAAGTAAGAATCTTCACACTGAGGACACGGCTCTTGGTTGAGCTCTGTCACTTAAACTCACTCTACACATCACTACTCCTTGTGAAACAAGGCCTTTCATTTTTTAAAGTCACAGTCTTGCCTTTTGTATTAATCAAGCTGTCCTATCCCAGAAAACTCAAACACTGTTTCTAATCAGCAGAAAAGAGAACAAGGGATGAAGAAGAAAGCAGCACATCACACTAGACTACCCTAAAAACCTTGTATAGAATGTCTCCTTTAATGAATAATGAATCACAAACACAAGCCTATTTGGAAATTCTCCAGCAGGTCATTCCTGTACCCTCAATGACAATACTACTGGGATAAGAAGTTACAGCCAACAATGTCACGGAGATCAAAACAGCCTTAAATAATGTTGACTTCTGTATTTTCAGCTCAGACATCAGTTTCTGGATGAATTCATTTCTACAATGAATTGGCACTGAGCAAGAAATAGACCTGTTACAGGATACCACATTGTTTTGTGTACAAACAACTTCTTCAATAAAAAACCTGAAAAAACTCCACTCTAGCCAAATTCTGCATGAAATGCATCAAAACTACAAGGCCATAGTAAAAATCTGAACCTTTTAAATGAACAGTCCTCCATTCTTACCATGTCTGAAATAGCCAAGCACGTATGTAACTCATATAAGATGCTTCATGCAGGACAACCAAACAAATCATAGAAGTTAGCAACAATTTTAGGGAAGCATGAAAATTCATGTAATCATGCCCAGTGTTATTATAAGATATGGCTGGCCTGAATATTTGGCTCCCACAGGAATCTTAAAAAAAAAAAAAAATTGCATCTCTCCTAGGCTTCAATAAACAACATTGCCCAGCAACTCTGCTTTTCCCTACTGGAATCCAAAGAGTTTCTTGCCCTTGAACCATCAGACTACATTTTTCTGAAACAAATGAAGCAGCTGAGTTCTGTCCAACGTAGATAAGACTATCAGTGCATCACTGGGTGATGAGAAGCTGTGAACACTTTGAGAGGATGCCCTGTCTATCAAACACAAGACTTTTTGCATAATGTGCACTCAGACCCTCTCCACCAGAGCCCAGGGCTGGGAGGTTTGAGCTCTCAAGGTCCACAGGATGACTTCTGGTTCTGCAGCCTAGGAATGGATAAAGACTACATCTCTGATCCTTTCATGCTACTGTAACATCCACTGAACAGTTACTTTGGACTGCTTTTTTTAAAAAAGTGGTTTTGCTCAGGATATATAACATTACCTTTATCTAGATACCTATCTTTGACTTGTTGGTATTCTTGAAGCACACTATACTGTGAAATAAAGAAGATAGCATTTTATACAAAGTAGGCTGAAAATGTTGTTGGCAAAATAATAACAGTAGGTAGGAATTTAAATTACAAAGTTTTCCCTTTATATATCATCTCAACATCCCATGACCATTGGAAGATTTCTCAGCTTTAAATTAATGGGTTTCAATATCTCCCTTTAACATGAAAAACCTTTAAAATCTGTGGACTTTTTCTCCCTTCACTTTCAGAGATCAGATAATAAGTAGAGCTCTAAATAAGGCCATCTCTGCCTTTTAGCCAGATAATGCCTTTTAAAGCTTGTGTGGCATAAAGAATACTGGCAATGGAGCTGCATTATATTAAATCATCCATCGGCAACACACACAGAATACATTTGAAGATAATGAATCCTATCTTATGATCCTACTGAATAGCTGTGCTTTCACATCCTTTTCTATTTAGACAATACCATTCCATGCGATGAAAATAAATAAATTTGTTCACACACATGAATTATGTATTAAACTTCTTAGACTGATTTGCACATAAAGAAAGAAAATTATGGTTGATGCCCACAGTATAAATTGCCTTTTTTGAGGTTTTATGCTAAGCTTTAGAGATTTATCACTTGAAAATTGGCTCTTTTGGTTATATTTATTGATCCTAATCTAGAAAAAATAACTTTCTCTTAAAGCTTTTTGTTTCTTACTAATTTAAGCAGCAACATAAAAAGGCAAAGTTCCTTCCCTTTGTCCTCATTTTGGGTGATGATGGCTTTGTCCTGCACTGCAGTGAGATAAGGAAGTATTTATCTGTTCTGATTATCCACCGTTGAATAAAAGTTCAAATCTGGTGCTGGAAATTTACTAGCGTGCTCATGAATGATCTGCATGTTTTACAACCTATACAGCTGATGTAAGTGTGCTTAGAAGGGAATAGGAACAATTTCCATCTGTCTTCAAAGGATTCTCCAGGTACATCACCATTGCACAGAGAAAAGGTTTTTGTCTCTGTGGTTCGGTGCTCCTTTCCTACAATATCTAGAGACCACACCATCTTCACAGAAAATGGAAAGAAGATGGAAACAGGACTTGAAGATAATTTTTCTTGTCTAAGACTTCCTAAAACCCCCACAAAAAATTCTGCAGTTATATTTGCAAATTTTTTTGCAGTCTTGGAGTCAGAGCTCCTGTATTTTAAGTGGCATAAGTTTGGAAATAAACTGAAGCCTAATGTGACACAAGTAGCTGGGGTGCATGATATGTGGTCAGACATTTCTGGATCTTGAATAATTTTCCAACCTGCAGAGGCAAAAGCAATCCAGCCACTTAGGAACAACGGGAAGAAAACCTACAGACAAGAACCTCCCCTTCCCTTTTTCCATTACCATTTCCACTCTTTTGCATCTTGCTTGTCTCACCACTGCTCTTTAATCACATAAATGTAGCTACACTGCACTAGGATTTTATTATTTTATTTAAATTCTCAGCAGTCTGCCTTCTGGGGCTTTGTCCTAACTAATTATTCATCTTTTATACATCATTATTCTTTGTCAGTTTATCACCTATACATTATGTTCCTCAGTCACACAAGGTGGTAATCTCTGTGGGAGGATCACACTAAAGCTGAGGTCCATGTTCTGCTTTCAGAATCCAGTCAATCTTAACAGGTCTTGGACTGGATTTCTGTAAACTCTGGTGTTTTACAATTTCTCCCAGCCATTGGGTAAACTCCTAGGTTAAAGATTTTTGAGTTTCAATAAAAAAGGACAATGTCTTCACTATGTGCTCATAAAACAGAAAGTTCTACTTTCCACTGAGTTACTCTTACTAAGATGCAGTCCTTGGGAACAATTTATTGACTTCTTTTTGGATACTGGCCTAGGTCTCTGGCAGTTTCTGCATCCCTTTATGCAGACCCTGTTACAAAGATGTAACTCAGCCATCTGAACATTTAATTCTTTCCATGTATATGGTATATTATTTTTGAAAACACTTCACAGTTAGAATTCATGAACTCTGGAGTTTCCATGGATTACAAAAATGTAACTAGAAGAAACTTGCAAGGTGCTAGATATTAAAATTCAATATAAAGAACTGAACAGCTTATTCCATAGAGCTTCTATCCTTCGAGGCTGAATATTATGCATTAGCTTTTCAAAACACAGACACACTTATAATTTACACAGTTTTATCATTGTTAATATTTCTTCTTTTTTTGTTCTTACTTTAATGCTAAATCTAGAAGAGTGTGAAAATTCTTTACTTTGAATAGAGGTCACCAAGCTGGAAAGGTTGAGACATAGTGTGAGAGATGAGACAGACCAAATCTAGCTGGCCAGATTCCATTCCAATGATGCTGTATTTCTTCACACAGATTTAAACCATGTGTAAAAATTTATAATGGCAACAATTTCATAAGGTGTTCAATAAAAACTCCTTCAAGGCAGTGAAGGTCATTTAGACTAGAAATCAAGATATTATCAAATTAGAAAATAATGTACTTATTGAGGCAATCGCTAAAAATTGTTAGCACTGCAGATTGTTTTAACTCTTGAGTTTCATAAAATAAATTATGAAAGCAAGAATAATTTGAAGTTTTTTGATGATAAACTATTTCTTTCACAAACAAGCTATACTCCTTTCATCAGTTGTTCAAGATGCAAAAGGAAACTGATTTTAATTGTATTTCACATCATGTATGTGACAAGATACTACATCAGATCAAGCTAAACCAAAAAATATAAGGTAAGCATCAAAAATAAAAAATAATCATTACCTATGGTTATTTGCAATTATATTCAGCAGGAGGTGCTCCAATTTCCAAGTGTTCAAAATAGTCTTTCCCAGCAAAAATTAAGAGTAAATTTATATTTCTTGGTACAATTCCCTAAAAATCAATGCAAGAGTTTACAACTTCATTTCTCAGGTACAACGAGCATGACTAGCAAAGTATGAACAGTGAAAACTCAAGTTCAGAACACTCTTGTGGTTTTTTGCTGTTACAGTAGGGAAGTGTCAAAATTGGAATTGCATTTCATGGGCCTTTCAGTCTGAGAGGTCAAAGTGTTAAAAATAATTATGACAAGGATTTTATATACCTTAAGTACACAGGACCAGATCTCCCTTACCAGTTCAGCAACTGAGAATCTCATGTAAGTTGAAAACTAGAATAGTTAATTATAGACTGCTGAAGAAAACAACTGTTAAAGCTAAATTAAACAAGAAGTCAATGAAGTGATAAATTTTGCTGTAAATGAAGGGTAAATTTGGAAGAGGTATTTTTGGAATTTGGGTGGGTTTTTTTATTTACATGGTAGCAAATTGAATGCAGGATATTAAATGGCATGAAGGCCACAAAGCACCCCTTCTATCTATATTTTTTTTATTACCAGAAGTTTCTATGCATTGAGTAGTCTTCCCACTTCTGTTGATTGTGCTTTAATATGACCATTATTTTTTCTCCATCTATAGAGGCTTATACGTCTATGCTTGTAAAGCTCTGTGCTCTGTGAAGTGCTTTGAGCTGAAATGTATTATAGTAATGCAGTCATCATTCTTATAATGATGGACATTCTCAGAGCACTCCCTTTTATCTAGATGAAAACAGTATGACAGCCAAATTGACTTCAGTAATGATAGAAATATAACTTGGGTTTTTTCGCATTTGTTAGGCATCAGCTGATGCCTGTGTGCAATATTGAACTGAAATGGATATTGACAAAACTTCTACTCTTCCTCTTGCTTTCGAGTCCCCATGCACCTGGGAGGAGTCCTTCAACACCTCCTTTGGGGAGGCTGTTCAAGTCTGGATTTGGGAGATGCAGAGCATAGAGGGTTGCAGGCTTTCAGCATACTGACAGTGGTAATAATATAACTTCTTCCCGTTCTTTCCTGGTTTGGTGTTCTTAACAAAAGAGAAAAGGTAAATGGAAGTTCTCTTTCCTTTCCACCAAGTTTCAAAAGTGTGAGAACCACAATTCCATGGACCTGAGTCTTTCACTACTATCAAATTCCATGAAGTGATGGGGTGATATAGAACTGGTTCATCCTCATCCATTGTAAAACTAGCTCCAACAGCTTCCATTTCCTGACATGCTTTTGTCCAAGGAAAGAGGATGACCAAGAAACTTCATACTGCTCCAAATTTCCATTAAAAATTGAAAATGCACTCTTTACTTTCACATACCTAACTAAAAAAATAAAGCCTAAGCAACATGTTCGTTGTCCAACAAGCTTTTTAAAATACATTTAAGTCTACCAGTTCATTTCAATAAAATTTAAAGGAAGGGGACATTCTTTGACATCTATTTCTGAAAGTACGGGCTTCATGAGATAGAAAAAATACCTGCAATAGAAAATATAATGCATATTAATATTGAGTTTGAAAAGCCGCTCAACTAGTTTCTCTGACAACCACCAAAATATCTGAGAGATAACCATTATGAATTCCTAAACTACTCAAAAAAAGTTTTAATTAAAACTGCCACTTTATTAAAGATACAATAATGAAAATACAAGAGAAAACTGCATGGTACACCAGGCAGAGGTCTCCCACTCTTTTAAAGACTGTTCTGGTGTTGTTTTCTGCCTTCATTCAGATAAACCTGAACTGTCCTATCAAATGAGTATTTAGAAGAACACAGAAGATGATAATAAGCAAAGAAAAATTTCCATGCATTGAGTGGATTCAATCTCTAAATGTTGACCTGTGGCCACTGACTAAGGGACAGAGCAATTGGTCACCAGCCTCCCTCACTGTAACTGTTAGATAAAGGTAGGCAAGAAGGACAAAGATCTGTGCATGTACTGAAGCTAAAAGAGAAAAGATGATATTTATGACACAAATTGGAGTCCAGATCTGGCTTACAAACCACCTTCTGAACCATTCTGTTCTTATGAAGTGTGGATGAGATTCAATCAATAACTAATAGGAAAATTAAGATAGGAGAGAAGCTATGACACAGGTGGGGAAGTGCGCTGGTGTTGGCTGAGGTACAGTTAATTTTTTTCACACTGGCTGGTATGGGGCCGTATTTTGGATTTATGCTGAACACAGGACTGATAATCTAGAGATGTTTTTGCTATTGCTGAACAGGGCTCACACAGAGCCAAGGCCTTTTCTGCCTTTTGTACTGCCACACTGGCAAGGAGGCTGGGAGGAGACACAGCCAGGACAGGTGACCCCAAGTGACCAAAGGGATATTCCAGACCATGTGACGCCATGCTCAGTATATAAAGTGGGGGAAGAAGGAGGAAGGGGGGATGTTTAGAGTGATGGTGTTTGTTCCCCAAGTCACTGTCACACATGAAGGGACCGTGCTCTCCTGGAGATGGCTGAATTCCTGCCTGCCCATGGGAAGCAGTGAACTAATTCCTTGCTTTGCTTTGCCTGTCTGCATGGCTTCTGCTTTTCCTATTAAACTGTTTTATCTTAACCCAGGAGTTTTCCAGCTTTTACCCTTCCAATACTCTCCCCAGTCCCACTGGTAGGGGAGTGAGTGAGCAGCTGAGTGGGGCTTGGATGCTGGCTGGGGTTAAACCATGAATGGAAGACAGAAATATACATAAAAACTTATATGAAATTAATGCTCGTAACTTGAAATTAATGGTTTTTAGACTAATCATATAAAATCGAGATGCTTTATTTACATAGAAGCAGAAAACTTCCATAAGGATGGTAATTAATACCTGCCTATGTACACTTAATAATCTGAAAACTTAAGGCTGAAACATGATTAGATGTCGCTATCTAAAAATATTGCTAAATTCTGACAATTTTGGAAAAAAGCTAAAAATCCAAAGAACCTCTCAGCCAAAAGAAATAAAACTAAAAAGACAAGCCAAGGCTTGACACAGAACCTGGTGTTTGAAGGATGTAAAGCAAATACTAGACCATCAGTTCCTAATCCCAATCCAGGAGGAGCTTTGTAGGCACTGGCAAAGTAACTCAGGTGCTGTTACTGTCAAACTGTTCCATGGTACAACATAGGGAACAATTCCTCCAAGCTATGTGTGAAGAGGAGAGTGCCCTGATACCTGGAGGGCTTTTGTCAGAGCTTAATGATTTGTAAATGTAGGAAAAAAGAGAAAAAGTTAACTCCTTTCTTTTTGTGCTGATTCCTATCATTTGAACTCTTAAACTCTTCTAATCTCATTTTCTTGAGGAGTTTGACCATATTTTTTATTTTAACTATGTTCTTTATGTATTCAGTTTCTTCTAGCATTTACAGAAAGGCTGTACTGAGGTCCAAGTTCAAAGGAGAATTTAACTCTGTGAGTCTTCTTATCCTGATCCAGGCTGGTTGTCTTCACCCATTATTCCCTTGCGTATGTACTATGCCTTAAAAAAAAAAAAGGTGAAAATGGGGAAAAGAGCAGAGTTATGAGACAGCTTCTTTTATCTGTATCTAATAACTAGTAAGGAATTTTATCTCATCTATCTTAACACCTCTCAGATCTGTGGTATGTTTTCAGATCTCACAAGTAGGGCAGACGTTTACCTGCAACAGCTGAAGTTTGTAAGGATAGTGAGGATGCAGAGTGTACTTTGTGTATGTGTGTTTACTGTGGGTCCTGCTGTCTCTTCTTGAATCTTTCAGATGAATTTCCCAAGAGGAAAGAAAAATGCAACTAAACCCTGCCTTTTTTGGTACTATTTTCTGCTATCTCTGTGTCTCTCTGTTCAGCCTAGGAAGAAGGGCTGATGAATAAAGAATCAGAGCTGAGGCAGGACAAGTAACACCACAGCTGAGTTCTGGAAATGATGGTGGGAATGGGATAAGATGCTGTTCAGGCACCACACGTGCTGCTTTGGAGATAAGCCATCAGTGACAGATGACTGCACTGGGAAGATCCATTGCATCTTTGTGTCTGTGTGGTACCTTTGTTCAGCACTGCTGCTGCAGTGACACTGTGACTACTGCAGGGGACAGTGGGTGACAGAATCCTTGGTCAGAAAAAATGCCATTAAACTATTTCTGGAATTTTTGTACCTAGTGAGCTTGTAATAACAGGCTGGTACTATAAAGGGCATTGTGAACTGACAATTCTGCTTATGGCAAAATGCTGTCTTGTAGACAAAGTTCCAGAAGCCAGAGTCATGATCATCATACACACCAGACACTAGAAAAGAGTCCCTGCCAGTCCAAAGAGTTCTGGGGAAGGCTATAAAAAGCAAGGAGCCAAAACCCACTGAATATTGAGGGTGCAATAGAATTCTGAAGTTTCATGTTCCCTGAGTAAACTTTGCTGATGCTAAAGCACAGTATTCAGAGCAACAGCCTAAATTGTGAGTTGCTATTGCAAAGACTCTACTTCCAATCCTGGTATTTAAATGTCACGTAGATGTGGCACTAAGGGACATGTTTTAGTGGTGGAGTTGTCAGTGCAGTTAATGGCTATATTCAAAGGTCCTTTCCAACCTAAAAATTCTATGATTCTATAAAGCAAACTGAGAAGTTTACAATAGTCTTAGAGGAAGAGAAACTTATTTCTGAGTCAAGGCTGATTGCTTTTTTATTCTTGTTGTTTTTCCCTGATTTTTTCTTTTTCCTCTGCCACTACAGAACTCCCAAAGCCACACAAACTCCTAGAAGACTCAGCTGCAGGATTAGGTTAATTTTTAATACCTGGTGAAGGCATGTCTGGTGCAGATGACAAGAAATGTCAAGAACTTCTGCTGCTTGTGATGCAAAGAGCTAAGTCCCTGTCACCAATTTTTTATAGCTAGCGTGACTTCTGCCAGAGGCTCTCTAACAACAAAACCAGAAAGCATGTGAGGAAACTACCTCACATGAGCAGAGTAGTTTCTGCTCTCTTTTCCAGTGTGTTAAAAGGCATTAGACTCAATATTAATCTCAGAAGTGGCATTGCTCAGTATATAACATGTAGCCTGCTTTCTAGTCTTGTCAACAGTAAAAGCAATGGGTGCCATGCATCTTCTCATGACATACTTTATGATGAATAAATTCAAACAAATTATGGAAGTGACTATAACCTGAAAATTTTCCTGCTCACTCAGGAATATACTTTACTCATGGGAGAGTCCATGGACTAATAAACCATGCTATATCCTCTTGCTTTTCTTTAAAAATGCACTCTTTTTTAATTGAGTTTTGCACTCCAGGTTCTATGTGCCTTCATTAATTTATAGAATTTACTGGTTGTAGGGATTCTCTTGAAATATTGCTTCACTGAACTTCTGATATTTTAAATGGTCTAATTTATCACTGTCAAGCATGCAGAATTTTGGACGTACTATCTGCAATGTAATCTCCATTTTTACATGATTCTTCTTTTAATAAGAATTTATAATGTCTTTGTCCATAAAAACCATGATTCAACAGAAATGTGTCAGAGATTATTCTGTTATGCGGTTCAGCAAATATTCTGAAGAGACAAATAGCTTTACCTTCTGTAGGTACAGTTCTAACTCCTCAGGAACTGATGGAAAATTGAGGGAACAAATCCAAACCCCAAGCATTTCCTCTCCAAGTCCCTGACTGTGTCTATGCAGCTGCAAAGAAGCAGCCACAAAGAGCAGCTCCTGTCTGTTAACTCACGGACGTCTTGGGACCATCAGCAATTTTTATGTGCCAAGCACATCTGGCCACGTGCTCTGTATGTACCTGGAAGGTTGGTCAGCTGGAGGGAAGTCCTGGCTAGACACAGAGACACAAATAATGCTTCAAGAGCTGCTGCCTAAACCAAGCAACACAAGAGCTGCAGGAATATGGAGGGAGCAGGTGTGAATCTGAGACACTCTGACAGAGTCTGCACAGGCTTTTGCATATGCTTGTGTTTACACCTCAGTGAAAAGCTTGTGCCATCCAAATGCTAACCTGTATTTTCAGTGATGAAGCAGGTCCATAAATGACAAACAAAATCATAAAACAATATGACTTCCACCAGAGAAAAAAATATTTTCCTATTCCTCTGCTCTGTACATTAGGATGCATATGTAATGTAAAACACATATAGTAGTATAATTGTATTAAAAATGTGTATCCTGTTCCTAAATTCATATGGGCTTTGGGACCTCTTCTGGGATGGAGTTCCAAGGCCCAAGATCTACTGCAGAAGATGTCCTAGCCCTCCTCCTACGTCATCTGGATCCAACACCACTATATCCAACACCACCATAGTTTCTTTCCAAGTACCTGCAGAATGTTGATAAAAGTGTATTTGAGATACAATGGCAGATTTTTACTGATGTGACTGAAGGTGTGGGCATATGCAATTCACATTTACATTATAGGGCTGATTGTACCCTTTAAGTGCAGCAGCTATTTGCTACATAAGCATGAGTCAGCTCTCATTGACTTGGTGAGTATAGATCATTATTTTCTCAGAACTTCAGCAGCTGCAGGATTCTCGGAGTAGTTTCTAATGGTGTATGACCTAAAATGGTGTATTTGTCTCAATTTTCTTATGCTAGAATGCACATGGCAGTGATGAACAGGATATATATTTCTTTCCAATGCACTTTTCAAACTACAGTAATTAGTGTCCATAAAAAGGACTAAAGTAGTAATTAGCTAAATAATGCATGTTGCTCATAAAAAAAAAAAAAACCCTAAAATTTTCTAAAATCAAGTTGAATTAAAGCCTTTTTCGCCAGTTATTTCATCATCCTGCAGGTTCCTCATTCATCAAGCACGAAATCATCATGTACCACCCCAGATACATAACTTTCCTGTTGAGTATTGGACCACTGTCTTATACAGTGAGATCTGACCACTCAAACATTGCTCAGCTTTACTCTGCTAAATGGCTGATGGGATATCTTGATTAATTCATGCCAGGTCAATCTAGTTAATTCAGTGCTTTCAACTTCATTAAAGTTCCTGGAAGATAAGGGTACTCATCACTTAGAGAACATTGCTCAGCTGGATCAAACCTTTCTAATTTTCTACCAAAGTAATCATAAGAGTCTTGTTCCCCACTGTTTTGTTTTTTTTTTAACGTTACATATATATGCCACCAGACTTAAAGCTGAAGTTACTCAGTTTTATTAAGAACATTTGGAAGTATATTGATGAAAAAAACCTCTTCTTCTCTGTCTTTTGTAGGAGATAAGTATCTGACAACACTGCTTATGTTAAATACAAATTAAAAGGCTTTATGTTGCCAATTTATAGATGGCATATCTCGAATTAATATGGGCACTACAGGTGAAGCAGAACTCCTGGTCTCAAATTGCAAAAGCACTGTAGACTATTTCCATCACTTCAGGAACTGGTTCAGTGCTCACAGTCAGGCCAACAATTGAACACTCGCAGCAGAGGAGATGAAATACTAGGAAAATACAAAAATCAGATGAATTATGAGTGGATTGTGGTATGTTGTACACAGGGATTAATCAATTACAATACTAGCAAGAAGAAAAAGGACAAAAAGCTTGGCATAGTGCTCTTCTTGAAGCTTTATCACATGATCACTCCTGTGTGCAAATGGTGTGGTACATTGGCTGAGAGCTACAGGGAATACAGAATTTGAGTCCACTAGCTGTTCACACTCAGATTTTTCACAGGTTCTAAGAGATACTGCTGAATAACAGGAAAAAGGCAAAAACATCTCTGTTCCACATTGCCCCCTTTCCAACAGGACAATTCAAACCCAAATCAGCTCCCACATCTGAAATGTTCATCCAGACTCTGACAACACTGTCTGTCCTCATTTCACATCTGGTGAAAGCTCCTCCATGAGCAGCAGCCCGTAGAGTGAGGGATTCCCTTCATGGCTAATACCATTCCATCAAGACCTATTTTTAGGAATGTACTAAAAGAAATGCTAATTTATCATGGCATCAGCCTTCATATAGTCCTCACCCTTACACTTCACGAGAGCTGAGCACTGTGGGTACTGTTAGAGAGCATGGAAAGATGGACAGGAATTCAGCCTGAAGCAGTAATTTAAATTCTGGACTTTCTGGGGCTTCTCGAGGGACCCAGCTGAGGTATAAATTATTCCCTCCTTAAATCCAATTGCAAATACAGTCTAGGCAGGAGGCAAGTGCTTATCTGCTCATAACAGGAATCCTGGAAGCTTTCAGGTAAGGAAAGGAGATGTTTACTAGGTTATGCAGTCCTGGAAAGTAAATTTGCAGGACTGCTGTCTGGGTTGGTGGGTTTTCAGCCTCCAAGGATTTTAGTGCACCAGATTTTACTTTGGGTCCTAGCATCTCAATACCACACAGTTCTTTAAGGTTGAGGAAATCAAATTCCCTGACAGAGAGAAAACGTAACCTCAGTCAAATTAACATTCAGTAAAACTGAGATGAGTTTTTCAATTTAACCTTACAGTTCAGAGAACTCCATTTAAGTTTATTCATTCTAATTTAATTTCTAGACCAGAAAAGCTATCACACCCAGCACACACAAAAAAAGTATTTCTGATAGTATTATTTTGTTTCATGTTCTGTATTTCTTATACTATACAAATCTATAATTTTATATTATTATTCTGTGGACAGAAACAGGCCTTACAACAAATCTTTCCATTTTCATATAGCACCCTGTTCTCCTGTTATAGGCTAATTATATTTACAACTTCTTACACTAAACAAGTAAGGTTCCAGCATTGTAAATACATCAAGTTCCATAAAGCTAAATTTCACTTCTTAAGAATTAAAAAAAAAAAATAAATAAATAAAGGAACATAGACCATAAGGTAAGAAATTTCAGAACTGAAAAGAAATCAAAGACCATGTGCACAACAAGGCACTGCCTCCATATGGAAAGACATTAAGGCTTCCTGAAAGGCTGTCTTTTCCATTTAATTCTGAAAGACCATGAAATGCATGCATCAATGCAAGTAACATTCTTGTTTGAGTTCAAGACACATGAAAACATTTCATATAGAGGTCCACACTTAGCCAATAAAACTATAATCATGTTAGTTACAGTCCAGATGTACATCTTGTCTCCAGTAACACAATTTGTAGTGGGTTTAAGAAAAAAAAAAAGAAAAAAAACCTCAAAATTTAACAAAAATACATGTAGGGCTGGCTCTATGATTATGTAAATGGACAGGTATACTCAGTAAAGAACATATCAAAGAGGAAAAAAACTATGCCATTTATCTTTTTCAGTACACTCTCCCTTGAGAAAAGCCTCAGTAGTTTCCTAGGATTTGTTTAAAGTCACTGAATTAGTAATAGGAATTGCCACACTTACTGATAATGCAGAAGAAGAAAATACATTAGCAGAGAAATCTCCAGCACATCAGTGCAGTGAACATTGATAATATATGTACAGTGATAACACCTCTAGCCCTGTTTTTGGGGACTGGTACCCTGGGCAAGCTGTGGAGGCTGTGCCCATGGAGGGAGAGCCCAGCAGGGTCTGATGGTCGGGGCAGCCAGCATGAGACCTGCAGGCTCTGGGCACTGAAGGGAGCCTGGGGGTCACAGCCATGGGGGGTACTGGAGGCTGTGAAATCTTCCTGAGAGAAGAAGAGATGGGGGGCAGCTATCTCCAGTCTCCAAGAGATAACCAGCTGTAACTAGTAACTCAGCTGCAAGCTAGAAAATGCTAAGCACAGAAAGAAGCAGAAAGACATAAATATTAGCATGAAATCTCAAAAGAGATACCAGAGAAGCTTTAAAGTTCTTCTTACCCTGTAGCAAGCAAATGCTCCTTCAGCTTCTATCACGAGTATTTCCAGGACACCTGCAGTGTCAGTCTTTGGTGCCAGCATTAAACATCCATCCCACTGCACACAGTGCCAGCGTGAGTGTGCAAATACTGAAGGCCAAGGGCCTGATCTTGAGGTGTGTAGGTTTTCTCCCACTGACAGCAAAGGAACCTGAAGGCACTCAGCACCTGATAGCATCAGGGTCACTGAGCAGTGAGATGGAAGTTTTGTGTCTGAGTGCACCCTAGGAAAGATCTCCCACAGAGCCTTAACCTTGGACAGCTTTTCCTTTTTAGCACAAATGATCTTCTATAGTGCTCCTTATGGATGGGTTTTAAAAGCAAATACAACTCAATACCTGAGGCAGATTCCATTTCATGCTGTGCCGTGAGGCTGCCTAAGGTGGGTTTAGCTGGGGCATCTTAAAGAAGGGAAAAATCTCTCACTTTGAAGCGTTCTTATTTATAGATTCTGATTAAGATGGTATTATAGTTCACAAACCTCTACAAACTACACATATGAACTTCTTGCTACCTAATTCCATGTGGTTGCAGCTAAACTACCTTGTATGGAAATTTCCAGACACAGAATATTTACCCAGAAAATTATCAGAACTATTGTAGTATATTATCTGAACTTTACACTTACAAGGGAAATAAAGTAAATCCACACTACTGTATTACTTAGCATAATGGGATTGTAGGAATTTTAATCTAAAAGTTAGTTTTTGGTTTGCGTGTACCAGTGTCCAGGACTGAGTCTAGATTTTGATTTAAAAATTAGCCATAAAGAACAGTCATTAGAACATAAAATATTGCGATCCCTGTATTTAGGCCCAAGATTTTTTATTCTGTTCTCATAGTAATTGTCTTGTACAAATTTGGCCAGATGTTTTCCCTTTTCTTCTAAAAAAACCTATTGATCTAATACTACAGCAGCACTAAAAGATGTTTGGGTTTCCCCACTACTCATGTTTTCTGTAAGTATATTTTAATAATAATTGACAAATCCCAAGTATTTGGACATTCTTACATTTAAGAAGACATTCATAACGAAGACTCTATATAAACACTCAACAGTTATTAACAGTCTGTCCTCAAACTCCCTTTGTCAAGTACAGATGTCCTACTACCCACTCGCTACTAACAGGCAGTTTAATAAATCCATATCAACAAGGCATGGAATCCAATCTGACTGAACAGCTTCCTGACATCTCACAGGCATCTTACCACAGGGAAACCAAAAATGCATCTAGAAGTCTCTGCACTAATATGTATTCTGGCAATAACTGCTGACATCCCCATAGGTGTCTAATTTGTTAGGTTGCTCTAATGTCACCTACTATGCCACAAAAATACCATCTTCAGTCCAGTTGAAAAGAGAGAGTCATGTTCTTTCAAAGGAAGAAAAGACTTGGCCATTACCCATCTTTAACTTATAAGCAAGCATTAAATATTTAACATAAAAGTAATGTTTAAGCCATTCGACCCGAAACTGGAAGAACTGGGTCTAATTGAACACCTTGAGAACATTAAGCTGACACCTCCCTCCATCTCGGATGAAGCTGTTAGGCTCCCTTTAGGCCCTATGCACCTCTTATTCTGAAAACCTAAAGACTTGTGACTGTAAACTCTCACTTTGCTTTAAGATATCTGACACAGAAAAGGTAACAAAACCTACTACCTACCTAATTCTCTAAAATTTCTACCACCTTTACTAAACCTGAAATATTGAAGAGTCCAATAAAGCACCAGGAGTGAACTGCCTGGACCTGCACTACTCTGGTAGGTGCAGCCTCCCGAGGACCTCAGGGGAGAGCTGTGAGTTACCACTGCCCTCCAATGTCCAAATTACTGACCTTGTGTTCTGTGCCTCAGTACTCCATCAGAGAGGAGAAACTTTCCAAATCTCCAGATACTCCAGCATGCTCCTCCCAGCTCTCTTAGCTTCTGCCTGTTTCACAGGTAATCAGTTATCCACTGAGAAGGGCTCAGGCTGTCAGTGGCCTCCTGCCTTCACACTGATCTTGCTGCACAGCCCTGCTATGACAGCTGAACACTCGCAAGGCTCGGTACAAGCAGGAGGGAGCTAAAGGCTCCATGGAGGGCCAGGCAAATGGAAAAGTGCAATCATCAGTGCTGCAGTAGCAGGCACTGGGTTTTTTAAGGGCTTCTTAACTCTTACCCTGTCAGCAGATCTGTCAGGCTGGCAAGGCCATTGCTGTACTGATTGTAATTCCCCACTGAAGATGTGCAAAGCCAAGAGATGTAGGGTTCAAATGTGATATATTTTCCCCTTCAACACTACAGGAAGAAATACATGATCATTATGATGATGAGGAATATAAACCCACCACATGCTCAGGCTTCAGAAATCTCCATGGTGATGTACAAAGTCCTCAGGTAAAACCAGGTACCCCTCACACACAGTCAGAGCTCCA
The DNA here is from genome assembly GCA_013398275.1 of Promerops cafer. NCBI lineage: Eukaryota > Metazoa > Chordata > Aves > Passeriformes > Nectariniidae > Promerops > Promerops cafer. Next base: position 678,108 of record VZSE01005046.1, read on the forward strand.
GCATGTACTTCTTCGGACATGCTGGTATCTTGCTCCTGCCAAAGAACAGGAACTCCCACTGGCAAAGCTACCCATCCATTCTCTAGTGCCATAGCAGCATGCTTGATCCCTTCCAACGACCACAGTGCCCAGGAGTTTCAAACAGTCCCTAGCTTCTGCTGCCTAGCATTGCCAGTGCAAAGATTGCATTTTGCATTGATGCAAATATGTGCAAAGACAATGGGGAGCCCTTAAAAATCCTGCTGGGGCTGTCTGAGGATGGGATGCTGCAGCCCTTGCCCAGCAGCTACCCTGAACACAGCATAGTAACACAGCAACTGCAAGCAAGGGTGATATGCAAAGACTCCCGTGCACTACCAGTATCCTCCTATGCCAGCACGTTGTATCAGTTTGATTTTGCAACTTCAGGCTCACCTGAATCTTTTCAAATTCCTGTTCTGATATTTTAAAATGTTCTTCCCCTGTTTGAGGGTTGGTTTTTTTTAATTTTTCTTTCTGATACAACAGACACAGACTGTCACTGACTGGAGATGGCTTGGAGACAACAGATCCTTCTTCCTCTGCCGTGAAAATGGACAGGAGCTTTGTTAAGAGTTATTCAAACTTCCCTGAACTCACCCAAACCACATTTTTAATGTAGGAAAATTCTTGTTTGAGCTCTGTAGACACAATTTAGGGAAGCTTGATCCATCACAAGGGTCATGGGAAAATACAGGGTTACTCAGTAATCAACATAAGGAAGAGCAGCAAATGTTCCAGGTGCCTGCCAAGTCCACAGGTTTGCCCAGAAAATACTAGTCATGCATTTGCCAACATTTGTTCTTTCCTCAGTACAGCAGTTTTGCTGCAGGGTCAGGTCCCCTCAGACCATGCCAGATTCCCCTTTTCCCTCTGTAGGAAACTAAGAGTTCATCCCAAAACTGCCTCCTGACCCTGGGACAAATGGCAATCAAACTCCACAGGAGGCTGAGGCAGTCATAAAGCTCAGAATCTTCCCAAAGGATACAGAGTACAGAGAACAGTTACATACTGTACAGTGCAAAATAAGCTTTAATTGTTAACACATTTGTTTTCCAGTTTGACAAGTGCAAGGCATCTGTATTAACCTTATATAGAAGAGCCTCTGGCAAGGAGCAGACCTGAAAGCCAACTAATATTTAACTCTGTGGATTACCTACCACAATAGGACACCAGTAAGCAAACAGAGAAGACATTTCAAAATGAGGCAGCTGTTCTTGTTGCAGCCAGCACACTCAGAGCCCAGCAGTTGAACTGTCCCATACATATTTTCATACAGGCCACCCTTGTTTACTAGGACCAGATGAGATCAGGCACAGTATTGCCACACAAGACTGAGAAACTGGCCATCCTCAGTGAGTTCAGAAAAATTACATGCACCAAGGAGCACTCTTAGGGCTTTATCCCTCTGAATGAGATGACAGAAAAAAATGAACTAAAATATTCTGTGATGTTAAGGGCAACCTCATAAAAAAGCATCTACAGTACCAGCATATATCTGTTGAAATGTACAAAAATATGAAGATTTCTAGTATTTTCTGCCCTATTATTGGTGCCCAGTCTGTCTACTTCCTCATTAGATCAGTTTGTTCAATTTTAGTTAGTTACTAGTCTGTGACAGGGCATCTCCAAATGTCAAAGTCAAAGCCAACAACAATAACATTCTAAAAAAAAAAGAATACTGTGAGCATAAGTTCCATCAAAGGCTATGGACATTACACTACTAATATCAATGAGTTTGCAGGTGTGCCCTCCAAAGCTGCATCATTCATCAACCCAGCTATGTCAGTGGAATTCCTAGACTTGGGAATAGAGGGGCTCAAAAGTGAGCCAGAAGACCAGTCACTTTAAACACTTTCTCTGCTTGGAAGTGGAGTAGGATTCCTGGGTGTCTCCACTTGAGAGGTGATTATGGAATTTTCCAGGAAATTGACAGTCAAACTCTCATATCTGATATGAGAAGTGCCAGGAACTCCTCAAGCCACACCGAGTTCTTCCACCTTATGGGCTCACAGCTGCACCAGACCTCCACCCTACACGATCCTGCTGCAGCTGTTCTTGCTCATCTACACTCTTGGTAAGCTTTGTTATGGCCTGGTGGCATCATACAGGTCTACTGGAGCCAGAAGATCTGGGATGTCACATGGTTGGTGTGCCCTCTGCAGCCTGGACTTCTGCTGGAGAGGCAGTGGGGCACAGGAAAACCCATCACACCGAGACACTCTGCCTGATGACTCTGTGAAGAAAGCAAGGGACAAGGCTGTCACTCCTAACTGGCCATCCTGATCAGAGGTGGGTCAGACTTACACAGGCAGTAGCTGAGCAGGAACATTTCTTTCTGGGCAATCTGAACAACCTGCTCTTCCTCTGAACTAAAAAACTTGTAAGGTGCTAAGCCTAGTGCATGTGAAAGACTCATTTCTCAGAGGCCTGCTTGTCCTGGCCTTCATGTGACTCTAGCCCCAGAGCTGCCCCCTTGAAAATTACCTAAAGGTACCTCAACCTGTCCTCTCTCTCCTAAACATGAGACCAAAACCCAGCCTCAACAATGTCCTAATCCTGCCTGTTGTCCAGCAGGAGTGAGGAAGAACTTTCTCCTGCATGATCTGGGCTGGGTGCCTAGAACAAGTCCTCCTCCACATCTGCTGGCAAATGTGTACAGTCCAGTCACAGGGCTCTCAAGAAACTATCAGATAGTGATGGCCTGCAGACAAATAGNAGGGCTGTACAAGAAAGGGCTCTCAAGGGCTCTCAGGGCTCTCAAGAAACTATCAGGTAGTGATGGCCTGCAGACAAATAGTTGAGTTGTGTGTGAGCTGGAGCCTGCTGGCAAAAGGAGGAAGGAGAGGACTGGCGGTCCCAATGCAAAGACTACAGACTAGAGTGTTTCGGGCATAAGGGATGCCTGCTGCATTATGAGGACCATGCCAAGAAAGATTGGACAATGTTTGTGGAAAGGGGCTGATCTCTCACACTGTTGTCACAATCTTGACTATCACACTGCAAGCCTACCAAAGGTGAAGCCTGAACCTACATGGACACTTCCACCAAAAGTGAAACCTGAACCTACTCTGTCCTCTCCAGAGAGATGAGAGCTGTCCTTCTCCATCCCACAGACAGTCTCATCTAAGAACATGAACTGGATGGCAAAACCAGCAAGTTGCAATAAAACCTTACATATGTAGATGCAGTTATCACCCATGAGCAAGGATAGCTGTACTCAACCATGTAACCTCCTCCAGTTTTCTGCCCTGATGTAGCACTGGTGACCCATTTGCTGGAAAATTCCCAGGTAATGAGCTCATTACACAAGTGAGGCTTTGGCAAAGTTGTGGTGCCAACTGCACTCTTCCCATGGGAAGAATAGACACAGACACCCTCTGAGACCAGTTGATACTGAGTCATCTGTGCCAAGCAAAGTCTTGAAAAAAACCAACAAGAGAGCGTAAAGACACAGGAAAGGTTACAGCATTTGTCTTTCAGCCTCACAGAAATCAGGCTCCTCCTGGCATTTTTAGTCATTCAAACCTCGACTTGGTCCACAATTATCACTCATGGCACTTCACCTGGGACTTCTAACAGCTCAGAGAAATTGGATAATCAAAGGTTTGGAGACTTAGAGACCACACGGTAGCTTTCTCGCAAAACAGGGTAGACAGAGCTGTTGCTCTGTGTTCTGTACAATCTCACACCAGTGACATGTCCCATCCCTGCAGTGCTTGTCCACCTTCTGAATTCCTGTAAACAAATGCCAGAATCTGAGTTTGTTTTTGTTAACTTCTGCTTCTATTTCTATATTTTTAAAATGGCTAATCGCAGCTGTCATTGTCGCTGAATGAACATTTACCGCCTCGCTGTAGCCCTTTAGAAATACATTTATCATGCAAATGCTGGTAGAATTTTAAGTACAGCTGAAATAATAGGTAGTTCTGTAATAGCCTTCCCTACGAGGTATTGTGCCACAGTTGGCCACAACAGTCCAAAAATAGAATGATTGTTCTCAAAATCAGTAGCACACCCGATACGCATTGCTCATCTCTCATCACAAGGGACACTTCTGTTTTGTACAGCTGTACTCTTTCTTGTCTAGATTTGACCAGTCACATGCCATGCTAAATTAGTGTGGTTTTTTGAAAATTGTTTTTGGTTGGTTATTTGTATCACTCATTTTGTTATATTTTTTCACTATTTATATTTACGTAATAGTAAAACACCTCTTATATCAAATTATATCAATTGCCTGTACCACCTGGAATCCTGCTTCCAGGAGGAACCAAAGGGGATTTTTAGAGGGAAGCAATTAAAAACTGAATATCTAGGTACTACTGCAATGCAGGTGCAGAGAGAGCAGTGGGAATTCTCTCCAGAGACTATCCTCGTGGTCAGCTTATGCAGCAACTCATTGGCAGCTCTTTCATTCCCTTGAGTTGCTACATATTTTCTTCATATTTTACAGATTATAAAATCTCTTGATGTGCAATCATGCTGCCTCTTTTGATGACTTCATATTACAATAAGTTTCACTGTATGAGAATAAAAGCTGCCAAGCCTTATACAGCTGTGAGAAACTGAGATCTCTCAAGACCCTCTGGCATGTGAATCTTAGGAAGGGATGGGCATTTTTCTTTGCACAGTGGCTTGTTTTCATTTTAGTGAGTATGAGGTTCTTATTTCACAGGATGATGAAGAAACTGAAAAGACAAACTTCATAGTTTTGCTTCTTTTTTTGGCTACAAACATCTAGACATACTCTGCCTGAAGTTGAGTGATCCCTCTTAGTTTAATGGGAGCAAGAAAGATCACTACAGACAAGACACTGGAGAACAAGTTTTTAACTTTATCGGATTTCCCATGTGATGCCCAAAACTAGACACCACGTGCTAGAGAACCAGAGGTGAGATAACCTGCTGCAAAACAGAACACTACCAGAACTTCTTATTCCATACAGGCCTGAACTATGCATCTGTGATTGCTTAAACATGGATTGCACATTGTACGGCTTACTGACTGAATAGAAACCACAGAGGGTGCCTAAGTCGAAATAAATTAATTTCATCTGCCTCATTATTTTTACATCTAAACCAACATCAACAGATTTAAAAGAAACTATGCAACCCCTATTTTTAATTTTTTAAATATATATTACAGTAAAATGTAAGTTATATATTAAGAAATTGCCATATGTTAAAAACCAACCAAATCAGCTAACTTTCACAGAAATGCAGTCTATCCAAGAACAAAACTTTGGATAGAAAACCTTCTAATTCAAGACCAGTTCTCAAATATTTTATGTACCCTTAACTCTCACAACTTTGATAAAATGCTGAGTGTTCAGATTAGTTGTATATTCTTTTGATTCATTGACATAACAAGTTTAAAGTTGACAGGCATTTTTGGCTGCAGACAGCCTTCATGAGCAGATTTATTTTTTTTCTTTCTAGAAGAATGCTTTGATGTGCTGCTAATAAAGTAGCCATTTAGAAAACTGCATTTTCGAAATAGCATAGATAATTAGCCATCTCTTTTAGCATCCTACATCTTTTATAATCTATGTAATTTCTGGTATATAGTCAAGAATTAATTACTGAATTGAAAAATGTAGTTAAACAGTTACAGTAAGTTTCCAAAATGAATGTGTGTTACAAAAAAAAATTTAGTCATAGGAAAAAATGCCTAAATCGACCAGGTCTCGGCCAGGTGCATTCCAACTGTAAAGAAAATAAATGGGGACACTCCTCACCCACACAAGGCAGTGGTAGCTCATTTCTGAGCTCATTTTTAAACACTCCACAGTTCTATACATAGAAGACTTCCAGCAAAAAATCTTTTATGGTGTCACAGAAAGGAGTTTCACTAAGTGGCACAGCTATTCGGGTATCATTATGGACTGTACAGAACTCTGCACAAAACAGCCCCGAGATCAAGGCTCATAATGATTGCTGCTATGTGAAGAAAAAGCCTCTATGTTAAGGAGCTTATTGTCTATGGTGTGAACTCAGTCTGCACAGCATTTAAGCTATTAATTTTTTTACAAGGTTGTCTACCCATAAATAAGATGTGGGCATGAAACTGAACCTAAGTCTCAACATCCAGACAATTCTTCATGTGTTGTCTTTCAGTTTGCAGCAGCAGTAGAAAACATAGCTTTGTTCAGTAAGGCTCAATTTTCCTGAAATGTTAAGTTCCTTCTACACTGCTTATTTGCCACAGTGAAAGACACTACACTCCAAAATGTGACCTAATATAAGCCTGAACACTTAGCAATGCACAGCAGAGTTACAAGAGAATTCACATTTGCCAAAATGAAGAAAATTCAGAATTGTCCATATCTATAGAATTCTTTGTGCTACTTGGGAATAATTTGGTGCTTAAACAGTAATCATAACTTCGGAGTAAGAACTAAACTACTTGCTATCATCTTTTTAGTTACATAAACATGGCATGCCTGGTAAACTGTGCAAAGTGTGTTGAAATATGGCAGTGATTTCCCCACCCCAGAAGTTCACCAAGCATTGGCCATCCCACTATGGACAGTGGCTTTTGTGCCACTCTCTATATATCTGTTTACAAAGAACCCCAACTGTAGCAAATGTACAGCATGGTCAATGAGCTTACTGTAAATCATAATCCAGGTATGGAATGCTAAGAGGAGTCATGTGCTGTCCCCAGGCTGATTATTTACCAGATTCAGGAGATATGAGCCATAGGCCAAGGCTAATTCACCACTCTGGCCAGATCCCCAGCATTCCTCAAATCGGATCACATCAAAAGGAGCAGATGGTGATTTATCACTGCTTCATTCAGTAAGGACTCTCCAAGTAAGACCAGAGGGATGTGAAAGATCACTGATACTTTTGGCCCCCAGTGGCCAAGGTTCTGTGTAACTTTTCACCTGACCTGACAGTCAGAGAGGAACTCACCACAGTGAATGACAGCGTGACCTCAGTTCATACAGAAGTCACAGAACAAGAGGAATGGAGCTGACTGTAATTCTGACATATCTCAGAGGAAAAAGGATTGCTGAATGATTTCACTCCAATTGCATAAAGAAAAAATTCTGATTCACTAATCAGAATTAATTTTGCAATCCTTGTTAAGACCCAGAAAGGTTTAATCTTAAACATATACTTCTGATACTTCTTTAGTGATGTGCTAAAAAATTATAATAAAAGAAACAAAAACCACCGTTTAAGTTTCCTCACAGATATTGTGTTATTTCTGTCCCTGACAAATGACGTTCAGCAAATTCTGACCTATTGCCAAATAGCAGAAGAGTAACCACCTACCAGGCTCAATTTAGTACAACACTCTTATGTTGATTTACATATAGAACAGTGGGCTGGATGGTGTTAAACATTTAAGTTTAGGCTTTTGATAAGTTCATATACCAAACAAATTATTTAACTGCCTGAAAAAATGATTCACAATCCGAACATCTCAAATGGGATGACGCCCCCACTGTATGTGATGAGCAACTGTAGGAGACTCAATGACTTCACTCTCTAAGGGCAAAATTAAAGAAAATTACACAATGAGAAATCAGACCAGCCTGCATTCAGTTCTTCACAGTTGTATAATTTCAAAAAGACTGTGTAGAGTGGTTCTTATTCCATATAAGTGTGGCTGGCATCTGGGGTGAAGACATCTACTTAGAAAATTGCATTTTAGATCTCATCAGGGAGAAGAGAATTTGCGTTTTGGGCCTCCCATTTCCTGGCAAGGGTTCTAGTCATTAGACCGTTACATATAAATGATACAGGCTAATGTATATACATGCAAATACACAAACATATATGTAAATGCAACAATTTTTTAGGTATCTTTTGAAAGGACTGGAGTTCCTAAGTCCCCCCTCACAATGCAGATGGTAACTTCAGGGTAATTTCAGTCTCAAGGACCGGTAGACCCAAGACAATAAAACAGACTCCTCACAAACTGAAGGAGAAAGCAGGGAAATAGGAACAATCAGACATGTTCCAGCAGGGCCCTGCTGAGCCAAGTTTGTATATTATCTGCAAAGTCAGAGGAAAAAAACCCACACTATCTGAATCCCTAGTTATTTATAGTTTATGTTTACTCTTTGCTCAGTAAAATAAATGTGCTGAGTATTACTGTGATAAGACATAAAAACATTACTTGTTGTACTGACACATGCTCTAGTAAAACCTTTAGAAATGCAAATAATGCCACTAAGTTGCTCTTATTTATGTTTCTAAGTCACTGTACTCCTATCTGCCATATCATCCTTCATGCCCTAAGCACCTTCTGAAAAGCCTGCTTCTTAAATTGCTTTTTATAGATTAAACCACTTTTTCCCAGAAAATTACATCCTTTTGGTACATAAGCCATGCAAATGATGCCCAAGGCAGGTAGGGTGCTGATCAGATGGAGCTGGTATTTAATGATTGAAGTTCATACTCCCATCTTCTGCCACTACACCCTGTGTCTCACCAACCCCCTCCCCATACATCAGTCCACATATCCTTTTTGCCCTCTGCAAATCCCCACTATTCTTCAAATCTCTCCATATTACCCCCTGTATTCTTTCAAGTACTCCTTTGGCCACATTTTCTCTTCTTCATATCTTCAGTCCTACCCATTCATACTCCTCATGAGTGGCAGACCCATCTGCTTGTTCCCTTTACTACCCTCCCTTGCATCCCCTTCTGTGTTATTTGATCTTGATGGGCTGGTGATCATGGGAAGGTAATTGAGACCTGCTCTGTACACAGCTGCCCCCAGAGCTGGCCAGCCAGAAGGTGCATCTATGTGAGCTATGATACCAGATCAGATCTCACATTATCTCCCAGGATAGCAAAAACCTTCCTATGATTTTATGTTGCAAAAAGCTGCCCAAAATGATCAGACACATCTAAGGAGGGAAAAGGGCAGCTCAAAGCATCCTACTTTATCCAGCTAAGACCAAGCTTGACCTGCGAGGCTGAAGTCCAAGACATCATCATCAACTAACCCAAGAATTACAGCATGGGTTTTCCAAGCAGACTGATAAATGTATTCCCTTCACTTGTGTGAGTGGTTATTGCCAGATACACTCTGTCCTTTTGGGAAGAACATGGACATTGTCTTTTCCTTTTTTTTTCCTTTACCAGCTATGTCATTTGAATGTAACACAGCAAACTGACTGCTTCACTGCCCTCTCAAAATTGCAGCTGGGGAACTGTGATTAAGAGCCCTACCTAATCTTGTTGACTCATTAATTATTTAGTCTTCCAATATTTTTTCTTCCTTTCCTACCATACCTCACAGAATTGCTTATGCCTAAGTCCCCACTAATGGCTGGGTTACATTATTTAGCAATGACATAATTCTGTTTTCTGATAGATGCCTCTTAATATGGAATTATTTTTTTTCATTGCAAAAAAATGTTAGATATTTGTCCTATGCCCTTTTTCCCATTGCAATTGTCAGAATGGTTACTTTCACATGTCATACTTGTGACATTGAAAGTAATTGCAAGATACACACACACACATTCTGAAGCACGCAAGTCATAGACAAAGTCTAGTTTCACCACTCACAGTTCTGTTCACACAGATTTATTGCCTAATAGAACATAAATCCTATCACTCTCTGTGTCTCAGAATAAGAAACATTATAGTTATGCTAAGTGGTGGATTAAAAAAGGTGACCTAATGTGAAAAAGATCACTGCATGGATAACGAGGTGAGCATTCAAACAGTGCTCAGAAGTGGCAGTACCATTCTGGCTTCATAAAATCATCAGTGGAATACTGGGCTCAGATTTGGTGTCTGCATTTTAAGTAGCTGTTGATAAATTAGAAAGTTCGAAAGGAGCTACGGAAACAACTGGAGAGCTGGAAAATTGATATTATTCAATAAACTTAGGTGTGTAGTTTACATATAGAAGGTTAAGAAGCAATTTAGTTTTCGTCTCCAGATTTAAGTACGAGTTATTTTTGAGTTATTTTTTCATTCAAATGCCTAACAAAGTTCAACAACTGGAAGCTGAAGCTAGAAATATATACTAGAAATAATTAAGATTTTCAAGAGTTTGAATAATTAGCTATGGAACACTTCACCTATTACGAATTTCTCATCCCTTAAGGTTCTTAAATCAAGAGGCTGCATATTTCTAAGACATATGCTTAAGCTGCAAAACAACATAAAAAACCTCCAAAACTTAGAGCCTCCATTAAAAACCCATCCACTAGAAATTACATGGTGAGCATGAGGTGGAGTCAGTTGCTGTGATGGTAATGGTCTTGCTAGACTGAAAAACTGCAAATCCTGAAATGAAACAAAGTAGAAGATGTAATGCAATTAAAGCCAGACTCAGCTGAACCTTCCCTGATAAATCCACATGTCCAGAAGAGATGCCTCTGTGACTCTAGGCATAATGTTGTATAGTCACCCATCATGTTTCTGAGTAAAAGTAACCTTCACCCAAAAATTAGTATTGTTACTGTGCATCCCATACAGTCTTGAAATAAAGTGAAGGAAATGAGGAAGTAATTTAAATGTAGCTCTGAAATCATGTAATTGGTCAGAAAAATTAAAGCTGTTTCTGTTAAAAGTGGAACGTATATTTTCTGTACATTTTCTAAAGGGGGAAGGAAGAATTGCCCACTCCAGTATCTTCTTCATCCCAGACTCAAGCCATCATTTTCATGTCTCCCATGGTAACCAAGAGTTCTTGGCTAGACCTGAGCAAGCCGGGGTTGCAGCCAGGTGCCTGGAGAGCACAGGAACTCGTGTGCAGTGATCTCTCTCTGCCCAGCAATGAGACTTTGCAGCCTTAGGCTCCTACCAAAGCAGCCACTGTAGCAGGGCCATCCAGGCCACTCTGACTGCAAGAGTATTTGTCTCAATGTACTGCTGACATAAAACTCCAGTAAGCAGAAGGTCATGATTATCTCCCTTTCCTCAACTAGACAATCCTGCCAGAAGTACCACCACCACAGTGGAGGTTTGTGCTACAACACAGCTCTCGGGGCACCTGACTGTACCTGCACACTCTATCTGCTTGTCACTTGTCAGGGGAGACAAAACCTCTCAGGAGCTCGAAGTGGATCACAAACACAAACCAGGACAGCTGCTGACTTTACCACATTCTGAACCAAGGGCATACGTAAGTCCTCTGTTTTAACTTTCCCACCATAATCTTACAGCATGGCTCAAAAATCACCACAAAGATGTCAGCAGGTTTTGAAAGTAGAGACAAGTGCCTCTGTACTGCCACCCTTTCCTGTATTTATGGGGGAGACATTCAGATAGTAACTCAAAATCTTCCCCTCCTTTTCCTCCAAGTACAAAGGATTCTCTTCTGAGCCATCCTGCTCTAAAATAAACTTACAGCAGCATGTATACAGCTAAAAAAAAAAATCCAAACCCAAGCAACAACAAAGGTCTTACAAAAATACAGCACTGCAAGCATGGTTCTTCCCTGTGGAGAGGATGAAAGAGCAACATGTGACAGATGTTTGTCATGTCATTTTATATAGTATTCAAATGCACTCAGAAACAATAGTGATGAGAATGGTATAAAAACCTAAACAGACCAGACTGAAAAGAAGTGTTACAAAAATAACTCTTGAATAAGAACAAAAGAAATTAAATATAGAAAGACCAAGAAAGTGGTTTTAGGAAGCTTTGTTTGTTTTTTATGTCAATGTAAGGAAAATAATAAAGTCTCTTTTAAGGACTCTCTCAAATCCCAAATTTGTCTCCATCATCTGCTGACTCAGAGACTTCACAAGACACTCTGGCTGGGAAACTGCAGGGGTTGCTTCCGACATAATACAGTATTGATGTACCCCTGAAGGATGTAACAGCACCATGAAACAGATCATCCTCTTTGCCTGCAGGGTTTCTAGCTATTCTCTTAGGCTCCTTATTTCCTCCCTACAGCCAAATCCTCATTTTCTCTTATGTAAAACTCCTTTCTACACCAGTTTTATAAACAATCAGATAAAAAGAATAAATAAATTATCCTCTGGGAAAGTGACTTTGCAGTGAAATGTCATAGTGTAATGGATACCTAATCATATAGGAATAAATTTCAACTATGAAGTGCAAGGAGAAGCAAGACACTCTAATCATTCATTCATTCATATAAATATGTATGGAGGCAACCTACAAAACTGTTCACCCAGTTTGGGCAATATGTATTTTAGCATGCAAACTACTGCACAGTGGTTGCACATGCTCCTATGGGGAAGACCGCACAGATGCTTTGATTTTTCAGGCTGCTGCTGTTCATTAAAAGCCAGTGAAAGCACCATTCTTTAGTCTGAACTGGTTATTGGTATTCTATTCTAGAACTGGGGTGCTTAAATCATTCTTCAAGCATAAGCTGTTAAGCAGCCTAAGCAAAGAAAAATCCTGTATAGATTTTTTTATTTATGTTCAGGTATTCAGATGCTGAAATAATTAGATTAGGAGTTACCTTCAAACAGTTTCAAATACTTTGTCCACAAATGATTAAAAAAAGAAAATTACAATTCAGCTTACCTGCAGTTCCTAGAAAACCTCTCAGCTGTTGCTATCAACCTTTCTTCCTCACAGGGGCTCAAAATCCATGAAGCACCACTCTCTTCACACAATAGCCTGTGTGCTTTGATCTCAATAGAACTGTTTTCCACAACCTGTTCCCTGGTTTAAGAATGTACTTCCACAAATTTCTCCATCTGTGCAAGTGTAAACAAGGGCTTTATGTACAGCATTAAAGAGACGGCCTTTCCCAAAATGATGAGACACAGCACTTGGAAGGACAGGACAGAGGAACATGTAGTGAGCTAAAGAACTGAGGTGGATTCATGGCCTGACTGATGTGAGCAGAGACAGACAAACCACAAAGCCCAAACCCACTCCCTGTGCCCCGGGCCTGCTGTCCAAAGGTTTGGAGGGAGGAAGTCACTGTGGAGGGCCACTACATTGTCTGGGGCTGGTGAACTCCTGAACATCACAGCTACTACAAACTACACAACAATTCTTCAAAACAGAAAACTGGCATTTTCTCTTTAGCAGCAGGTACCCAGGTAGGGAAGCAAAACCACAAAAAAACCAAAAACTCTTTATCAGTCATCTTTAGGGGGTAGGGCTGCTCCAACTAACAAACCAAAAAGCTGGAAGTTGGCTAGTAACAGCTTTTTCCTCTCTCCTGCATCCATGCAACCTCAGTGAACAAGGCAAGGAGAGAAGAGACCCAGTCCAACCACTGAAGAAGAAATCCCCTCTGCTTTTTAAAGAAGAGGTCCACTCCAAATTCTTTAATCCATTTAGGAATTAAACTGGTTGAACTACATTCTGACATTTAATCAAGAGCATATTTAGGCTAGAATAAAATAAGGGTTCCCATTCATAATCTCATATTAAAACATAAAGGCCTGTTGAGTATATAAAGATCCAGCTGGTAAGCAAAGTTCCTCAACCACCTGAAAACCCCACTAGTTGCTTTTATACTTTTCAACACCCATTTTTAAAAACAGGGCTGATGGTCTTTGGTCAAGTAATCAAGTAATTGAGGACTGCAAGATCATACCCTGATTTTGGAACACTTCCTTAAGCTCCAAGGGGATTATCTGTTCCAGTTACTACCCAAAGTGATTAAGTCACATGATTCTGAGCACATCACAAATAAGGGACCAAATCTGCTTTTCTTTTGTACAAAAGGTTTTTCCAACATGTGAATCAACATGCAATGAGATAAATTTTATCCTCAGTGGTCAGACCAGAGTTCAGAGAATGGTATTTTTACCATCCAGTAAAATAATTAATAAATTCAGTCAGACATAGATTGAGTCTCTGCTTCTGTGTTCTCTTTACCAAAACTCAATTGAAATATACTTTTTAGAAAGTGTCCTTTTGAATTCATTTGTATTTTTAAAACTTAAAATAATTTTAAGGTTGTCAAAGTTAGAGAATTCTGGGCAACAATTCTACAGATAAAGTGAATCTCCTGCAAAATTTCACCATGGAGTCATAAATGTAGATAATAATTTTAATTCTGACACACCTTTGGCATTACTTCCCTGATTTATCCTTATGTATTAAAACCTAGCTACTTATTTATTGTAGTTAACAGGGTGATTTTACTTTTCTCCTCCACTAGTTTTACATTGTTTCAGTGAATATTAATGCTTTTGAGCTCTAATCAGCTATGGCAAACAAAAGAAAGAATCTTACAGCCTGGATCAGACCAATATAATAAAACACTGTTAAACTATATGGAGACAACAATTTATTGAGGCATCTTATTATGCTACTGAAGAACATAATTTTGCTCTTCCCTCCACTAATACATAATAAAACCAGATTTAGCTAATTTAAACTCTTTCTTTTTTTTTTCTCCACTCTTAGAAATGTATGCAGATACTGAAACACAAAACTACTCTTTGGGTTGTGCCCTGGGGTGACTTCATGATGCTGAATTGTAAGCTTTGTACCTTTAAGACTGGTTCTGAGAGTAAAAGGGTAGGAGAGAAGAAATTTGCCTCCCAAATTTGCCCTAAACCAGGACCAGTTGTGATGACAACTTTTACATATTTCACTTTCATAGACTATTCCTAGTAATTCCAGAAATATAATACAGATTTCTTTAAAAACCCAAACTTATCTTTCTGTATCAGGTGGTGATATGCAGCCTACAGTGCTAAGGAGTGCAAGTTATTGGAAACTGCAGTAAATTTACATGACAACTGTCACTGATACCTCCCAAATCTATCACATATACACCAGTAATCTGCTCTTTTACAAGGCATCCACAAAGTTTTTGAACTCTTATGGCAACTGGAAGATTGAGAAATTCTGCATGAATGGCTGCAGGATGTGGAATGAACAACTTTACTGTACCCATGTTACCAGAAGTGTTGAATTACTGCAGGGTAGAGCAGACACACCTCAGTGACACCACTCTCTCCACGTGCACGCAACACACACAGCCCAGGGCACCTCAGAGCTGCCCCTGGGCACTGCCCAGGTCTGACACAAACACCTCTAGCTAGTGACCTGCCTGAAAAGTATTTTTTCTATTTCATTCCTAGTTCCCACGGGGCATAATCCACACCATGAAAGCCACCAGGTGACCTTCCCAGCAGGGGGTGAGCCGTTGTGTTCTTGGTATGAAGGAATTCACACTGCACCCTAAGCGTGGCACTACAGGTACCTCCCGAGTTACCACTTCTCAGGTGTTATCTGCCCTGGGAAAATCAGTATGTTTTATCAAGAGCAAAAACACTTGACTCCATCATGGTCACTCAATTATTTATTGGGAATGTATGAAATGCCAGTAGGGAAAAAAAAGCCAAACCAGCACAAATTCTCCCTTCCCCTTCACATCATCCAGTTATTTGTCTCTTCCACATAAATTAAAAAGATAATCAATTATTGTCTCCAAGGTTTATGACTACTTCCTTTTCCCTTTCTGTAAATACTGGTTCTTCTTTTTCATGAGTATATAGTGAAGGAATAAGATGTGTTTCCTCCCCTTGAATAATGGACTCCACAGAAATGAAGACCTGTATATTACTGAGTGGAATTAGACAGCACCAAATGCAATCAATGGCTAAAATGATCAGATGGCTCTTTTAAACAAATTACTAAACTAAATCATGCACTACAGGACGGCAGAAGCCAGACTCACTAATAACCCTACCAGTTTTAGTTCCTACACTGGAATCCTGGAGGACAGAAGACAGCTGTGATACTGACTGAGGTCAGCTTGCATTCACTGTCAATACAGGACAAGCTTTGGCCTCAATCCCCAGTGATGATCATGCTCAACACAGCCCTCTCAGGGTCTCTGAGATCATAAAATTATTCAAGGAAACCAACACTGTATTGCAACCTTACTCTCTTAGAGAAGTTTCATGAGGGCTATTCTATTTCAGTGATTTCCTGGTCCCTTGTGTCCTTTTGAAATCCCAGTTTTGGCATGTTTTTCTCTAAGCTTACATACTCTAGTATCCCAAAAGTGAATATTCTACCTCAAAACCTATTTTTTTTTCAATTTTCTATGGTCTGTGCTGCCCAGAATTGTAATATGATTTTCCAGAAATCATTACATGTCCATATTTCCTAGTGAGATTAATGATGATTCAGAGAGTCTATGAAAGCCATTCCAGCTCAGCTTCAGATCAAATGCATTTAGATCTTTGATATCAAAGCTTACTATCCAGAAAGTCAAGCATCCATAAATCTAGAATCTAGAATCAATTATCAAAACAATTTTTAAAAATTTCCAAAATGCTTCAAATTTTCAGGTGAATCTCAAGTAGGATTGTAAAAAGAAAAATTCAGTTTCCAGTGGCCTTTGATGAATTTGATTATGTAAAAGTGTTAATTATCACATACTTTATTCTTTCATTTATTAATAACATTTCTCCTCTTTCACAGAAAGTAAACCTGATGCTAATTTTAACTATCCTATGAATTAACCTGCAGTAGCTTCTTATTACTGCTAAAATTAAGGGTTTACATTAGAACATGTAAGAAAGCTCTCAGATGAGAAATTTATAATTAAAATAAAAAACTGCTCTCAAGGCTTATGTAGCTGTTTGGAAAAATCTGCCTATGTATCTGCATCACAGCTTATGAAGGATTTTTAAAACTCAAATATGACAAGAGAGTTTGAGTTTTGCTCAGAATGCAAAAAAAAAGGAAAAAATTTGCACATTACTGCTTTGTTCCTAAATCATGATATCAGCCTTTAGCAAATGTTTCACCTACAATGAACTGCTTTTTCAGCCACCGTGATCCAGCCACCTAACCTGCAGTTTTTGTTCTTAAGTGTGCTAGGGTGCAGTACAGATCCCTTCAGAATACAGGTTTGACACAATAATTTACCATAGAGTAAAGAAAAAAACAAACCAAAAAAACCCCTATAATATATGTATTGGCTAAGAGCTTAAGCTGAGGAAGAGCAATTGGACTTCATCCCATCCATCTCAATTGCTTTGTGGGCAGCAGAGTATACAAAACTAAAGGTGATGAAAACTTAAAATATTGTTTCTTGCTTTACATGTGAATGGTATGAATATTTGATATGTTAAGAGATGTGTAATTGCATAGAAGGTTGGAATCAAAGATCACTTCAAGCTACAGTTCAGCTTTTCAAGCTCCATAACAATGAACAACAAATCCTTGCCCTACAACTGTTCACACTGGACATTATGATAAACAGTAAACCTGAAATATAAAGCAGAGATATGGGGCGCCTTAAATTTAATGTTCTGGTGGATAATAGTTTGCTATGCATCAAAGCCAGACATTTTGATCCTTTTTATTCAATACAGTGAATATGGCATATAAATGATAATTATGGCATATAAATGATGGCATATAAATGATAATTAAAAAAACTTATGGCATATAAATGATAATTAAAAAAAAAGTTTAGGAAATATCTATCTTCATTGACATCAGATATTGCCCCTATAAGTTGAGTAATAACAGCCTCCAGTACCTTAAAACACAAAGAACAAAGTGAAACATATTGTATTTTCATTTTTTCCATGAACACAAGGCAATTCCACACCAGATATAATCAGGGTGTACATCTTAACAGACAGCAGATTTTGTCCCCGAATATTACAAAAAATCTCAAATAGAAATAAATTAATTCAGTCTGTTTACATATTGTACTTGTTTATGCAGATGGATTATTTTCTTTTAAAATAATTGCCCTTTCAAGACTATCCAAATAAACTAACCATAGTTTTGTCAGATCATTTTGAGGCAAAAGAAAAGAAGATGATACCCTCTCTTATTTGACATCTGAGAACAATAAACAGCCCCAGGCCTGGCACGTAGGATACCTGAAAAGCTACTGAAAAAATCCCAAACAGTTCGGAAGTGCATAATAGAATCAGTATGTTCAGAAATAAAAAAATGCTGAATTTCAATTTCTTTAATATTAAACAGAGAGCAGAGGAATAACTCATACGTTTTTTTCTTTTCCAAACCACCTTCATTTGGAATCAAGTTTAATACTTGCTTGTGAAGTATGGCCTTATCTTTTCCTTGATTTATTTTTTTATGCACCTAGTGCTCCCAAAGTTTACTGAAATATTGCAACCAGCCTGTAGGATTTGGGCAATTAGAATCCAGCAAGTACAGATAAAGGGTTCAGTCTAGTTACCTTTAGTATTGACTCTGAGACTGAGGTTTTTGTAACTCTCTTCACTTTCAATGCTGTATCTACAACCAACATGAGAATGACCACAAGTATGATTTTGGATGAAAATGAAGTGCAAAACATTAGGGAAAAAAAGAAATATAATGCAGAATGTAGATTCCTTATATGAAGAAATAAAATAGACAAATCACAGAATGATAACAATGCAGAAGAAGAATAACAAACTAACACAGAGACATTTTTGGCCAGGTATCTTCCAAAATGTTACAAACACTCAGGAGAAAAATCTAGTAAAAATAGGAAGACATAATAAAAAAGATCACTGACTCAATCACAGAATTGTCTCAAAACTGAGATATGCAAAGACAATGAACAAAGAAGAACACACCCTTGAATTAAAAAAAAAATAATAATTTATATCATATTTACACAATATCTGATTCAGCTTTCAGAGTTTACTTTTCAAGGATCAGGTCAATATTGAATAATTAGCAATTACATGTCTGTAAGTCATATTAGTATGCTACCCTGACTGCTCTTGCAGACAAATGCATCACAATCATTAATTGAGTTTCCTCTAAACTCTTTCTGAGGAACAGACCTATTATTAGTTTAATAATCTATGTGATTTTGTTATCATTGAGGAACTAAGGTAGAGAGACTGAGAAATTTATTTAAGGTTTCTAGAGAATCAAACAGAGCCCAGATCTCTGAGTGCTTGCCCATTGCCTAATCTACTTAAGCATCTTAAAATGTACACCATTGCACATTTCAAACACCCCACAATACTGAAACTACCGGTAGATTTGCCACTTTAAAACAGGTAACAAACACAATAATGACATTATTGTATCGCAGAACTGTATCAAGTGACACAGATATCATAAACCTCTCTTCTTCTGTCATGACTTTAGTATACAGACCCTTCACACGCACAGCTGCATATAAATAACTACAAGAGCCCTCAAAAAGAGATGCACTGGTCTGGCATGGATGGCAAGAAGTGGTTGTAGCTGCCTCCAATATTTTCTCCATCCACCCAGACATCACCACCAAAGGCCCAGATGGCTCCAGCACTGTGTCCCCCTGCCAGCAGTTGCTGGCTCTGCCAGGCTTGCTCTGACACACCCAGCAGTGGCACCCTGATTTCCCTCCCCTGTCCATGGGATTGATGAATTGCAGCAGAGACATCCCCAGTCCAGAACAGCTGCAAGCTGCATGCTTATTTTTTGAAGCATCGCAACACTTCAAATGGATTAATGCTGGTTTTAAATTATGGAGTCTACAAAGCATCTTCTGAATGCTATATTTTTTTACTTTAATTTCCCTTCTCTCTTTTTTTCTTAGGGTTCGGACTTCTTTGTTTAGTTGTTTTGGGGGGTTGTTTATTTGTTCATTTGGTCTATTTGTGAGTTTTGAATTACTCCTTGAGATGGCATCATTATCAATACTTCAGGAGCCACACTCAAGGCCATTAAACATGCCAACCATATCCTGAGTGGCATCAAAAGGAGCACGACCAACAGGTCAGGAGAGGCAATTCTGCCTTTTACTCCATTCTCATGAGATCCCATCTTCAGTGCTGTGTCCAGCTCTGGGCCCCCAATACAAGAAGGACATGGACCTGCTGGAGTGAGTCTAGAGAAGAGCTGCAATGATGATCAGAGGTCTGGAGCACCTCTCCTTATGAAGACAAGCTGAGAGAGCTGGGATTGTTCAGACTGGAGATGAGAAGGCTCCAGAGACCTTGGAGCTGCCTTCAGTACCTAAAGGGCTACAAGAGAGCAGGAAGAGGACTACATGCAGTGATGGGACAAGAGGCAATGGTTTCAAAAGAAAAGAGAGCAGGTTTATATTAAGATATTGAGAAGAAATTCTTTACAGTAAGTGTACAGGAAGACTGGAGACACTGGAACAGGTTGCTCAGAACAGTTGTGGATGCCCCATCCCTAATGTTGAGGGTCAGGCTGAATGGGGATTTCAGCAACCTGGTCTGGTGAAAGGTGTCCCTGCCCACGGCAGAGGGCTTGGAACAAGATGGTCTTTCCTGGGTTGCTTCCAACCCAAACCACTCTGTGATTCTATGATACCAACAACATACTTCATAGTCATTGTCCTCAGAGGTATTCAAGAAACTACTTGATGTGGCCCTTAGTGCTGAGGTGTCTACTTGACAAGCTAGTGATCAGTTAAAGGCTGGACTCAATCTCAAACTATTTCTATGGTTTTATGTATTGAATGTTCTATTGTTAAGAGCTATGTAATAAAACATTTAAAACACAGGGTAGAAGTGTGAAAAGAGCCAAGAGAGCCAATATGTTTGAAACACAGTGAGATTATGCACATAACTCCTATCAAATCACAGGATCAAAGACTGTGATAGAGAAGAGTGTTTATCTGATTGATGCTGAACATGCCCCAACACACCAGTAAGGAGTCAAACAGATGGGATAAGTTAGTTGCTCTGGTAGTTCTGCTTTAATGTAGTACAGAAAAACTGAGCCTCTTCCACTGATAAAATGAAAAGAAAAGAAGCATATCCATGAAAACAGTCACAAAAAGAAGGTATTTTACATACACAACATGCTTAACAAAATTTGGATGAAAAGACAGATTTTCGGTTTTATCAGAAATCCTTGAATCTGTCAGTTTAAATCAAATCCTTAATGCTACTGTAACTTAACCACTTATGCATTAACATGCAGCTTTTCCAAAGGTTCTTGTTATACACATTCATAAAAATTGGGAGGAACACAGAATTTTTTTAGGCCAAGTACATTCTTTTCCTCTGTTGACCTGAACTGCACAGTGAAGGACAGCAAACACCTCTAAGGATCTGTTACATTGAGGCTCTCCCACGTAATGTCTGCATGGGGATTCTGGCACACAAGGTGCCGTGCAGGAGCCTGCCAAGGGCACTGGCTTCTGCCCCATGCACAAAGCCCAACTAAAAGCACAACTCCCTTGGTCTCCCATCGTTTCCAACAAGCACAAGGGCTTTTCCAACAAGCACAAGGGACAATTGTCTCACTGGGGAGAGCAATCTCTCTCCCTTCTCCACTCCTGTAGTCAGAGTCAGGACATCAGCTCCAGGCCTCTTCCACTTCCCAGGCTGAGCTGCAGAACAGTCCTTCCTGAACATCACAGCCCGGGCTCCAAAGGCAGGACATCTCCAGTTCCCAGTGAAACTTCCCAGCTCTTAATTAGATGCTGTCTTCCTTAAAATAACAATTGAAGAGCCCTGTGCAGGAATATGTCATCTGAAAAGATGACAGTAAATTCTCAGGCCGTAGCATTAGCAGTACAGACTGACAAATCTTTGTAGCCTCTTAGGCAACTGGATGGGATGGAATTACTCAGCAGTGCCTTCCATTCCTTCCATTTTTTTCCCCCTTCCCTCACTTTTCTTTGCTGAGCAGATTATTCCTTGTATGTATAGTAAACAATTATAGAAATACTTCACAATCATCTCTGAAAAACAAAGACAATCAGAAATTTCCTGGTTTCATAAACAGTTGTAAGGCAGAAACAAATTACAGACATTACTTACAGACAGCTTTAGTAACCAAAACTCAGTGATAAACCTTTAAAACACAGCTCCAACATACAGAAATGCAGTATCTGAAAACAGTTGATTTGGAATTCTCCTTTAAGAGAAATGTGAAATATTCCATACTGTACTGCGGACTTGATAAAACTGATATGAAATTTCCCTGAGTAATTGATACTGGCACGTGAAATTAAAGCAAAGCTCAGCAGGACACATGAAATTCCTGCATTTCCAGTGTAATTCCAAACAGTATAGCATAAATCAGCATGGGCATGTAATTCTTGGATCTCGTTTGACATAAGCGAAGCAGAAATTGTGTGTTGTTGCAGGTGTTTTGCAAGCAAACATGACGCCCAGCTGATTGTTAACAGACGAACTCTTTTCAAAGGAAAATGAGCTGAAGGAAGATCTCAAAGCTGACAAATGAAAAAAAACAGGTGGAAATAGTTATGACCACCCCTGGGCTGGAGCAGTCAGAAGCTATTGTTTGTGCTAGGATGGCACTGGAAACAGGCTGCTCCTAGGGGAAGCAGGAGCTGGCTCCAGCAGGCTTGAGAAGCATTTTGGGGGATGACAGCCCCTTCCATCTGGGCCAGTTGCTGAGCTGCTCAGCATGGGCAGCTCCATTTGGCTCACAGATAGCAAGAAATGTGCACCTCACACTGAAAGCTACAGAACACCTGCAATTTATGTTCTCTGAGAAAACTGCAGTTTCTAGACCCTCAAAGCCAAATTTGAAAGTTATATGACTTATAATGCTGTTAACCATACAAAGATCATCTTGTTCCAACCCCCTGCCATGGGCAGGGACACCTTTCACTAGACCAGGTTCCTCTGAGCTCCACCCAACCCAGCCTTGAACACTTCTAGGGAGGGAGCACCCACAGCTTCTCTGGGCAACCTGTTCCAGCACCTCATCACCCTCACAGTAAGTAATTTCTTCCTAATTTCTAATCTAAACCTACCTTCTTTCAGTTTGAAACTTATTCCTTGTCCTATCACTACACACTCTTGTAAAAAATTCCCCTTCAGGGACTTGTTTTTTATACAAAACCCCATATGTGTAAAATACATTTACACATTTACATTTTTTAGCACCTAAATACTTTAGGTGCTAAAAATGGAGCCTCCCTGCTACAGGTCCCATTTACTACTGAAGATATATTTTATATAGAATTCAGAGGCTGAACATACAGCCTTTGCAGTGTGCTGGTTAGAGTAATAAAGGGAAAAAAAGGGTCAGAAAAAAAATCTGAACTTTGTAAAGTAATTTATACCTTATAATAAAATTTAAATATTTAATTTACAAAATAATTACTGCAAGTTCAACAGATACGCTCTTTGTAACAGAAAAATATATGTAAAAAATATCTAAAATATAAAGAGGGATCCTTGACTTGCCAATCTGGGTGAAACATTTTGCTAGGGGCTTTTTCCCCACTCTATTCTGCTGCCCTTCTGAAAAACTCCTGTGTAAATCATAGTCTGCAAGTTCACCCACCTTAAGTGCAGGATGTTTTCAAGAGACAGCAGTTATCTGTAGCTACCAGCCAGAGGGGGGGGGAAAATTAAAAAGGCTATAGACTCACAGAGGCCTGGCTGCTCCTGGATTTGATCAGAAATTGCTTCTCAGCAGTGACACATAATACTGTTTTCAGGCAAAACATGAATAAACATGTGCATAAACTTTTGATTCAGAGCAATGCCGAACTAGTTCTGTGATCCATCAGATCTTAGAAGATAAACTTGATGTGATGGGGTTGTCTCTTGCTAGAAACGCTTTCAAAGAGCAGCTGGAAAGCTGCAACTAGTTGGTGATTGAGTGGATAGGACACTTCTCAGTGGGCATAACATGTGGCCAGGCAAAGCAGAAGGAAGCACTTGCTCTTGAGATAAACAGATAAAACTACCATGAGAAAGACTGGTCAGAAAACAAGGATTCTGCTTCAAAAAAAAAAAAAACCAACAACAGAGCATTGACATTTGGTTTCATTTCATGGTTTTAAAAAATAAAATGGAGGAGAAAGAAGGCAATCTTTCAAACATTAGTTGAGGAATTTATACCCAAGTGTAGTCCTGCACCAAGGACATTATTGTACAGACCTGCTCCACAGGTCAAACTGGAGCCCATCCAGGTCACCTGCTTGCAAGTGTGTCTTCAGCAACAGCTTTATGGTGCCCCACACAACATTCCCAGAAGGCAAGCTCAGGTTCCCTCTCAGCCAGACAGCAATGCACTACTCCCTCACCTATTTTGGAATGTGGTTGAGCCCAGCACTCTGTGCAGCTTCAGCTATCCCATCCTTCTGAGGACAGTGGGAGACGCATACAGAGGCATAATAAAAGAAAATGAGTAGTCACCAGTGCAGGATGACCCAGCACCCTTTAAACACAGGTGTTTTTCCCTTCTGCTATTAGGACACCTGGCATGCCTGAACAGCTTGATCCCGGGCTGAATTCTGGACACCTGGTCCAGGGAGGGTAATGATGCCAGTGCTATTTCATCAAGTACTGCTTGGACCTTTGCTTTACAGGAGTACAGACTGGTAAGTCTGGTGCCTGAGCCAAAGTCTAGCTCATCCCACCTATTCTCTGGTGATACTGACCACACAGAACATGACACATTTTCTCCAGCAAATTGTTGAGCAGTTTCACCATGCACTGTGAACCAGCTGCCCTCACTCACCAGCTGGAGACATCGGCTTTCCAGGGTTTCCTCTGTCCTCAGACCCACCAATGACTGCACCTGTAAAAAGCCTGATGAATTAATAATGCAAACAAGGCAACAGTGTGCTCCCAATCAACTTCAGGACCAAAGTCCTATCAGGCTAACTATACAATAATGGGTGCTGCAGATTGAACAGGACTGCATGGCTGTCAAAAGGACATACGAATGTTTCAACAGAATGAAAAACCAGGAATGTGCTGCATTGGCTTGTACCAGATCTATTTAAAGCATCTAGAAGTACTGTGGTACATAGAAGGGGATTAAGAAGAAGGATTGCAGAACCTCAGCTAGATGTCATAATGTTATGCAACTCCTTTCTCCTGAAAACAAAGGGTGGATTCAGCAAGACCTAAGCAGCCTTGCTTGTGCAAAGCTAAATCCTACCCTGACCATTCACTGATCACTGCTTTAACTGCCCCAGGCACGGGAAGAGGAGAACAGAGAGACCTTCCAGACAGTGAAACCTACTCCAGCAGAGCAGGCAACACATTCCTTTGTGCCAGCCTCTCCAAGGGGAGTGGGAGCAAAGAGTTTCCAGTGGGAAATGAGAAACTGAAGCCAAAGAGGAGGTGAAAGCACAAAGAGGCACCAACAGCTCTTCACAGAGGGACAGAAGCACAGAGGCACAAAGGAAACCTTTGGTGTAACCACAACTGACACAGCAACAACAGAGCCCTGCCTGGGATTTCCAGGTGTCCTTGTAACATCAGGATAGTCTCACTCCTCCACCATTCCTCATTAATTTGGTGAGATGTCAAGTTGGGCTAAATCTAAGATTCTGCCAATAACCCCATCCAGTTTGGATCAAAAGGTGGCAACATCAGGGCTCTGAAAGGAGCCACCACCCAGGGAAGCCAATCTGAAGTCCCCCACCACTGTGAAGACTTAGAGGCTTCCACTGGGTTCTTTATTAGCATTTTGTATGTTTCACTCAGCAAACCAAACTCTACCTATGGTAACATTTTTAGGACTTCTCCTATTTCCAAAAGGTTTTAAAACAACAAGACAAAGGGGGTGGGTGAAGGAATAAATGCCCCAAAAGAAACCCCACACAAATTACTTATAATCTGTTACTTGTCAAACAGTGGCTTTAACAAGCCAAAAGCATTCTAATAAATGTCTCATACAGCGAGACTGATACCTAGTTGTCCAATTAGCAGTGCAAACAAGCATAAATATCTCATTAAAATATATAAATGTATATAACTTTGGTTTCCTACATTTTACTACTTCCAATATATTTCTGAAATGCATTTCATTTTAGGAAAAACACTCCATCACACTTTCTCATCTGCAGATACCTCTAAATGCCCGTGCTTCTTTGTTATTAAAAAAGCTTCTGCTTTACATGGGATTTGTCATATAAAATATAAAATAAATACCTACATCGAGCAGTCAATAGAAACCCTCACTGAACAGGAGAGGGATTTTTGTGTGGTTTGTTTGCCTTTACTTGGATGCAGTACTGCTTGCACAGACTTTTAAATTACATTGCAGTGTTCTCCACTCTGTTATTGATTGATCTGAGAATTTTGGCAAGTCATTTCACCATTGTGCAGTTCTGTCTATTCCTACCTATCCTCTGTGTCTAATTTGCTGTTATAAACCCTTTGGGGCAGCAAGTGTTTTTCACTGCCAGCTTGTAGTACCTGTCACCATGGGATCTTATTTCAGTTGGCTTGATAGGCTAATAACAACATTTATGTTGTAAGAGATTACATTTTTAAAGAATAAAAGGAAAAAAAAATAACCAATTATATTGGAGAAATACACTACCAGTTCTATGGGCAAACTATACATATTTAGAAAGATCTTTTCTTCCTAAAAAGCTAGACATGCTTTAATAATGAACTAAATTTCATTTAAAAAAATGGAAAAGCAAACAAAACCATAAAAAAAACAGCACAGAGGACAAAAATCATTATTATTGTGAAACTCAGTCATTTCCCAATGGTTTTTAAGAACTCTATCTCATAGCCTAGGTCAGGAGACCACAGAGGGAAGAAGTTTTATGCAGTCCCAGCTTCCCTCCTCACACTGAAATTCACAGAGGTAGCTGAGGACGTCAAGAATAACTCCCCATCTGGGAACTCTGAATAAGTTTTTTTGTAAATTATTTTTAGAATTTGGAAGCTATTTCAGATAGTCTAACAACAAGGCCAGTATTAGTGTCTAAAGGGATACAAGTGAAGACTTCTGGTTTAATGTCCCAGCTGCAAACCTCTCTCCCAGCAGCAGCATCCTCACTAGTGGGCCAGCAGTGCACAGATACAGAGGGAGGGGTTCTGCAGCTCGTGCAACCTGTTCCTACAGCAATTGGTGAGAAGCTTGCTTACTACTTACCAGAAATCTTCTTAATATAAACCAAAAAGAATACTGACTGGATTTACTACTTTTCTAGAACTGGTACTGCTCTAGTCACATGCAGGAGGTGCTTTCTCACATATGCAAAGAAACCCAAACCAAACCTTCAGCTTTTATGACTTTTGCACTCAGAAACAATAATTTCACTACCCTTAAAGCACAGTCCCAGAAATAAATTGCTATCAAGGCAAAGCAGCTGTTACACTTCTGTAAGTCAAATGAACTATACACAAACCCATACAATATTTCACACATATTTAAAAGTGGCGTATTTAAGTTTTATGGGTTCATCTGTTCTGAAGACTATTTTAGTACATAAGTATCACAGGCTTAACATAAAAACTCAACATAAATATGAATCCAGAAGACCTTTTAATTGATATTTCAATTACTGACTTTTAATTAAGCAAACCTAAATCTTTATTTTACTTTATTTTCTTTACGAAACCTCCAGTACTGTGATGGATTCTTTTCCTACAATCTTTCATGCTACTTTGACTGGAAAATGACCAAATAGACTGAGTGTTGAAAAAGCTCTTTTTACTGGCTTATCAGAAATTCCAGTAATTCTTCTAGAAGTTTACAGGCCAGAAATGTTCTTCCACATCTGTAATCAAGTAGATAAAATGAAAAACCAAATTCTTGAGGAAACATATTCTCTGTACACAGTATAACAAAGATTTTTTTAATAGACTTCTCTAGCTGTGGCTATAATAGAAAAGCCATGAGGCAATAGACCAGCATTACCAATAACAGAAGCTCCACATTAGTAATAACTACTATATTCTCTTAAATCCAAAAATATTGCTCAACTTTTATCCACTTTAAAGCTTCTATCACCAAGAATGAATTATGATCAATTTGAGTTACAGATCCTATGTTAAAATGATACAGAATATTTCCAGCAACTAATTCCAAGAAATTCATTATGTTAGACTCTGAATTTAATGTGAATACTTCCTTACATTGCCATAGAAACGAGAGACTCTCAACTTGAAATTGCATGCTAGTTGCTACAACAAAAAGGCAGTTTCTCTCACCAAGAGTTTTCAGATTTCGTGCGTGAGACAACAGGCAGATATAACAAACCCACACAGAAAGAGAAATCAGAAATTCCAGTAAAAATAATGACTATATAATTACTATATATATACCTATATATGTATGTATATAAAATGAAGAGGGGTCAGAGCAAACCACCTAATATCAAGTGCAGAAAAGGCATCCCAGTGAGCCTGAGCTTCAAGCACAGTTTTCCAAATGAGTAGGGTAGTGGCTGAGCAGGGAATTTGGGGGGTAATTACACTTTACCTAAGCAAAGCACTCAATAGTTTAATCTGAAGAAGTGTTCAGCTCCTCCGTCAGTCTGAACGTGAAGAGTTCAGCAGCTGCTCCCTTTCCCACTTCACAGGGACTTCAATTCCATGACAGGAGCACCTGCATGTTCTTTTAGCTTTTTAAGCTAGCAACAGGACTCTGCAACACTTTGAAATATAAACTGCTGTTCCTATTAAAAAAAAAAATGAGGACAGAGAATTAAAATATAATGTGATTAATACTCGTTTATACTAACATACCATTTTGGAAGCATGTGAGAGGCTTATGTGACCTTTATTAATGCAGATTTAACACAAAGAAAGACTTAGTAGGGGAATAACAGAAATGAACACAGCCATTCTATTTCATACTAGTTAAAAAATCAGCTGTGAGAATGTAACATGATAGAAACAATTCAGTATAACTCATATGAGGTGCAAATAGGACTGTTCATCACTTTTCAGTCCAAGTTTAAGTAGAAAAAAATGGTGTGTCTTATAAGAACTTATATGTGAAATGGATGTCCTGGAATGAGACTGATGCCCCAATTTTGTTTCCTTTCAGCTTCTGTAGCACAGGCTAGGTGTTTTTTTATGAAATTACAGTATTTTATCAGAAATATGTCAATTAAATTATGATTGGCATGATGAAATCAAGCTGGAAGTTTTTATTTTTTTATTACAAAAAGAACCTTAAAATGTGAAATTTAAAAAATCATTTTGCACACTTCATTTTGAGAAATGCAAGGACAACGTGAGATACAAAGATACCAATAAATAGATAAGTAATAAAAGACAATTTGTACCTGTTTGCAGGAAGGATTTCCACTCTGGAATACTAATATTACATTAACACAGCTACACAATGTACTTGCTAGTATAGCATAGAAAATTTTGCTCATTATACTCTACCACTGTTTTCCATTGCTCTGCTATGTATAGTGAATCTATGAGCACTACTCATATTGATGAAGTCTATTTCTAGGGGATTTTTTTTCCTTTTTTTTTCCTGCATAATGAGGACACAGTATTTCTTCAGCATTTTTAAGAACAAACACACTGTGGCTCTGCAAAGATTGAGTGATCTCAATTCTGTCCTCAGTGTCTGACCTAACGGAGTGTCAAAGAAAAACCTGGCTCCCAGTGTAGTAATCTGGGAACTCTGTGAACAATTTAATAATTCTGGATAATTCAACGAAATGACTGCCATCACTGGCTATAGAGACTACCTTATGTTGTCAAGGCTGTGTCACGTATCTCCCAGACCAGGCACAATGGGAGATTGTTACACCAGGCTTTCTCCCATTAGAACAGGCATGATCTGGAATCATGGGATGCCAGAATTCTGTGTCAAAACAAGTTTCTGCATACTTTCTGAAGTGAATTCAAGAGCAGAGGGTAGAAATATCTTACTGGCAAAATAAACTAGTTGGTGCTAATGCCAGACCTGAAAAATGCACTACCTGAAAGGTCCAGTGACACAGGAAGGTGCTTCACTAGCACAAAAGGCTTGGAGTGGGCAAGAAAGAAGAATGTTGGTGGCAGATAGGGCTCTATGGTTTGCAAATGTATGGGGGACCCCCATGAAGTACACTGATCTGAACCAAGGACAGCTCAAGAAAGTAACAAAAATATTATATAGAAATGTATCTAGAAAGGCATTATTTCATCTATGGATGTGGCAGCAGACAGCAAATTTGTCTTGTCTGAAAACCATAAAACACATGCACATTTGGTATTTTAATTCCATTTTCACATGGTGTTGAATACCTGGACTGTTGTCCTTGCTTCCCAAGGTCAGAGGCCTGAAAAGAAAGGCACAGTAATGGCTTGGTGTTTATGGTCCTGCACTACCACTATGCAGTGCTCATGGTCATGACACCACAACTGTGTTGGTACCAGAGAAGAAGGATGCAGAAACAGAGCCAGGAAGGCCAAGGTGCTGCCTCAGCAGCAAGGAACCCAGCATAACGAAACACTACCTGGTAAAGCTCTATTTTTGTAGGAACATCACACACATAGGAAAGTCATCCTACACAAATATGTGCTTCTCCCCCACTTCTCAGGCAGCACTGTTGTTTCACCCTACTTTCATGAGAACTTGGGACAGAAACACAGACGTGCTGCCAATAACTCATGCTTACATCTGAAGAAGCAAGAATGCTATTTTTTCCTTTGGAACGAGTTAATTTTTCATATTTTAGAGGGACAGCTTTACACCAGCAATCTTCTGGAGAAACCAGTTGGTCATAGCTTGGACTGGTGCACCATCTGCTGCATATAAAACTGACTGGATGGTAGGCCTAGAGAGTGGGGGGGATGAAGCTTCATCCTGCTGGTGGGCAGTCACCAGTGGGGTTCCTCAGGGCTCAGTATTTGGGCCAGGCCTGCTTAATCCCTTTATCAATGATCTTGTGTTTTCAGTTCTGGGCCACTCATTACAAGACAGACATGGAGGTGCTGGAGCGTGTCCAGAGAAGGGCAGTGGAGGGTCTGGAGCTCAAGTCTGATGAGGAGTGGCTGAGGGAGCAGGGGGTGTTTAGCCTGGAGAAAAAGCGGCTCAGGGGAGACCTTATCACTCTCTACAACTGTCTGAAAGGAGGTGTAGCTGGGTGGGGGTCAGCCTCTTCTCCCAAGTAACAAATAATAGGTCAAGAAGAAATGGCTTGAAGTTGTGCAAGGGAGGTTTAGATTGGATATTAGGAAAAAAAAAAATTTATTTATAAAAATTTATTCTCTGAAAGTATTGTCAAATATTGGAACAAGCTGCCCAGAGGAAGTGGTTGAGCCACTGGACATGTGGCACTTAGGGTTACAGTTTAATGGTGGACTTGGCAGTGCTGGGTTAACAGTTGGAGTCAATGATCTTAAAGGTCTTTTCCAAACTAAATGGTTCTAGGATTTGAACATGTTTTGAGAAACCAAGACAGACCTAGGAAACACATGTTCCCTGTGCTGATTTTTCCTGTGCTGGAGGCACAGGGCCATACACTGTCTTGAATATGACAACATGTAAATTCTAAATCCGGTAATGCACTTTAATAATCTTTAAATTTTTTTCCTGGAACTTTCACACAATTTTACTTTCTTCATTTTGTTCCTTGTCTTATTTTCCTTCGTCTCAAATTCATGCACTGTGGAAATAATCAAAGACACCCAGGAGAAACGTCTGAAGCTGATAAGCAGAGCGAAACAGCATTATTCATATATTACTAATCATAATGTATGTATGAATGAGAAGACACTTGGTAGTGCTGTGTTGACAGCAAGCTACCTTTTGATTAAGCTTTCTGGATTCTAGCAATCTGAAGGTACTGACTAGGAGTTCAAGAATAATGTAAAAAGGAAAAATACATGGCAGATACACACAAACAACAGCTTTTTTCAGCTCAGCTTCTAGTGATGTCTCCAAATTGTGGTTTGAATAAATGAGAGATTTTAGGTTAACATTAAAAGAACATCAAACCATAAGTACTGTTTCTGAGATTATCATTTACCAATGAGAATTTTTGTCCAGTTTAGGAATGCTAAGTAATTTTTGTTAAAGCCCTTAAGTATCTTTCTTTTCTCTCACTTCTGCCCAACATTCCACTTTTCACTGGGTAGTTTCAGCCTACAGTTAGAAATCTAAACAAAAGGCCAGAAAACTATGGCACCTTCTTACCAGATAGACTTCTATGAGGTTGAAGAAAAGCTGATTTGTAACAAAGTAGGTGTGCTGAAGAGATACGGTTGGGATCACAGCCCCTGTGGTTTTAGAAAATTCAGTTAAGGCCAGCATTGCAATGGCATTCAGCAACAAAACCCAATGACAGGCACTTTGCCACTGAAAACAATACCTTCCAACCCTGTGCTCTAGACTGCATCTAACTTGGATAGGCATCTAGTCAATCTTATTCTGAAGTTTATGATTGCTTTATTTCCTGCTGCAGAATCTTGTGCCGTTCTGTACATTGCCTGGCCACCAGAGTGTATGGGTTCATGGTAACTATCATATATATATTTGCACCAAAACTTGAATGAAAAATATTCTAGAGCAGTACTGTAGCAATACTTGCATAGCAGTACTATACAAATTCTTAAACAATCTCAACCTGCAGTTGAAAATTCCTACCAGTCTCAAAAAAGAAGATTGTACAAATTTTTACATATATTCTTATATTTATAAACACCTAGGTACATAAGCAAAAAATTAGTTCCAGAATGTTAACACAGTCAAAAAATATCACTTTGTTCTTTGAACTTTGCCTTGATGCTCCCCAGTAAAAAAAAAAAAAGCCTTTTTTTTTTGTTTATAGCACCATGAGGAAGAGAAGAACAAGAAACATCTGCTTCTACAACTACTGCTGCACTTTCCACCACCCTTTCTAAATCACAGTTGTGACCACCTCCTCAAATAAGTCCCTTTTGAAGGAGTACTTTCTCCATGTATACACCACTTCTTGTATACAAAATATGTAGATGAATAATTTATAGAATCTTTCATGTCATGAAAGGAGCTCCTCATCTATAAAGAGCAAGAAGAAGATCAAGAACACTGAAAGCAAAAGCTCAGAATCCGTATCTTTCATGAAATGCTGAATTAATGCAGGTGGGGTTATAGGCTGCATAAAGGAGGTCAGACACAATTCTACCCCCTCCCACCAGTACTTTCCTTTGATGTCAACAGTATCAACAGATGTACAAGTCTTACTGTAAAATTAACTTTACCTTATGTGACTAAACAGAACTAAGCAGAGCACTCTCAATTATTTAATTTCTTCAAGGAAATGATGCACTAACAAAGTCATGGCCCCATCTTTTAATGGCACATTTGTAATTCTCAGGGAAGGAAAAAGACTGATGAATATAAGTCTACTGCCAGTGAACACAGAGTCCCTGACATGAAACATCACAAGCTCTCTGGAGGAGCTGAAGAATAAATCACAAGCTACATGAGTCAGAAGTCAGCTTCAATGGTCTTTAAATTA
This sequence comes from Promerops cafer, assembly GCA_013398275.1. Lineage (NCBI taxonomy): Eukaryota > Metazoa > Chordata > Aves > Passeriformes > Nectariniidae > Promerops > Promerops cafer. The sequence goes on from VZSE01005046.1 coordinate 711,168, forward strand.
AGATGGACAAGCATAAGAATAACATAAAGTAATGGTAAAAAAGGAACTCTGAATTTAATTTCAGGAGTTAATAAAATCCTAAGGAGTGCAAATTAGGAAAAAGGAGTAGGTTTATTTTCAAATACTATCTATTCAAAAGTCATAGAGAAAATTACAACCATGCAGGTTTTCAGGGTTCTTTGGGTGTGTTTTTTGAAAGATGACCCTTGTGATTTTTTTTTTTTATTCTGGAAAATCATGCAGCTTTCTGTTGCATAATACTGTTCTTCTTGTGAAGATAACAATATCCAACATTCCCATCTTGGAATATAGTATATATAAAAGATCACCAGAAGACTATCTATATGTACAGAGTGTTTTAATGAATGTAGAAGAGAATTATTTATGACCTTAAATAACAAGGAAAAATTTTAAAAACCATTAATATACATAGGAATATGTGTATGAAAAAGTCTGTAGTAATATACTAACATTTTAACTAGCTAACATGTTTACACATGCATGCAAAGCTTTGGAAAATCACAACATTCCTGCATTTCTCTATCAAAAGGCTTGTAAAGAAATTTTAGAAGTTAAGCCAGGTTTTAATTGCAAAGCTTATGGGTGAACCAATTAAGAAAAAACACTATAAGACTACTAAACCCCTTAGCCACAAATCAGTGGATGCTGGGACAGTACCATCCTGTGCTTTTAGTCTTCGCTTGGCAACCATAGCCACAGCCACCAAGAACAGGATGTGGAGGATGCAGTCTGCCCAAACTTGGCTGCTCTTGTATCCATCCTAATGAGGGTCCAAACCTTTTCCTGACTGACAAAGCACTTGAAAATATGCCCAAGTACATCTATAGTCAGCAAAACATTCTAGCATATGCTTACTATTAAGCAAATGATTGGACTGAGAAAATTAAACGAGTTTTTAGCTCCTCCTTACATTATGTGTACTAAATGCCTTTTTTGCATAAGGAACTAAAGAATTAGGGCTTGACGCTTAAAGTCTGACTATTTAGAGTCAGATAAGAGCCATTAGAAAGTGTCCATCCATATAAAGTGTCTGTTTTATTCATATTTCATATAGTCATACCACTAAATACTTCTAAAAATAAATTAAATTGCTCAGTTGGCCAGATCACCTGGTTACTTAATACATCCAAACCATTTTTCTTGAGAAAGAGATGCATCAGGCAGGAGCTCCAGGACAAAATCTGCTGCAATGCTCCTGAGTTCTGAAATCCATGTTTTCAGAGTGTTCGCTGGGATTCTGCTGAGGGCATCTGTGGAAGTTCATAACTCTATGTAAAGAATAAAGATCCTGGTTTATGCAGTACAACCAAGTGGGCTGTTCATGCAACCCTTCAAGGAGTGAGTGTGCACAGCACACACCTGTGTCAGCCACTGATGGGAATTACTGTGGATCTGAGACAGCAGTGATGAACAGAGAATGGAACTGGAGGCAACACGGCTCCCCGTGTGACTCTTCCCCATGTGATTACTTATCCAAATTAAGATGCCTTTCCTTAACACACTGCTACTTTCACAACTACGCATCTGAACATGTGTGGGAAGAAGACAGCACTTAATCCAAACTGTCCGGCATGTAAAAACAAACACATTTGAAATTCAGAAGTGTTTCTTTAAGAAAGAAGGCTCTTCTTAAGTAAAAGGCTCTTATCCTCACCCAAGAGGGCAGAAGGTCAGAATGTACATTTGCAATATACCCAACTAATGTAACTGCTGTATACAATTCTCTCATTGGAAGGATATATATTCAAAAAAGCATGGGGTTTTGTGGAAGAAACTCTGCCTTCTTCATCTGATGTCAAGGGCAGCTTTGCCTTTGACTTCATCTGGGCCAAGATTTCATCCCATGTGTTTCCAGAGATTCTCTGTGATTCTGCCAACAGTAGCACAACAAGTGGCTCGCAAAAAAAGAACTAACCAAAAAACCCGAAGAGGAAATAGTCTCCAAGGAATATTTCTTTGTGAACTCTTACAATTAAGACTAAATAATAATAATAATAATAATAATAATGATTTTTACAGTTTTTTCTCCCCATGCAAACCCAGGCACAATGTCCTGCATTAAAACCCTATTTATCAGGCATCATACCTAGGAGAATTCATGTTGAATTATATCATGGAACTGCAAATCAGTTTCTCATGGAGTTTACTCCTCCTCATAATATGCAGCAACTCCTACATTATATGTTTGGGGTTTTTATAACTCAAGATGTTTAGCTAACACAAAACAGCAATATTCCATCCGACTTTTCAAAAGTAGTATTTCATCTAGTAATGTGATAAATGATGAAGTATTTAATTATTTCAGAGAGAGTGGTGTTTAATCAAACATAAGGAAAAATCATGAAAGCACCTTTTCTATGCTTCAAAACAGCTAATTCTGGAATTAGCCATTCCCTGATTTCATCTACAAGTGAATTTTCACTGCTGAATTGTCAAAACTTTCAAACAAGAGAAATACTCCCAGTCTCTTAAAGATCACATTATAAATAGTTGTGTCCTACCTCCACATTTCTCTCTCTGACTTCATTCCTAGGCAGCACTGAAGCAGCAGCTACAGTCACATGGTGCATTCAAGGTCATGCTATTCTAATTGACAGAGATAGCATTGATAAATTATGCGGAAACAATGATAATGGAGTCATTAACCTTGTTCCAGCACACTAAAGGTGCTTTATAATTAAAAGAAGTAAAAAAAGTTACAGAAACATATAAAGATTTTATTGCTCAGCCTTCTCTCTCCTACACACTGCTGCAAAGCACTGTTAGGGAATAGTAATATTGCTGTAACGTGGCTGCCTGTGCTTTGTCACCGAGAGGCGCAGGGATACACTGGCTTACACTTGAAGGAGGAGTCAGGTAGTAAAATGCTCAAACCATTGACCTTTTTTTTTTTTTTCCAGATAGGAAGTTGGATCCAGAAGGCCTCTCTCTTTGGCGTAAAGGATGCTGGAGAATGAAAGATCATTCCAGCCAGGAAGTCTTTCTCAGTCCAAGAATCTATGCTGAACTGTCATTTCCAAACACACAGACATGTGGCCAGTGCTTTGAGAACTTGCATTAAAACTGTAGTGAGTTAACATACTGAACTAAAACTCCTCAGATATGTCTAGACACAGGTACAGATACATAGAATTAGGTAGAATTCAGAATTTATCCCTTATGTCTCATGCAGAAGCTTGCAGTAATTCCCAGACTAAAAGCCTGACAAATGTCCCTAATTCATGTATGACAGGTAATTTATTAAGGGTGCACACATTAATGAATCACCAGTGGTTGCTTTGACTCAAAGAGAATAATTAGAAAAACAGTGAAGAGATAGGACATGTTTCACATAGCAACTCAAAGTAACCTTAAATTTGCCTTATTGTAAAGAATTTATAGGATTTCTGAAAAAAAATTAATAATTTGATTATAGACAATCTAGCCTTATCTTCTTGACATTTCAACCGCTGCTTCTTTTTGAAACCCATCACAATAAGACCACTCATACTAAAATTATTAATAAAAACAGGACAGTACAGAACAGGTTTCCTGGAGTTCAGGTGCCCAGAGATGACACTACACTGCCAAGACAGAATCCATTATACTCATTTTTAATCTTCACTTACCACATGAACTATTGTGTCGCCCTGCATAGCCCGATTGTCAAGATATGATCTACAGCATATTGCACAACTTACCCATAAGGACAAGTAAAATAGTCCCAGATCATATCTGTATATAGAGCCTTGACCTCATGGAGATAACTGAATATACAATAAAGTCCATTCTGAAGGCCTGAGTGGAAATCAGATTCTTTATACTAGTTCTGTCATGTCTGGATAAATTAATAATTAACATATTCTTCAATCATTCAGAAGTATCGCAAATTATACTCTAAAACATAAACGGTCAATTACAAAGAGGAAATAAAATTGCCAAATTATACCCAGTGTCAGAGAGATTCTCCTCTGTGTCCTCTGAGCACAGACTGATGGCTATAGTTGCAGAGCACAAGCGCCTCTGATGCATGGTATCTAAAAACTTCCCACCGCAGAAATTCCCAAGTTTTCAATGGCTGGGCTCGCTGCCCGGCTGGAATGCGTACTTTAGCGATACGCCTACAGCCGCTGCACCACCCATAGGCAAGGAGCACCTACAGACTCGGTTCCCAGAGCAGCTCCTGTGCTCCAGAAATGCTGCTGGGGTAGCAGAAACCTCCTCACAAGCGCTGAGCTGCAGAGAACTCAGCATAGTTTAAAGAGGACAGAAACAAACATGTAAACAGCATCTGTGGCGTCTCTTCTCTATTGACTTTCCTGGAAACGCATTAACCCATTACAGTACTTAAAACAAATAAGCGAAACAGAGGCGACGCAAGAGTATACCGTTCTCTCCCAAAAGTTTCTTTCTTCCTGTCCTCTCACTTGCTCTGAGCTCCCCGTTCCCTGGGATTAGCGATCGTTTTCACCAGGGATCAAATGAATGACTTTTCCGCTAATGACACTTTAGAGATGCTAAAGCCACCTTGGGCGCCACCAGGGACCCGGCGCGCGGCGGCAGCCCCTGTCCCCACGCCAAGGCGCCCGGGGCGAGGCGAAGCCAAGGGCAAGCCCCGCTCCGCAGCCGGCCCCGGCCTCCGCTCCGGTCCCCCGGCAGCGGCAGCGGCAGCAGCGACCGGGGCCGGTGGATCGGGCCGGGCGGGAACCCGTGCCCGTGAGACCGGGGCTGCAGGGGGTGCTGCCGCCGCCCCCCCTCCCCCCGGCATGGCGAAGCGCTGTCACTGACGCACATTTAATTCGCCCGGCTGCGGGTACCGCGCAGCGCCGCTCGCATCCTCCCCCCGCCGCCGGGGAGGGGGCGGCTCCGGCNTTAATGATTCACCAGTGGTTGCTTTGACTCAAAGAGAATAATTAGAAAAACAGTGAAGAGATAGGACATGTTTCACATAGCAACTCAAAGTAACCTTAAATTTGCCTTATTGTAAAGAATTTATAGGATTTCTGAAAAAAAATTAATAATTTGATTATAGACAATCTAGCCTTATCTTCTTGACATTTCAACCGCTGCTTCTTTTTGAAACCCATCACAATAAGACCACTCATACTAAAATTATTAATAAAAACAGGACAGTACAGAACAGGTTTCCTGGAGTTCAGGTGCCCAGAGATGACACTACACTGCCAAGACAGAATCCATTATACTCATTTTTAATCTTCACTTACCACATGAACTATTGTGTCGCCCTGCATAGCCCGATTGTCAAGATATGATCTACAGCATATTGCACAACTTACCCATAAGGACAAGTAAAATAGTCCCAGATCATATCTGTATATAGAGCCTTGACCTCATGGAGATAACTGAATATACAATAAAGTCCATTCTGAAGGCCTGAGTGGAAATCAGATTCTTTATACTAGTTCTGTCATGTCTGGATAAATTAATAATTAACATATTCTTCAATCATTCAGAAGTATCGCAAATTATACTCTAAAACATAAACGGTCAATTACAAAGAGGAAATAAAATTGCCAAATTATACCCAGTGTCAGAGAGATTCTCCTCTGTGTCCTCTGAGCACAGACTGATGGCTATAGTTGCAGAGCACAAGCGCCTCTGATGCATGGTATCTAAAAACTTCCCACCGCAGAAATTCCCAAGTTTTCAATGGCTGGGCTCGCTGCCCGGCTGGAATGCGTACTTTAGCGATACGCCTACAGCCGCTGCACCACCCATAGGCAAGGAGCACCTACAGACTCGGTTCCCAGAGCAGCTCCTGTGCTCCAGAAATGCTGCTGGGGTAGCAGAAACCTCCTCACAAGCGCTGAGCTGCAGAGAACTCAGCATAGTTTAAAGAGGACAGAAACAAACATGTAAACAGCATCTGTGGCGTCTCTTCTCTATTGACTTTCCTGGAAACGCATTAACCCATTACAGTACTTAAAACAAATAAGCGAAACAGAGGCGACGCAAGAGTATACCGTTCTCTCCCAAAAGTTTCTTTCTTCCTGTCCTCTCACTTGCTCTGAGCTCCCCGTTCCCTGGGATTAGCGATCGTTTTCACCAGGGATCAAATGAATGACTTTTCCGCTAATGACACTTTAGAGATGCTAAAGCCACCTTGGGCGCCACCAGGGACCCGGCGCGCGGCGGCAGCCCCTGTCCCCACGCCAAGGCGCCCGGGGCGAGGCGAAGCCAAGGGCAAGCCCCGCTCCGCAGCCGGCCCCGGCCTCCGCTCCGGTCCCCCGGCAGCGGCAGCGGCAGCAGCGACCGGGGCCGGTGGATCGGGCCGGGCGGGAACCCGTGCCCGTGAGACCGGGGCTGCAGGGGGTGCTGCCGCCGCCCCCCCTCCCCCCGGCATGGCGAAGCGCTGTCACTGACGCACATTTAATTCGCCCGGCTGCGGGTACCGCGCAGCGCCGCTCGCATCCTCCCCCCGCCGCCGGGGAGGGGGCGGCTCCGGCGGGGAGGGGGAAAGTCAAACTGCAGCAACAAAGTTGCTCCCCCTCCGCTCCCCGAGACCTGCCCCGGCCCCCAGGGGGTGGGCAGAGCGGGGGGCCCATACCCGCCTTACCTTGCTTGACGCACTTGAGGCGGATGGGGTCCTTGCAGTGCTTGATCACGGCCAGCACATCCCTGATGGTGAGCCCTGCCACGGGGGTCTCGTTCACCTCCAGCAGCAGCTCCTCCGGCACCAACTTGCTGCCGCCCTCATAGGCCACCTTGCCGGGCTTCACTTCCCCCAGGTAGGGGAACTGCCCATTCTCGGCGCCCCCCTTCAGCTCGAAGCCCAGCTGTCCCTCCGGGTTCCTCACGATCACGATCTCGTGGACTCTGCTCGTCCAGTGGCTTTTCTTCTTCAAGCCCTTGGACATTGCCGTGGGGATGCTCTGCCCGACTCCCTCCCTGCAGTCTATGCTTCTTTCCCCGCTCCCTCTCTGCCCCCACTCCCCGGGGCAGCCGCGCTCCTCCGGGCAGGCTCGGGGCGGGCGGGAGCGGCCGCGGCTGTGCCGGCCGGCGGCCCCGCGGGCTGCGAGCTGGGTCGGGGAGCGCCTCTGTGCCCGCTCCTCCCGGCTTTAGCTGATATCCATGGCAGCCGCGGCGGCCGGAC